>WAAE01004698.1:0-33725 GCA_013400495.1 Nicator chloris
ACAGAATTTTTTTTCTTTTTTCTATTTTAAAGATGAAATAATTTGAGCATTTACAGGAATACATTGTATTTATTTTTACTGTATTTTGGGTGTTTGCAGTACCTACAGTTTTGCAACTGATGGCTTCCATGCAGCTGCAAGTAGTGCAAACCTTTGTCTGCCAACAGGTGTAAGAGGAGGGGTTGACTGGATGAGGAAGCTGGCTTTCCGTTACAGAAGAGTAAAAGAGTTGTATAATACTTACAAGAACAACATAGGAGGTGAGTTCCATTGTCAAAAACTACTTTGAATGCTGATCAGTCTAAGCTGCACAGTGATGAGCTGCCACCCTGAGAAGGAGCCTGGGAAGCCACAGGGGGAATGGAGAGTGGTGTGGCTGAACCATGGGCTGTTGAAAGCCACTGACTGTAATGGCAAAGCCATATTCTGTTGTGCAGGGGAAATGCAGCTGGGAAAACCAAGCAAGCTTCCATTTAGCTTCCACAGAGCCCATTTTCCTCCTTCAGAGCCAGCTAGTCTTACCTTACTGATTTGTTGAACTGCTTTACCTCAGATTTGCTGTTGTTCTAGGAAAGATATTGCATAGTTTCACAGCACAAATTCGTTGTGGATGGCCATTTCCATCCTACATTTTAATGATCTGGGTGGTAACAACACTGTTGCCTAAACTTTCTGCTAGTTTGTTTTCACCAGTGGATGCAAGAAAATTCTATCACTGCCATGCCAATAGTCCCTTTTGTTGACTTTGTAGCTTACACAGTTTTGTCTCCAAAAAGTCCAAATGTCATTTGGGACAAGAACTTTGCTGTTCCTGTTTTAATTCATGGACTCGCTTATGTCTGCACCAGCAGATTGCAGGCAGTCAAGCAGCAGATCCAAAAGAATCTGTTCTGGAGACTCCTGTGGGACTTGCAGAGACAGCCAGCCTTCTTCTGAGGAGGGGAATGTGTCAGCTGACCCCCTCAACAATAGACTGTGAGGACAGGGAAGACGTGGAAGTCTTCAGTAGTTGCTACAGCCATATATTTTCACTCTTAGTAGTAGTTTGGTCTCTCCTTACCACAGGATGAAGCAATAGGACCAAAGGGTGGTAGTAGGGGGTTGACTTTCACTTGCCCTGCTTTGCCTTTCATTGGTGCTGTGAATAGAGTTTTTATACATTAATAGTTCTTGAAGCAGTGTTAACCAAAAGTTTACTGGGTTTTCTTATATTTCCTGACGCATCTAAGATTCTAAAGCCACTGCATTTCATAAAACCTTTAACGCTGATAAAGGGAACAAGTCCAAGAGCACAGCACAGAGAAACACACTGAGAGGAACAAAGTATTGCAAAAAGAGTGCAGAAATGTGGTGCACTGGATTAAGGTTTTTATTGTCTCCCACATATCCTGCATCTGAAACATAAGCCATCCTTAATGGGAAAGTTTCTTCATTTGTCCTCCATATCTTAGCCTTTTCTATAATCTTCTTAGCTCATATGTATCTGTTTATTTCAAAAGAGCTTCTAGAAAGTATCAGAAGGCAAGATTAATCCATATATTTTTAGGTTATTTCACTTCTGATTTTTGAAGACAGTCATCATCAGTTGTTGGGAACATAAGGTGTGAAAGAGAAGAGGGATAGTAAAGGTCAGGAAGCCTATTTCCCTGCTCTTCCATGACCAAATCTACATCTAAAATACCTTGGTTCCAACAAATTCAAGTCTCAACATTCGATAGGCTGGGTATTTTTAAATGTCTGACAATTTATACCCAAAAAGAGATTTTGAGGACTAACTTTTAAGGACTAACCGAGATATGAGAACATAAGATGAGCAGCTAGTTCAGGCTGTAAATGCTGTAAAAGGAACCAGCTACAACAGGACATGAAGAGCAAGCCATCAGCAAACAAATATATTTCCATAGGTGTAACCTGAGGTTCACACTATATGCAGAATTGTAAGCAGTGCAGTTTTAAACATAAGCAGGTACTGCAAAGGCAAATTCATTCTAAAGTATCTTCTTTTGTGACCATCTATGATCCCAATGACATGGATCTCCTTGTCACTGCCTCTGATAATTTGATAATAATGTATGTGGGAGGAGCTGGTTTTAAAAATATGTGTTTTTGAACAGAATACTTTAAATGCAGCCTGATATATAAAGAAATTCAACTAATTATTATTATCTGAAATACTATCTGACATTCTTTGAGATAATGAAGTACAAATAAAACCTAAGATTTCCTGATTGTTGAAGACAATAGATCTTCTCTTTGATATTTTTTTCAAGTTGTAGTGGAATTTAAAATAGAAACCATCAGATACAGAATTTAATTCTATTTTTCTCACTTTTCTTACATAAAAGGTCTCCTGGGCCCTGCTAAAAGAGATGCATGGTTGCAATTAAGAGCAGAGATTGAAGCTCTGACAGACTCCTGGCTAACAAATGCACTTAAATCATTATCAATTATCAGCACAAGGTATGTATCTTGAGTCTGCTGTAAAAAAAGTTTCTAAAAATATAATGGATATTTTTGTACATTTTAGATTACAGTAAATTAATGCCTTTAAAGAACAGAACAGGTCTACTATAACTTTTGAATAGGACACAGGAAAAGTGGAAAGTGGTTTCATTTATCCTGATTCCAGCATTTACTAAAGATGGTATGAAATGTCTTCTCAAATGTGTATACATTGAAAGCATACTGTAGAATTCTGAGACAGCTTTCAATTTATTACCTTGTGGACAGCATTCTCTGAACTCCACAGCTCTCTATTCTGTCCCTCACTGTTTGTGCCTATTCACAATGCCATCTAAATACTGTATAGATACTAGAATACAAGGGCATTTTTCTTCTGTCTTTCCAAGCAAACCAGTGTATCTTAGTATAAATCTGAAGTTTTCAGAAGAGCAAAAATCTCTTTTAACTGAGTTAAAAGTCTACGCTCCCAATATTGAGGCATAAAATGTATTGTTCCTCTGAAACAATAAAACTGTGAACCCTGCTGCTACTTAGTAAGCCATGCGATATGTATCTTACAAGAAAGCCTAAAAAAAAATCCTGCTTTTAACCACAAAAAAAGAGCAACATTAAGTCATCTTGCTTTCTGAACATGTCTGGGAAAAGACTCAGTGTCAAGTGGAAAGAACAAACTCGGAAAGACCCAAAAACCTTTATTTCAACATAACAACTTTTGCAATATGCTTATCACTTAATTGTTTATTTAACAATGTGTGAAGCACTTCAGGAGAAAAAAGTAACAAATTTGTGTTTAGCTCTGTATTTCTTTCTGAATTGTTAGTCTTCAGAGAGGCTTTTGGTAATGAAGGCCAATTGAGCATTGGTGGATGAGTCTGGAAAACTGTCATCCCTCACTCAGGATTGATAAATAATAGTCTTTTGTCATGTCTTCAAAGAACTGTACAACTGTAAGCCTTCAGAAGCTCCCTGTGAGTCAGCTAAACATTACTGATATGTTACTAACAGGATATTGAGGTACATAAAGGTGAAAATAGCAGCCTAGGGTCCTGCTTGGAATGTGTGAAAATGCCAGAAGGAAAACTCACAAGTATTTACTTTCAAGTCCATGCCCACATCATGGTCATGCTCATTCTCATGTTCCAGCCTCTGAGTGCCTAAAGCAGCTCAGCTCTGAGTTCTCTGGCCTGCACAGCTTCTCCATTCAAGGTTTCCTCCTCACCATTCAGTGCTAGCTTATTAACATGGTCATTCTTATCTCTCCCTCTCTTCAGAGATATTCTTACTCTTGAAACATGAAGAAAGCAATGACGTTGTGGAGAAATGTGTAGATAAATGAGTAGATAAAGGACAGATAAAAGAGTAACAAATTAGGTTTTTGCATTCTCTTAACTCTTTTATTTTGCTGGTAGCTACTGACAATTAATTGCCAGCATGAAAATTATGCTTTCAAAGCATTCAAATACTTTGTTTTGGATGTTGTTGGTTGTCTTAAATGTCTGTATTTTACTAGACCCCTCTTCAAAGACCTGTCTTTTATAAACCATTGTGGAGTATTTCCTACAAATCAGGTCTACATATTTTTAAAGGATTTCACCAGAGGTTTTATGTAACTTTTCTGTAAATAGTGGTGCTGAGCAGCTATACTGTGTGAATGAAAGTAAATGTTGAGGGATCCTTGATACGCTCTCCACAGCTGATTCACCTCATCAACATTTGGGTACTGTTTTAAAACTATTTAACCTTAAACTATTTCTCTCATTTTAGGAGTAATTGTGTAAACGTGTTGGTAACAACAACCCAGCTTATCCCAGCACTTGCAAAAGTTCTACTATACAGTTTAGGAGGAGCTTTTCCTATTGAAAATATATACAGTGCAACCAAAATAGGTAAGAAAATTATTCTTTCATCCATTCTGACTACACTGCTTTACCATTTTATTTTTTTTTTCACGTAATGGATGTATTCCAAAACACTCCCCTGATACTTAGCAGTTTTAGTTATAAGATTTAGGCACTGCATGTGTTCAGATGTGTGTCAAAGAATTCCAAATTCACCTTATTTTCGATGATGCCTGAATGATAGAGATGCCAATTAATAGCCTGAGAAACTCCTCAGTAGGTTGCAGAAAACAAAAAACTTGCAGAAAAGAATTAAGATAAGTTGTTTTGTGAATTCAAATCTGTGCAGAAATTCTGTTAAATTCTGCTCTGACCTTCAGCTCTATGCAGGCCACAGCTTCACAAACCTTTTCCTGGGGGATAGTATGTCAGTGATGGGAATGACAGCAGTTATTAACAGAATCTGTGTTGCTGGATAACAAAAGGGCACTTCCCCATTCTGTTCACAACTGCCTGCCTTTTGTGCATTATGGTTTGGAAATGTACAGTTTCTGGAAATTGCATCCAGAAATACAGTTTTTGCATCCAAAACTGTAAACCAAGAGAAGCTGTCATTCCTGGGAAATGTGATGCAGCATACAATGACTGATTATTTTGCAGATTTTACCAATCATCAATTCAGGAATGCTTCATTTCTATACCTAAGACAACCTTTATAGCATGGATTGTGTCACTTCACTGACAAAAGCATTGCAATATGTTTCCAAAATTATTTTCACAAGGGAAAAAGTGGTGCATATTCTCACATTGTCAGGCAAAACTGTTATCTCAGTCATCATTTAAGTTTTTTCATTATTACATCACTCATTGTTGCAGATACATTAGAATTAAAATGCCTACTTTCCTTGTAAGAATATTATTACAATCATAAGTAAATATTTAAATTCAATTATTCATTCACTAACCTGTTCATTTTTGCAGTGCTGCTAATTCCTTTATCTTAGTGGCTTGTAATGATTAAGAGATCTAGTTTTACCTGAAACATCTTAGTGTCACTAGGAGAATCCATTGCTTCTTACCAGATTTGGCTCTAAATCCCAAGGCTGGGAACTTTTTAAAAGTAGTAGTAGCAATGTCTTACCACTGCAAAAATCCTCTGTAAGGCTTCACCATAACTCACTCGATAGCTTGAATAAATAGTGCATTGTTTTTCAGGCAAAGAGAGCTGTTTTGAGCGTATAGTGTCCAGATTTGGCACTAACATAACTTATGTTGTGATTGGAGATGGCCGAGATGAGGAACATGCAGCTAATCAGGTAACTTCACTCTGAACTCTTATCTCATTTATCTTCCAGGAAAAGAAAGTTGCTTTGAACGAATAATGCAAAGGTTTGGCAGAAAAGTAGTATATGTTGTAATTGGGGATGGTGTAGAAGAAGAGCAGGCAGCAAAAAAGGTAACCTGTCTTCTGAAATGTTGGTGTGATACATAGCTACTAATGCAAGCCTTCCTGTTTGCATTTCTGTCACTGTTGCACAAAATGACAAATAATTTCCGTCCACAGATGCAAGCCAACAACAGCATAATGAAATCAACACTTAGAGTAAAATGAACCATTTGGATTCTAGCATTTGCTTCACTTCACTTTGGAAAGGAAAAAAAATACAACCCACTAAACTATTTTTAAAACAGATGGAAAAATAATGCAGCAAAAATGTCTGACAAACTTCAAGCAAATTAAAAGATAAATGGAAGAGATAGAAAGGGTTATGATATGATGGTTGGGTGATTTTCTTAAAATGCTGAAATTGGGGATGTTTCAAGAGAAGTGTTACAGAGCATGTGGAAAACATCTAAAGGACTGTGCAATTTTTGTTGCTAAGTTAGATGAAGATCCATAGTTTACTGGAGCAAGTATGATAAAGATATAATTTGCTTCAAGACAGACATATTTGCTAAATAAAAGAAGAACACAATGTAGAGATTGTGCACCCAATCTGTATTTCCAAAAAAGAAGTTTCCTACTTTTCTCATTATGATAATTCAAGTTGAATTTCAGCATAAAAGTTTTTAATGTTCAGAAACAGATCAAATTAGGAATTTGTGCCATGCTTCCCAGAATAAACCCTGAAAGTGTGCAGAAATTGGATTTTTTGCCTCACAATGTCTGACCAGGACCAGTTATGTAAATCTTATTGTGCTAGGAGTAGCAAAATAAAGCACTGTCTTAGCATTGTAGTTGGAGTGGAAACAAAATGGAAATAACCAAAATGCTCATTCCAAATGGTTCCTTAATATGGGTACAGTAGTGGTGATGGGTCCTTTATAATTTTTGCTAAACAGTGGTGGTTGGATTGTGTGCTTTCTGGTTGGGCATGCTTTTTCCTTAACATTGGCTATATTGCATGGATAGATGTAGAATTCAGAGAGATGGATGGATATAGCACATTTCAAATAGATCTAAACACAACATGGAAGTGTGGGATTTTTTTCTGTTCTGATGAATTATTGAAGGAGAATGGTGCATATACCTGCATCTCTCACGCTGATGCTTTCTGCAACACAAATGATTTTTTCTTAAACTAGAAATATGTTATTTTCTTATCCAAAGAGGTTTCTTTTTCTGCCTGGATGTAAAAAAAATGTAATTCATCTCTGTTTTGAGTGAGTTTTTTGAAGTGTTGAGTGAGAAGCATCTTTTCAAGGAAGTCTTACAGTCCTTTAAGTGATGATTCAGTATTTTGCTGTCAAATAAGTGGAGCATCAAAGGATTTCCTATTAATGCTCCTTTGTATGGGCTTGCATGCTAACACTAAGCAAGTAGCTCTTACTAAGTAACAGGTATTTTCCAAAGAAACTAGTAAGAAAGGCTATCATCTAATTATTTTAACTTCAGTTGAGCTGCTAAGCTCAGATCTATTTTGGTCTGATTTTTGTCAGTACTTGAACAGCAAAAGTCAATCCAGAAACACAGTGGTGTAAAATAGGTGCTGGTAATCTCTAACTGTCCTCATGTGTCATATGCTGCCCCATGTCACTGTGTTCATCTTTCCTGACCTTTTCCCTCCTCTAACAAACACAGCACAACATGCCTTTCTGGAGGATATCCAGTCACTCGGACCTCTTGGCTCTCCATCAAGCACTGGAACTAGAGTATTTGTAACTGTGTTCTAAAGCTGGTGATCCTTTTATATATATATATATATTTCAAGTACACTGAATTTTTATGTGTGATTCAATGCCTCTGGCTTTACACATATGAATTGTCTTAAGAAGGGAAGAAATATTTGGAATTAAAAATTCCAAATTGAAGAATTCAGATTGCTGAATGAAGTTAAAACATTAGTGCTACGTAAGAAAGCTCTATGGTCTTATATGTGCAACGTTTTTAAATGAATTAAAACTGTGGAGGTTGCTGGTACACACCAAGTGAGCCCTGACAGGAGTGAACAAAGGACTCGAACTGGCAAAGCACCAAAACGCATTTTCCAGCCAACAAGGTGGTGTTCAACAACATTCCTCAAAATGGGATATATTCTCAGCACTGAGGTTTGAACCAGACTTTAGCCTACCTAACCCAAAAAATCTGAATTGGAATGCACTCAGACTGTATAATGACAATCCTGTCTAGACCTGTAATTTGTGTAAATTATTGATGAAAATAATTTACTGTGACTTTATTAGCAGCTGATTTTGGAAGTGGATGCAATTTTTCTTTCTTTTTTTTTGGCGGGGGGAGGCAGGGGAGGGAAAGGGTTATATAATATTGTCTCTTTTATAAGTTTGGCAAACAGAATGTGCATATGATGTGTTGTGCCTTAAAGAGAAAACTGTGTTCGTGTGTTATAATGTAATTTTGGTTAAAAACTATGTAGATAAACCAAAAAACCTTTGTGATAATTTTTGACATGACCAAATTTGAAATTCAAAGAAATCAAAGAACAGGGCTGCACCAAAGAATTTAAGTATTTGTTGCAGTGAGAAAAAATAATAAAGGAAAGTTTGTGTTTTTATTTGGATTCTGAATAATTCCACTGATTTTTTGAGAAAAGTTAAGAATATATTGGGAGGTTGATACTGGGGACCGCTACCTGGAAAGGTAAAAGAAGAAATAGTGTTTAACACCTTCAGCATCATTTCTTGATTCTCCAGCAAGAGAACTAAGAGCCATATTCATTAATTACCGAGGCCACTGGAAGCCATACAATGAGTGCATCTGCTGTGTATGACAGAACAACGCTCCACCCAGCAGACAAAGTGTTCAGGTGGCATTACTAGAAGGTGAAAATGTGGAGTTAATCCCAGATGGGGAATAAAACACAAGTTCATTAGGAATGAAAAACTACTAAAGAAGCTCTCATCAGTCAGATGTGGAAATGATGCTACATTTAGCATATTCAGGATCAACACAAGTTGCTGAAATTGCTGGCTTGATGACATCGGCCATTTCAGGAGAATAGTCCACTTTGGTAAAGAAAACAGCATTTTGGTAGCTTTTCCATTCTGTTCCACATTTTCGTGTATTTTGTTTTGGGTCAGCATGATTTTTCTCATCCATTTTTGATTGCTCAACAAAATTACACAGGGACAACCCTAAATGTTGTTGAATCAGAAATTTCAATACATGTCAGGCATCTGAGGAGAGGATAAGGAGGTGATTTTCATGAAGAACCATTGAGAAATGTATCACCTTAACTTCCATAATTTCCATTAAAAGTTACGGTCCATACAGCAATAATTATCTTGCAAGTTTTGAACATGCCACCTTTCAGCTATGGAAAAATGAGCAAGAGCCATAATGCACACAGGGCCCTTAATGTTCCATGTGCAGCCTGAGCACTCTGAAACAACAGCAAGTGGTTCATCTCTCATGGCAGAAGATGGAGACTACTTTTACGATATTTAACACTCTATGTGGAGACACTTGAGGCTGCGCGTGCGCTGACTGTGTGAAGATGTATTTGCAAGAGAAGATGTTCAAGGCAAACTCCAGAATGTCTGCACGAGCACATAGTCAGCACTGAGGTGAAGATCTTCCCTCTTTGTGCTCTGAAGCCACCATATGCCATAGTTACCAGGTAGTACCTTGGTTCATTTAAACTTTGTTGAGGTTTTAATAAAGTTACTTGGTAGGTGAAAGCCTGGAGCTGTTACAAGCCCAAGGTGAAACTCCTCTATAAATTCATAAAAATGGATTTCTTTGCTGTGTTGGAATTGGATATACAAGTCACCACACAACAAATTAACAATTTTTTATCACTGGGCAGTTTAAACCCGTTACATGAGACTTGCCACAGATGAAATCACTGTGGCCTAGGTAGATATTTGGGTGATAGATCTGTGTGTCCAAAACGCAAAAAATTATGCATACCTTCTTTGTATTTTCAGTACCTGGAAATACGTGTCATAAAAATCTATAGTACAGCTTTTTGTAGTTTTTCAGGTGGGAAAAAAGTGTTTCTACTGGAATGGGAAAGAACTTTGAAGCCCTTCTCAAGTTCCAGCATTACACAAAAATCTCAATGTAAAAGACATGATAAAACTAAAAATTTGTATGGTTAACTAGCTTTTTTTCTCTTCTCTTTTTTTTTTTTTTTTTGACATCATAGTGTTATTTAAATGCATGAAGTAATGTTATTTCTCAAGTTATTTGTTCAGCTTTTCAGTGTTCTTTTCCTAATCAGATGTAAGAACAAAAAGCCCAGCAACAGCCGTTGGTTCTTATTAAAGGTTTGCAGTGCCTTCATTGGAGTTGTGCTTAGCTTTCTGTGGCAGATATGGCTCAATTAATATATGGACTTCTAGAGAGGAGAAAGAGGCAAAAGGAGGGAAGTTTTACAGTGCATGACAAGATTCTGTGTGCTACCATAGCAGAAGTTAATTGTTAAAACAAGTAATCCACACAAACATGTATCCAAAGAAAATTCAGTGATGTAGCTCAAAAGGCTTTGCAATACTAAAACTCTAAAACAAAATTTCGGAGCATGAATACTCTCTTGTTAAGCAAAAATTGCTATATATCTTTAAATAAAATTGTGTAGTACATGCCTGCCTTGTAGAGAAAAATTAGTCTGATATATTTTCCTGCATGAACAATACAGAGGAGAAAATAACCAAGGCAGTGACAGTCACGTCAGACTGTTCCAGATGGGCCTAAGAAGATTAAACTGAAGGTTGGTCACTTTGACATTGAGTGCATTTTAATTCAGAAGCATATTAATCAGAAACTACCTTCCCTTCAGCCTCTCCTCAACAAACAAGGTCCCATTTGCAAGTATTTTGGGCAAATGAAATATAGAATAAAATGCCTTTTGCTGATACTCTAGCAGTTCTCAGTACAGAACGTAAACATTCATTAGGCATTTGAGTGGTCAGCTTGCAAAATACAAATATTGTGTGATTACAGTCTCGGGATAGTATCTTAGACATAACTCAGTGCAGTTCAGTAAAAGAGGGCAGAAAAACCCTAAAAATTATGCTTATTTTTAGATGCCTGTGGAGATTGTGCACAAAGATATAGGTAGCAGCTAGCTCCCAGATCTGTTCCCATTCGAATCCAGTGTGAGCAGCAGTGTTTGCAGGCTCTGAAGCAGATGCAGAGTGTGTTCCAGAGTAAGCATTGGCAAGGGGGATGAAGCCAAATCAAAGTCCTCTATACAAGCACTCTTCATCTTGGGGCTGATGAAATCTTACGTCCCATCGGAACTGCAGAGTTTATGGAGAATACAGACTTGACCCACGGTAGAAAGACTAGGTTTTAGCAGTGAAGTTGTATCCAGATCCAGGGTTTCAGTTCAAAAGTCATCTCTGCTTTATAGGATTGACAGCAGGCATATGCTGTAAATGAATATGGTATTTAGTGTCTCTGAAGAGGAGCTGAAGTGACATTAGCCAAAATCCCAGCAATAGCAGCATTTTGGAGATTTGAAGCCAAGGGTCTCTGTCATGTATTAGCAGATTATAGTTTATTAGGGCCTACTTAATTTAAGAAAAATGTAAATTAAAATTAAAAGCTTGTAAAATTATGTACATCTTTACTATTTCTCAATAAATACACTTGGAAGTGTCATTTTCTGCACTATACAATGTTGTAAGTTGTTTGGTTTGTGGTTGAAAGACGCAGCGTGTCTTACAGGAGCCAGTGTGAGCTGGGACTCTGACGTCCGTGCTGCCCTTGTCGCTCATGCCTGGAGAAGCCCTGAGCCCATGTACGTGGTCTGGTAGACACTGGCTCACCTGTGAACTGTGCCTTGCTGCAGATGCAGCCTGAGAGACAATTAGCAGCTTTTTTGCAGTGTCCTTGAGACAAAATACAGAAAAAAACCAATCTGATGATGTACATGCACAGTGTATACATTTAAATCCCTGTGCCAGTTCACTCACTGATGTTATGCTAATACCTTTATGGTCATGGGTTGTTCAAGAGACTGACTGGGCTACTGAGAAGCAAGTAGACTTTCCTGTTGAAGGTCAGCCTCATAAAACTCTAAATATTTTTAGTGAGGTACTGAATTTTGTTCAGAGGAGGCAGTCCCTCCACAGTCTGCAAGCAGAGGCCAAAGTGGGATCACAGAATTGTCAGCACATTTTGATGTGACATTATGACCTTGGGAACTACATGGCAGGTGGCAGAGCCTTGGTAGCCACAGTGATTCAGCCACAAGAAGCAGCCTGTAAGTGGTGGACATCTTTGCAAGGGGTTGCATGTCTCTTACAAACACAGCTGTTCTGTATGTACATCTCCTGCCTTCTCAGTTTTAGGAACAAAAAGGAAGATCTGTCAAAAATCAAGTGGACAAAATACAAAGAAATCCCATCTACTGAACAGACAAACCCATAGTAAACAGTTTTACAGTGTGTCTCCCAAATGGGTTTGCATGTGATTCCAGAGAAAAACCATTCAGTAACATTTCAGAAGAGTGAGATGAAAGGTAGTCAGAAAATGAGTGATAGCACAACATTAACTTCATTTCTCATTGTTGAGAAACTCAGTGCTCTAAATGGCTCGCATTGTGCCCTGTACGTGATGTTCACAGTGATGAACTAAAGCAAAAAATTCATGTTAAGAACATTTATGGGTGGAGTCTTCCTCATTTGGGTGCAAAATTCTTCTTCATCATTATCCATTACCTATAAATGTCCTCCAGCAAAATACACTTTAGGGTTGCCTTGTTTGATTAATTTTCAATTTTTTGAAACAAATAATGGATTCTGAAACACTTCGGAAATGTTTATATGTTTTGGAGAACTTTTTTGATTTTCCAAAAGCCTGGCAAATAGAAGGAATTCTGAGAAAGTCAAAACATCATCAGTTTGTTTTTCCATGTTAGTTTATCTACGAATTTCAAGGTCTGATTCTCAAAGGACTGAGTATCTAATTTGAAATAACTAAAAAAAAAAAATGAAGAATTTGTTTTTCTGGTTGGGAAGTAAAGATAAAAAAGAAAAAAACACCAGAAAGTTTCAGAAATCAATTTTTTAAGTGGAGAAGCAAAGAAACTCCTTTGGTACACAAAAAAATGTTTCTCAAATTATCTGGGTAATTTAGGCATAAGAAATCGATCTAAACATGGGCTATTAGAAATTCACATATTCACTTCAGTAAACATGAAGCAAGAGAGCAGAGAAGGTGAAGGACAGGATTTGCAGGAATTATATAAAGGAGTCAGGCCAGAATGGAGCTTAATTAGATTCAATTTTTCTGCCTTGCTCATAGTGTCTGGGAGAATTGGAGTGCAGCAGAGAGGCAAATGGAAAGTGATTCATATTTCCTACACTACTATACAATCTACTGTGCCCTTCACCAGGAAGCACACACTTTTTCTACATGAAAAAAACAAAAACAACTGGAGCTATTTGGAAAATATTATAAATTATTGACTCATTGAAACCAAAATGCATTTTGGGAGTGCACACACCAGTGTCAATGAATGGAGCATTTCTAGTCCTATTTGGAGAAAGAGTGAATCAAGGGCCCACCACATCAGCCAGAAAAACAGTCTGAGCCATTGCAGGAGTCTGATGACCGTGGCTCTCAGCTGACCCATCAAGGCCCTGTTCTTTGCTTTCAGCTTGTCTGGATGAAGGTCTTGGTTTTTAGTTTTCTGACTCAAAACAGTTCTAATTTGGTCCAGTTGTGTAGAGTAATATTTCTAAAATAAAATAAAATAAAATTTAAAAAAAAAAAAGGAAAGATAAGTGAAGAAAAGAAGAAAAGAATAAGGGTATCATGTCTAGTATTGTGAATATCCTGGATAGTGGAGCAAACTCCTGGCACTTAGCAGTAGGACTCCTTTGCAGGTTGGGGTTTTTTTGGTGGTGTTGGGATAACTTGGCTGGCAGCCAGGATCCCACCCAGCCACTCTCTCAGGGACTGCTCTGTGCTGGGGATGTCTGGTGCCAGGGGAGGCCTCTGCCTGTATCTCACCAGCATATCCCATGGGCAGCCTGTAGTGTTATTTTTATAAGGATGCATTAGTCTCAAATGCTATCTTTCTCACATGGAAAGCTTTTAGTTTGATTTGGTTTTATGGTACAAGCCATGAGTGGAGCATGTGTTATACCTCTGCAGCTCATGCAAACCAGAAACCCTTAATGAGATCTGTGCCTCATGATCACTCATGTTTCAAAGCAAAACAAAACAGGGAAGGAAAAAAATGGGAGAGGGAGAAAAATGGAGCCAAGTGCAGAGGGCGGCTCCAGTCAAATGGCATATACACTGATTTATGGAATGTAGTCCTCAATAATCACCACAGACCACTGATGCATGGCAGCTGATGGAGGTAGGGCAATTAGCAAAGCCCAACCTCTCTAGTTACTCACTCAGAGCTAAAATGAACTTATTGCAGGCTCTGAATAGTCTTGACGAGCAACACAGTCAGGTTCAACATGGAACTGCCCGGTGGCCAAAGCAGCAGTGTAGCCACCCGACCCCCATGACCAGTTGCAAGGGGAAAGAGCCACAGGTCCCTTCTCAAGGGGGGGCAGTCACCCCACTCACCTGGACCCTCACCTTGCCCACCACAACCTTGAATGCCACCATTCCACTGGGGAGAGGCAACGACCCAAGCATCCCATCTGGGTGTAGCCCCCAGAGAGCAATGGATGCAGCTCCCAATGCTTTGCTGATGCTCTCTGAGTTGCTTTTATATCCTCCTTAAACTAAGCTGGTTCTCAGTGTAGCAGGTATCCTAGCTGGGAGGCATCTATTCACAGAGGAAAACAAATAGCTAATTTGAGGCCTCAAGAGGTCAAGGACTGCTCACCCCAAAAGGTATCCAAGCACTTGCCAGTGTTTTTGTTTGTCCTCTACCTAAATGCTTACAAGTGAGTTTCCTTCTCTGGTTAAACTGCAGTTTCTTACAGGAAGTTTACTTACAATGGAAAGGCTGACTCAACCTTCACTCTAATAACCAGGAAAACACAACAGTAAAATGAAACAATAAATCCTTGCTCTGACAGTAATGAGGAACTTGCTTAGACTTTTATCTATCCTTTTACAGGGCAGTAATTTTATGGTTGAAAAGCCTTGGGTTAAACTTTGTGTTAACAAAGAAATTGCCAAGCCCTGGCCAAAATTGCCTCATTTAGCAGATGGTAATATTGTACATAATTAATGTCTTCATTTTCATTCTTAAAAACTAGTAAATGCAGCTTATTTGAACTTCCTCCTGAAAGCTAAATTTACTAGCTACAAAACATTGAGACTGTGCCAACAATTTCAAGGAGATTATGCCCTGTCTTTCCTCTGTTTTCTAACTATTTTCCACTAATAGAACCTGGGTGGCTCTTGTCTATAAGAAACTTCAGTGCGGGCAACAGCTTTCTCCTGTCCCTTTTGTTGCTTCATATGTTTTCATGATAAACATTTCTTTCCTTCACCTCCATCTAAAAAAGCAGAGAGGCTGCCACTTGTTTGCTGCAAATTACTTTAAATTCATCAGCTCTCCCAGACCTAATAAAGTGACATGTCTACAATGCTAAAGGAAATCAGGTGTTTTAATGTTAAAGGAAAAAAAAAACCCATATTTATGTAGTGTTACAATAATACTGTTTGCCTGGCCTTTCTCAGCTTATTCATCACCCAGCAATCTTCTCACAAAATGCTGTGGATTCTGTGTGCTTCAATGCCATGCAATACTAAGTGCAAATTGACCATAAATCAAGTATTGCAGCAGCCTCCCCCTTGGCTGCTGGCAACTGCTGCAGTGGGGCACATGTAGAGAAAGAGTCATTCCCCAGGCGTGTGGCAGTGAGGATGGAGCAAAGGAAACCCGGTGGCAGGTGGGTATTGCTGATGGATCCCCCTTCTGCTTCTCAGGTAAATCCCATTCATGCTACGTGTCCCACAGCACCCCACCAAGAGCTGCAATGTTCTACCACTGAGCAAGCCCAGGTGAGAGCTTTTGGGGAGACAGGCACAGTTCCCTTCTTCCATAGTGAGTGGAAAGATGCTGTTACTTTATTCTAACACACAGGTAACTGAGGCACTAATGATTTTTGTTGACACATTATGGCACCTGACATTAGTCTCAACTCTTTGCCCTTACCTGTTGATAAATCCTGCATCTATTATTCTCTGGCCGGGGCCCCATGACTTCATTAATCCTTGTTGAAATGTTTTATTCTGCTCCATGTGCAGAGATTGGTGTAAGTCTATAATGAAAGGGTTCTGGATTTTAAGAGGAAATAACACTCCTTACATATGAGCTGAAGGAGATACAGAATTGCTGCCTAGTATTTCAACCACTTTCATAGAGGTGGGTAGAACATGCAAATCTTTAATTGGTAGCTTTCTCCTGTCCCCACCCCTGTTGAACAACAGTCAGACTCTTCCCTGTGGTCTTATGCTAGAAAATATCTGGAGAACATGTGGTTCCTTACTTTCTTCAGCTGGCTGTCTATTGATTTTCAATCTTCCTTGTAGTTCCAGTGGTACCTGTGAGTTTAAATATCTTTTCTTGCACCTGTAGATATCAGAGCCAGCAGGTCCTTCACTTAAGTATGCAAATCTACAGACACTCGGCACTCAAATTGACTGCTGGGGTTAGAAAAGGAATCTTGTTTCTGCTCTGAAGACTCTGCAGTGATGCAATAGCAGTGAGCTCTGTGGTGATACAGTAACACCACAGAACAAAACATCTGGCTGCAGAAAGCAGCCACTGGGCTCTGGGACAATAGTTCCTTTTAAACGGTTTTAAGAAGATGAGGTGCGTAAAGAAGTGGATGACATTGTTTTGGCATATTTCTGAATTAAAATAGGGTGAACCTCTTTATCTCTGGTAACCATGGATTTCAATATTGGGATGCATTACAAGAAAAATATTGTCATGATAAATCATCACATTATACTCCCAGCCTTGTAACTGGAAGTCTTTCTTGACTCTCGCTGCAGTAAACTGACAATCTGTCTCCACAATGTTCTGTCATCTGGAGAGGTGGTGTTTTCAGAGCTTTTATCATTGTGGGTTTCAGGATAACGTAATGAATAGAAGAAGCCAGAACTCTTTTCACAGTGTTGGATTTATAGAACAATAAAATACAAAACAAATGTGTTGATATTTGCTTTGTTGGGAACATCAAACTGAATAACACAGCAGACTCTCTAGTGTAATCCTGGCTGATATGTTTCTTTCCTGTTTCTCCAACTTTGTACTTAATCCAGAGTTCTTCGGTGGTTTTCAGCGTGTAGATTGCTCCCCAATGCAGAGCTTTTCTCATGGTCCAGCTTACAATTCCATGGCTGATCAGCTACTTCTCCTTTCACAGCAGCTTAGTACTATGCAGCTTAGTACTATGTAACATTAATGCCTGGATTGGAAAACCCACATACCGTCATTTGTGTTTGGCTTCTTCAGTGTAGTAAGGCTGACCTAAGAAAAGACGACTGCCTTATTTTCTAGAGATGTAAGCAGATGCTTGGAGCACCATCAGGAGTTCCAAAGCTGTAGCTGTGGGAAAGGTTACTTTCCACTTGCCTGCTTGCAATCATTGCTTCTGATAAACCTATCTCCCCTGCAATTGTCCATACCAGATCTGATTAGACCAGCTATCCAGGAGATCTAGCCTGTCTTCTTATATCAAGAGACATGTCAGAAAAGGGTAGTTGTACTTGGCAATGGCAGTGTATTTCTCCTGATCCCTTCTTCCTACTCCCACCTTTCATGAGATTAATTTTCTTGAATATTCTGTAGTGCACAGCTGTGCATTCAGCAAAGATGCCTGAGATAGCTGAAATAAACATTAAGATATTTCACCCTTTCTTGACATTTGCTAATGGAGTATCTCTCTTCATACAGCATTTTTACACTTTATTTTCAGAGTAGTTCCTAACATACTTCCTAGTCTGCTTTGCAACTATTATGCATTAAAAATTATCTAAATTATAATCAAGCATTTGCATTATTTCAAGATTGTTGTTTTTCTTTTAAAACCAATGTTAAATATTTCATTCTATTAATGAGTGTGCTAGCTGCTTCCACTCAACACAGAACACTGTGTCCAGGTATTTAGACAGATTTTTCAGCTGTCTTATGATGGCCCTTGCAGTCTGAGATTGAGGGATGCCAAAGAATAGCCTTTCCATAATGATTCAGCAAGTTTAGTGGTCAAGGGATGTGCTGGTTTTGGCTGAGGAATTTTTTTTTTTCACAGTGGCAGGTATGGGGCTGAGTTTTGGATTTGTGCTGAACACAAAGTTGATAATACAGAGATAGTTTTGCTGTTGCTGAGCAGGGCTCACACAGAGCCAAGGCCTTTTCGTTCTCCTTCTGTACTGCCACACCAGCAAGGGGCCTGGGGTTATATGGGAAATTGGGAGTAGACACAGCCAGGACAGGTGGCCCTGACTGACCACAGGGATATTCCAGCCCATGTCACATCATGCTCAGTATATAATTTGAGGAGAAGAGGAAGGAAGGAGGGGATAATTGGAGTGATGTAATTTGTCTTCCCAAGTAACCATTGCAGGTGATGGGGCCCTGTTCTCCTGGAGATGGCTGAACACCTGCCTGCCCATGGGAAGCAGAGAATTAATGCCTTGTTTTACTTTGCTTGTGTGCATAGCTTTTGCTTATCTTATTAGCTTGTCTTTATCTGAACCCACGAGTTCTCCAGCTTTAACTGTTCTGATTCTCTCCCCAGTCCAGCTGGTGGGGGAGCGAGCATGTGGCTGCATGGGGCTTGGCTGGGGTTAAACCATGGCAAGAGAGTAAAGATCCATTTTGTCTCAGGATTAGTACACCTTTAGGACTACTCAGACATCACCCTAGAATGTGGCAATAATATTTTGGTGGCCATTTGAAAAGAAGATGGTGCTGCTTGACCCATTAACTGAGAGGTAGCAAGTGGCTGAGAGTTACTTGAGAAAACCTCCTGGAATTGCTATCTCTAAAGCTGATGGTCATCCAATAAACTGAGATTACACGTGTGTAACATTACCCAAGTGTCAGCTCCACAGCACGCTGTCTGCAGTGAAAGTTTCTCAGAGTTGTGCAAGCCGTCTTGTGATTTGTTTGAGAGATGAGGGAAGAGGTGCACTGTAACATTTGGCCTCGGCTGCAAGACGATGACTTCAGTGATGGCAGACAATCCAATAAGTGCATTTGTTGATACAGTATGCCTCTCAGCCAGGCAAATGCTTCCGCTGTAAGCCAAATTTATGTCCCGGACAAATTGCATAATTTATCAGCAAACCAGAACAGAGCTATTGTTGCCTACAGAAGGAGCCTTCAGAGATGGCACAGGAGTGTGGTCCAAAGAGTTTGCAGTGCGGTGTGTGTGGCTTTTCCAGCTCTCAATGTTAGAACAGGCAGAGATAAATGGACAGATTGGGGTCTCTGCAACTTTACCATCCTGTGCTTAGCAAGGCAGTGAGTTGGCCATAGAGACAATGCCAGGAGACATTCCATAAGCTCCCTGGAGCCAGGACCGGATTTTCAAAGAAGCCAAGATTAAAACACAGTATTTTCCATGAATGAGTTTCCTTTCTACTGAGGTCATAGCATATTGAGAGTGGGTAATTCAACTATCTGCAAAATGTTCCTGCACTCTCCCTGGCTTAACAGAAAGAGCCAGCATTCCCATGCTCTTCCTGCAGAGAGACTTTGTGCAAAACAGATTGTCAGCAACCTGAAGCAAGCTGTGGTCCTGTCTTTTTTTTTGTACACCTGTTTGGGGTCGCAAATTTTCTCTGTATTGATTCATTCTAGAAGAAACAAGTGAAATAAGCCGGTAGGACAATCTCATCGGTATCTGGTATGCTCAAATTCCTTGGACCTCAGCCATTTGAATAGGCTTATTCATAGCATTATTCACAGCAGTTGATGGTCTCCAAAAGATTTTGCCAGTGCTAGTACATCTTTCAGCAAACTTCAGTTCAATTGATCAAGAGCATCTGTTGGGCTGAAGAGAGATGGGAGGCCAGATATACTCAGTTGTTTTCTGAAAAATAGGATAGTACTAAATGCCTCCCTTCTCCAAAGGTTTCTAGCTGTAGTGACTTCTTGAAGACTTTACTGCTCAGCATTTTGGTAAAATTGATGGAAAGAACAGCAAACCAATGTCAGCTGCAGTGTTTCAATAGCAACCCTTCTGGGGTTGCTTTACAAAATTCACAGTTGTTACCATGTTTTTCCATTTCCCATTTAATTCTGGAAGCTGACTGAAAATTATTGGTAGTAGCAGATACCTGGGTGTTCTGAAACAGTGAATAGAATAGTCGTAGGATATACCACATTTTTGAGCAACTGTCTCAATGGAAGACATCCACACAAGTTTTGGATAAATGTTCTATAAGTTCCTAGATCCTCTGGCCTCACCACTGTGCGGTCTCCGACACAAACACATTGACACAAATGGAAAACAGATTATAACTTTTCATTGTGGAAGGAGAATTGATCTTATTATCATGATGCTCCAGCACAGAATTTTGTGAAATGCTTTGCCAGCTCCGACATCAAACAAATAATAGTGGAAGCACAGACTAGTGCATCCACCCACTTTCTGGGCAGACTGGTAGCCTCAGATAGACACATTACTGGTATTGGTCAGAAAAAAATGCCAATTCTGTTTCTCAAATGTCACTTGGGATATCTCTGGAATCACAGGATATGCTGAGTTGGGAGGGACCCAGAAGGATTACTGAGTCCAGCTCTTCAGTGAATGGCCCAAACAAGGATCAAACCTACAACCTTGGCATTATCAGCACCATGCTCTGACCAACTAAGCTGAGTCCAGAGATGTTTAAGGGAAGTAAAGGGACTGATAAAAGACAAATCCAGAAATTAATTTCTTGCTTTTGAAACATAATTTCAGGAAGGAAGGAAAAACCTTTGCAAAAACCTGTTGCTATTATTATTGTTCTTCAAGAAGAGATAAACTAGCGGGTCCCAGGAACCCACTCAGTTTCACCCTGTGAGTCCCTGAGACTTGAGGGTCTTCAGGGGAGGAGATGTGGCATGGGATCAGCTAATGGAGGAGAAGAGTTTGGGGAGTGTGGCCCCTCCTTATTGCCAAATTGAATCAGGTGCACAAAGAGCTATGGGGATGAAACTGAGATGGGAAAAGCGCAGAGTGGAGTTGGGACAGGGCTGGGGGTTGGTACAGATCAGGGCTTGAGATCCATATAGTCCTTTTTTTGCAGCAGCCCTTGCGGTGTGAGCTGAGTACTTCAGGTTTCTGAACTTTCAATGCTTGAAAGCAGTTGTCTTCTCCAGCCATGGGCTAGTGGTGAGATGGCCAATGTCAGCCTACCTTTCTGTTTCACACTGAAACCCCTAGGAACACGAGTCATTTCTCCTGTCACTCAGCCCCTGTAGCAGAGATGAACCATCATGGGTGACAGGTGAACAGCAATGTAATTGTTCTTGCCTAGAACAGTGATGCCTATGAATGTGTGCAGTCTATTTCCCCTATTTTTTTTCATATAGGTTGATCCCAAGCAGATACCGCTGCTTTGAGCCAGCTTTTCATTCCTCTGTGTCACCAGCACAAGCTCAGGAGTAATTTCAGCCTTCTTTATGGCCTGTGTAGGTCCTGACGCCGAAGTGCGAGGAGCCGGGAGTGGCAGCGGGGTGGGCAGGCAGTCCGCAGGCTGGAGGAGCGGGAGAGATGCTCCAGTGCTTGGCAAAGCACAGGCGGATCACCACAGCTCAGCTGATGCCACAGGCTGGTCCCACTGCTGCTCCCCAGCCTCCAAGTTTCTCCTTCAGCGCTGTCTTACCAAGAAGGGGTTGTACAGACGCGGAGCTGAGGGTGTTTCGGGGGAGAAGGAGGCGATGGCTCGCTGGGGTTTGTGCTGCCACAGCCGAGTGAGCTCCGGCTGCTGGTCGGCGGGGAGACACCGCCATCTCCCGGCGCGGGCTCCGGCCGGCGGAGCGCTCTGCTCCCGCCTCCCTGGGCGTGCTGCGGGAAAGCGGAGCGCGATGAGGTGCCTGGCATCCCGGGGTTGGTTTATCCACGTCCTGGTTTCAGGGCGGGTTTGGAGACCTGTCCGCAGGCGGCAGCAGGAGGCCACGCTCCGGGCCGGGGGTAGGAGGGGCGCTGGAGTGAGCTGGGACGGAGGTGACAAAGGGACATAAGCCCGAATTTCAGCGGGAGCTTGGGAGGCACACAGAAGTGCCTGAAGCTGAGCGGGATGTCACAGGCCATTCCTGGCACCATCATTAACAGTACGACAAGAATCAGTAAATTGCGTGTGCCTCTCCCTGCCCACCCTCTCACTGCACCTGATCCACCTTCCCGAAGGGGAATGTATTTTAAGGAAGCAATAGCGTAAATTTACACTCCAAAAACACACTAATATAGGCTGGAAATCAACAGAAATTCATGCACCTTTAGGTTTAGCTATTACAAATAGCATTCCCACTGAAGCAAACCAAGCTTGGGAAACAGAGCTGGGAAAACGCGTTCAGCTGTGCCCGTCGCTGCTCCAGCACACCGGACCGTCTGTGGGATGCCGCTGGAAGCGCAGTTCCATCCTAAACCGAAGGCCAGTAATTCCCAGCAAAAGCACCAGGGGTCATTCCACTCTTTAGCTCCACCTTAGAACATCTTCTCAGCATACAAGCGCTAGCAAACACCTCTCCCCTTTTCTTCTCCCTCCCGATTGCCTAGGATAAACCTGAACTGCAAATAAGGTTGTGTTTAGACAGGAAAGTGGTGGGAATATTGTCTGAGTAAAGACAGGAGAATCTATCCCGGTGGAAAAGCTTTTGAATGGTTTACAGTATTTGCCTGTAATTGTACACATTCCTTGAACAAATCACATCCACTCATTTATTATCGTGCTAAACAACTCAGTAGGTCTAGTACACAGGTGTGTCACTCACCCTGCTCCAGGCTAGAGACATCTGCAATGGAATGCGATTTTTCCACACAGAGTTATGTTAATGCAACATCAGAGGTGACCAGTTTAGGGAGATGAGAAGGGAATACAGGAGGAAAAATATTCTGAACAAAATGTTCACCCAAACATGGAATAAAATTACCAAGAACAGGTGTTTGCTTTCTTCCCTGACATTTAAAAAAAAAAAAAAGTTTTGTTTGTTTTTAAAAAATTATTTTTTAAAAACTAAGTATTTCTCTAGCTGGTGATTATTTGATCTGAAGGGCATGATAATCAATGGGAACTTTCCCTGGACATGTGTCCCACATGTCAGTTGGATTTATTTGTTGAGTAAGTAGTAATGAGGAATAAATTTTTTGAGGCTAGAACACCTAGGGCTTTGCTTCTAGTTAAAGCAGGTTACACATGTGAAAAATGTGTACCTCCTGTCAACTACTGTGAGTGTTTTCCATGTTAAATGCAAGGTGTTTGAGGCCCACAGTCCCACAGGAAGAGAGGTGCAGGTTTAGGGGAAGGTAAAACCTACACGCACACACAAACACATTTTGTGCCTCTTTTCTGTGGCTTAGTATTTAATCTCATACATGAGCAATGCAATACACAGGACTGATGTGCTTTGGGCAAAGAACTGAGTGCTAGCACAGCCATACCCACTGGAAAGTTAACCCCTTCCTTCCTGACCTTCCTCTGCGCTCCACCTACCCACTTCAAGAAAAGGTAGGTCGCTCTTCTCATAGCTATTTTTTCCCCCCAGGAAGAATGGCTAGAAAAACAAACATCCTCAATTCCCAGTGTACATCAATATATGAGTTTTGCTGTTCTCACAGTCTTAACACTTATTTGCTATAACAGGCTCTGGTACCTCACTCCATGTCTGTCCAGCACTCACCCAGATAATATAACCTCAAGTCCTTAATGGATGCCTAAGATTACACCATGTCGGCACTCACTCCCTGGCTTGTCTGAAAGTTTTCCATCATCTTGGCCGAGAGTTTCCATTCTCTTTAGTCTCCAGAAACATCAGGCAACCCCTATGCAATTTATTGCAGTTTATAGTTTCTCTATATGAACGTCACTTCCAAAATATTCATTAGAAAAATTAGTCATTTACAATAAATGTTACATTTTTACAAGAAAATGCAGCAATTTTTTATTAAGCATCTGGATTTTTTCAGCACCACTTCATAATGAGGATGAGCCTGAACTGGAACACCTGATCTAAACCCTCTTTTGACTTTTGGAGAATGTCACATCCAAGTTTTTAAGAGCTGGGATTGTCTTCATTTTGAATCTTCCACAGCTCTGAGCACATAGTTGGCACTTAACAAATAAACAATAGTAATCCAGAGCTGGACCAGAAATTAATGGCTAGACTGTATCTGTACTTTATAAAAAGTGTATACAATCTTCCACATTACCCATGCTACATCCAATGCAATGCCTTCTTTCTTTTGTTACATGATTGTAATTAGAAAATATAAATTCCAACCCACAGCTCATGGGGTCGCTAGGGGAAAACAACATCCTTCATGTGGCATGAAGGATAATCCAGAGGTGTGGTTTGGAGTGATGAAATGGCTTCTAGACAATGGCATTGTTGCAGAGAAACAATAACTTGAACTATGGCAGCACCTTCTGCAAAGCTCACCTGGGCAGAGGCTCAGTCTCTGACCTGCAGCCACACCTGGCTGGGAAGGAACAAGCTGTAAATTACACCACAAGGGAAATATTAATTAGTGACTGTGTTTTATCATGGAAATTAATCCATGTCTGATTCATTCCCAGCTCTCCAGGAGGACAGAGAAGGTGGCTTACTCAGGCTGCATTTACATGGATATAGCTTCATGTCAGCACTCTCAAGAGAATGAGCACTTTGTATATGTAACAGTCTCACAAAGCATCCCCTTGCAAAGTATTGCCTGCCAAAACCTTCCGGCTAACATCACTGCTGTTTTACATGACCTGGGGTTTAGGCCACTGGAAGTGTCCAGAATTGTAAACTAAAAAAAAGGATGATTGCAAAGCACCTCACATTGTCCTCCCTCATGAAAGAGAAGTGCCCACATTGAACAGGGACAGGCCAAAATGCAGTAGGACAGCAGCATTAGTTGCAATCTGTATTGCTTTGGTCAAAAGCCTATACTATATTTTCCTTAGCATCTGCTTTTGGGTGTTTGGGCTTCTCTGTGTTTCACAGTGGAAATGAAGAAACTCTGAAAATTTCTGGCAGTTTGCATAGAACGGAAGGAGAGAACAGGCATGGAAAAGTGCTGCAACAGAGGTGGAGTAATGGCAACTGATATGCAAGGGGAAGTCATAGGGAACAATGCAATCTAACTTGTTCCAGCTGCCTGAGCAATCACAGGGACAGTGCCAGATGTAATATAGCTCTGGATAGCATGAGCTGAGATCTGGGATAGCCTCCAAAGGCAAGGACAGGGAGAAGAGAAGCAGCAGCTTGTTTGTGAACAAAAGACTAAACTATTTGGTTGCTAAAATATATGCAAAAGGAGGTATCCCTTCCCTTAGCCCCATGTGCAAATCACATATAATCTGGGAAAAAAGACAAAGGAAAAAAAGTAATCCAGTTTGTGGTTGTGCTGAATTCATTTGATAAACACTGGAGACCATGCTAAATGGGGAGGAGAGCTTGGAGAGTGTTATTTTTGTTGGGCAGCAATTGAGTCCAATGTTTTTAACAAACTACTGCTGCTCTGTTTGAGAAACTGCATTTTTAAAATGTGAATCAACTGGGACAATTCACAACAAGGGAGCGGTTGTGAGAGCCTCTCCATTAAGTGTATGGTACATGGATGGTCAGTCCCTTCCATGATTATGCCATGAGAGGGTGGGCTTGACTTACCTTGGGACTACTTACCTAAGGTGCAAATTACCAAGGACTGTGGTAACTGAGGCCAGCCTATGTGCCGAGGAAGAGAACAAATAATCTTATTCAAGATTTGAGAACTTCCCTCTACTCTCTCAAATCACTTTATACTATGTGCAGTCATGTCCATGACTGTTGAGTTCTGAGTAATTTAGATGATGAAGGAAACCTAGGAGTACTATGTAGATCAGATTGTCTTGTCCATCCCATCACCTGCTTGCAGCTGTTCCTCAACCTGCAAAAGCATGGGCAGAACAGAGTGCCTGTCCTCTCAAAGACAGCACCAAGCCTGCAGCATTGCTACCCTGTGCAAATGCAGTCACAGTGTGTGATTCACTGCTTTGCTCCAGTGCAAGAGTTGTGCAAGAACACGGG
Source organism: Nicator chloris (assembly GCA_013400495.1). Taxonomy (NCBI): domain Eukaryota; kingdom Metazoa; phylum Chordata; class Aves; order Passeriformes; family Pycnonotidae; genus Nicator; species Nicator chloris. The sequence goes on from WAAE01004698.1 coordinate 25,910, forward strand.
CAAGACAGGCAGCAATTTGGATGCTTCTGCAAAAATGTTTTGCAAAAGAGCCCTTCTGTAAGAAGGGATCCTGCTGACTTGGTTTCCAGAACACATTAAGAAATACCTTCAAGATGTTTTTCCATTTTTAACTTGGTTGTGTTTTCCCCATGAAGGTCCAGCTGCTCAATTTGCTCCAAGTATAAAGTCAATCTGCATGAAGTGGTTTGAAGGAAAGGATTCTGGTTTGACTAGACTAAATTTCAAAACAACTAGGCAATAATTATCATTACTGGTTTATATTAAATTGAAAAAGAGGCAGGAGGTAAACAACATTATAATCCCCATTTTACAGAAAGAATGGAAGACCTGGGGGACTCAAGTTTCTTACCTCAGGGTCTTTATCCAGCTCCATTCTTCCTCTGACACAGAGGTCACAGCTCTGAGGAGGGCAGCAGGCGTTGCACTAGCATAGGCCTGCCACTCTTCACCATTCTCAGCTAGGAAAATGGACCAGGACCAGATCATTCAGTTTTGCTGTCAGTGAAAATAAAAATCTGAAAAGCAGAGTTAAGTCTTCAATGCAGCAGCAGAGTGGGCTTCTACAGAAAAACCTCTACTCCATTCAAAATTTCTGAGCATTGGTGCAGTCATCCTTCCTGCAAATATGATCAATTAACATACACTTGTTAACATTTGTAGATGCTGCCACATAATGTAGATATGGCTGCTCCTTCCCCCACAGACACAGACATGGTCTGTTTGAGCAATAAAAGCTGCTGCTTTCGTGCAATCAAAATGCCATCAGTCTTACCAGTATCAGATCTGCGTAGAGTTCTAGCCACAGAAACACTTTACATTTATCACCTGGCATGTGCCACCTCTGTGTCCTTCTTCCCAGGGACACCGCTTCTGTGGAAATATTAATAAATGACAAATTGCATTTGTGTAATCCTGTGAAATGTTTTGACTACTAAAGTTGTTCTATAGCAGTTCATTAAAGGACACAAAGTATTTAAGTTTACATTTTATAAAAAGATCAGGAATGCTCTGGCTGATAGCTTTCCTTCTATTGAGCATCTGTTTCCTATTTTTTTAACAGTTTACAGCAGTGGTTGGCCAATTCTGTACTAATAGTTGATATTAACTGGATCAAAACATTGTAGTTTCTTAACAAAGGTTAGAGAGTGTCCTTCTAACACAGCTTCCTATGGCTGCAACCAGCAATGTCTGCGCATCAACATCTGGTTTCAAAATATTAAAAATTATAAACACTTCCAGATACAATCCATCTGGTCTCACAAAATTCTACATCTGCATAATTTTGCTTTCTTTTTAAAAACCAAACACAGACTTAAGTTTGGCCCTGTTACATTACTGAAGAATCCTCCTCCTCCTTAGTGTGGGGCAAAGCCCATGGTCTAGTTTTGTTGGCAGCGGACATCTGTATCTGGCCGACTGTTGTGTCTAACAGCGGCTGGGTTAGTAAGCGACAAGCGGGAATTCTTTGTTTGATTGGCATACGGTATCTGAGTGAATCAGAAGGAAGGCTGCAGTGAAGAAGTCCTGGTGAACTGAAGGAGCAGTGAATTTTGCAGTGCTGGCTGCGATCAGGCTTTTGAAAGCTGTTTGCTTACTGCCCGTCTGCATCGTGTCAGTCTCCTCAAAGACAGCAGCAAGCCTGCAGGATTTTGCTGCCCCGTGCAAATGCAGCCACAGTTTGCAATTCGCTGCTTTGCTCCAATGTCTCAGGCTTTCCTGAGCAGCATATTCCTTGGCTCCAACACCTTGCAGACAGGTCTGCAGCACTGCAAGGGTCAGAGCATTGGAAGGGGGACCACCTCTCTCCCTTTTGGCTAGAGATGCTTCCTGTGGGATGGCTGCTGCCGCTGTGACTAAACAATACCGGACTACTTCCTCTGGCTTCTCTCCCCTTCCTTTTCATTTTACATGCCAATTCAAGGATCTCTCGTCCCTGACTGTTTTACCCAGATGGAAAGATCATTTGTGCTTCATATGCACAAAGAAATAACAAGCCCTTCTTGCACAAATAAATGTGTGCAATGTACAAAATGTAATTGGTTTCATTAGTTTTTAATTAAGGATTCTACTTAGTGTTCAACATTATGTATAAAAAGAAATGGTGAAATGAAAAATAGCATATGGAAATTAGTAGATGTGTGGGAGATCACTATTCCAAGTCAGAAGTTCATCTTATCATTTTTGTGTCCCTCAGTGGTCTACTTTGCAATGAAACAGTGTTTTTCTCTGACTTTTTAAAAAGTTAAACAGGTTCCAGTAAGCTCTGAAGACATGACACTGAACAGGCCTTTCACCCCAGGTAGAGTGCTCTATCTTAAAGCTGAAGAGGTATCAAGTTGGGAATTTACACTTCTTTCACTCTTTCAAGATTTTACTAGCTCTGATGAGAGCATCTTTATGTTAATAGCATTTTTCAGACCAGGACAATATCCAAGAAAAGTCACTGCAAGGTTGCCTACTTTGACTTGGTTCAGAGATACTTGAGACCCCATGGTCTGCTGCACAATGCCAATCAAAGATACAGTAAGTGACACAGTCATAGCCTAAATGGAATGGGGGAAAATGGCAACCACAAAACCCAAAATATTCATTTCATTAAGGAAAAAGTTCCAGTCAGGCCAGACAGTCTAAACGCTTCATTGTGTTGTCATGCTCATTAGTTGCATGCATTTCTAAGTCCAGCTTTCTAAGTTTGAGGCCAACTTTCCTGAAAAACGAGACACAATGAACACCATCCCAACACCGTGCCTAATCTGTCATGACTGATGTGGGTGTTGCTAATGTTTCCTGGAGTGACGGTGGCTTGCCAGATGCTGAGAAACAAAAGCACACTCAGACCATAGAGTAAGCTGAGAAAAACAGAAGTCTCCTGCTGCAGTACTTACATATACATCTATACAGCCGAAAAGCTTAGGTACAACAAATCAGTGAGAAAACCCTAGAGCAAACTACAAGCAGGTAATGTCAAACAAACCCCCAATTACCCACAGCAGCCATCAGAAAGCCAGGCAGAGAGGGCAACTCTTCTTTCTTGAATGAGATCTGAGGCAGCTCTTTTTTTCCCAGAGCTGCCTTCCCTTTCCATTCATATTTTGAAAGACATTTGAGCATAGCTTACCCTCATTTTGAAAGATGTGATCGTTCAGTCTTGACAACAATTCTTTTATTTTCAATTTAAGCAGCTAAAATAGAGTTTGCCCATTAGTGAAAGAAATTCTCAGGAAAATATAGGTGTTACCCTGGGGTTCTTAATGACCCTGAACTGCCCAAGTCACAGAATACAATCACCCCACTATTATAGGTGTCACACTAGAGTTTAATTAATTTGATCATTTGCTAACAAAACGATTTAATAACCGTACATCATTCATAGAGTGACAAGTACCATCATCATATGCCTCATCCCTTGTTTTCACCTCCTACACTGAATATTTTTTAAATGTTAACCTTTAAAGTTTTTTCATTCCTTCCTCCTCATTCCTACTTTCATGTCCTTCACCTTTTTATTCTGTTTTCTCACAAAAGACATTTTCCTCCATTGCAAACCCAGTAATTTCACTGTGATAAGGACATGTCATTAGACAGAAATGGTCATTAAACTTTTGTTTCCCATCATCAGCTGAGGAAAAAGATGTCTTAAGATGTCTGGATTAATTTACTTAAAATTGTCTGTAAAGGAAATCAGAACCAAATTATGTTCTCTGGTTTTTTTTTTAAGAGGAGGGAGTAGATATTCAGTATGAGTTGTGACCATTGCTTCTGAACACCTGCTATCCTGCCTCATTCCTAGGAGGTGCATAGGGGTCCACTCTCTCTGGCTTGTCTGGGCACCCATTTCAGTGTAAGGGAAATTTCTATTCTTCAACAGAGTTCCTGCAGATATGAGAAGCTAGTGAGGAGTGCAATGGCTGTCGTCAGCCCTGCCAGGAAGGGATGCTTATAATCCCTAAAAAGGAGATACAGAAGGCTGAAATTAGGAATGAGGCTGCAAGATGAGTCAAGATTTAGAGTTCAGGATTCAGAAGAAATCTTAATTTTAAGCAGTTATTTCAGTATTTGTGTGAGGGTGAAGAGCCTGTCTTCCCAGGTGGAAAGCAAAGGTTTCCTCCTCTGATTCCTGAGAAATAACACTGCAGTGGTGAAAGCAGTGCTTGCCCTTATTTTAAGACAGTCACTCACCACAAAGAAAACCACCTTGAAGAAGGCATTTGAGGAATCCTAATAGTATATTTGTCTTAAAATACTGGTAAAGTTATTAAAGTAAAACAAATACAAGACTACATAGAATAAAGCAGTCTTACCCCTTAAGTCTGCCTCAGAGATACCTTTCTCTATCTGGCATGATTTCAACAAACTATGATTGACCTGCATAGAGGCAAGTGCCCTGTGTTGAGACAGAGGGAGTACTACCTGAAGCTACAGACTTACTACCAATTATTTTGCTTTACTATGCACTTAAAAAAAAACCCGAATAAATTTGAGATTGTTTGGCCAATTTTATGGTCATAATTTTTTTTTCTGCTGAATAAATTTGCCACCATCCATGTTCACTGAGAAAAGGATGTAAAGGCAATATTAAATGTTTTATTTGATATCACAGAATAATCAAGTACACTGCATATTGAATTGTGTCAGCCTTGGAAACAGGAGTCTCAGAGTTATTAATTGAATCAAGACAGCCACACTTTGGCACGATCTCTATTAGAATAAATGTTGTTGCACAGTTAAATATACCAAAATATTTCTAGAAGAGGCATTAACAATTGCATAATTCAATGCAGCAAACAAGCTAAGAAAATCAAATAGCCTCAGCAAATAATTTGTTTTCCTAGGCAGCTCACAAAAATGAAAAGAACCAAATCAGATATTTGCATTTCCTTATTCTCTAGTTCTTAAAAGGTTTTTTTTCCCTTTACGAAACAGAAATAGTTGAGTCAGAATCTGGTTTTGTTTCTGTTGAGACTAACAGCAATAGCATAACTTCTGTAAGGAAGCAAATCCATTTTGCCAAAGAAATGCTGTAAGAACTTATCCATGCTCTCTGACATGGAGATAACATTAGCATTTGGCTTTTTTGTCTGATAGCATTGTTTTAGTATGAACTTCATATTGCTTTGGAAGTTTCCTTGGTCTGACCTCAAGATCCCTGAAGAGTGGTGGCCTAAAATGATTTCATATAAGGATTAATGAAAAGAAAAGCAAACAATAAGAAAATTATCCTGGCTTCAGATTTATCTGCTGAAGTGTCTAGGTTGCTGCAAATCAATTTTAAATTGTGCAGAAGCATATAAAAAAATGCACTGCCTCTTTAGCTGTAATTTTCTCCATCAGCCTTCACTCAAACTGTAGCCAACTAAATGCTGGAAGACAGAATAATATAGAGACAAACAGGATATTTATGCAAACATACAATCCAACTGCTAGAAGACTTTATGAATGCTCATGAGTATGAACCATTAAGCTGGTATTAAAAACTAAATACCTTTGTTGTTCAGTGATGCACCTAATGGAGTTCCTCATTTCCATTTAGTAACAGGTTTCTGTCCATTCCATTTTTATTACATGTTTCTTCACTTGTGCAGTTCAGTCTATAATAAAGGAGTGTATTTCATGCTCTGGGTAAATATGTAACCTCTATGGGATCATTTACTCTTGAAAATTAGCTTGGCACAAATGCAGGGGAGAAACTAAACACCACTTTTCTCTGTGCAATTCCTCCTGTAGATATTGTTATTGCACATTGAATTATTCAGGAATATGGATTATTCAGGAATATGGATCCAGATCTTTTCCTTCAGTAGAACTGTTTAGATGCAATATCACATTCAGCAAACTCTTTCTGATNACATTGAATTATTCAGGAATATGGATTATTCAGGAATATGGATCCAGATCTTTTCCTTCAGTAGAACTGTTTAGATGCAATATCACATTCAGCAAACTCTTTCTGATTCAGGACACATAAACTATGGAAAGGAGTTAAGACAGACAAATTGGCTGGGCTGACAGGAAATCACTAACAGAGATGCCCAAAGCACAACTAAGCTTTGATGTTTTAATTCCAAGAGATTTCATTAATTTTTGCAGATTTAACTTCAGTGAGCATGTACCGGTGATGAGATCAGAACTATGCTTTCTTTAAATCAGCTCTGTCCTTGCCTAATTGCATGTTACCCTTCCTCAGGACAGCTAACAGAGGCAGATGAGAAGTTAAAGTGTTTGTACCTCACACACAGAAATTCTATTGACTATTACATTAAAGTAATCAAGGGATGCAATTTAATCTCAATTTTAGGGGCAGTTGCTCAGAGAAGTGAGGAGGGAATCCTGTTGCAACACTCCACTGGTCCCAGTTGCCTGTCATCTCATCTAGAAGGGAGGCTTCCTATTCTTCCCCCCTAAACTTTGAAGACTGATCTCTGAGCAAGTGACAGCTGAATTAGATCAGCTCTCCATGGTGCAAAGAGTGTTAGTGAGATTTCATGTCAATGAATCTCAATCATGTGTATGTGGTCAACTCCTCGACTGGAAGAAGTAATGATCCCTTATGGCCTTAACCACTGGGAAATTTTACCGCTCTCAAAATGCTCCTCTCTTACTGGGAACCTGGAGGATGGTGAGTTACACAGTGTCTTCTCCAGCTTCTATTCATTCTGAAATGCAAACACAGACTTTGGCCTGTCCTGGTGACTGCATTGTCTGCAGACATCTAGTTAACTACCAAGAAGACCTGTAGAGTTGCAGGACTGTGACAACAGTGGAGGTACAAGTGTTGAATTGGATGTGTTACAAGATTATAAAGAACTACTGGAAGTTAAAGCTTTGCAGCCGACTGCTGGTCACACGTGCCCCTCCATTGCCTGTTTCAGTCAGGAGGAGTTGCAGCAACATTCGTGGGTTTGGTTGCCTAAAGACAAAAAACTCTTTGTGAAAATATAAAACCTGGAAAAAACTGGCTGGTGAAGTCCTAAATATTGGCTGCAAATCAAACACAAGAAAGGTATTGGTGAAGGCCGTGTCACACACAGAGGAACACAGTGATACTCAGCTTTGGAACCTTCCTTGGGCTGTGGAAACAAATCAAGCTTCATTTAGACAAAATATATTCACAACTAGACAGAGTTCTGCTTTGTTTTTGTATCTTAAATGTAAGCATCGATGTAAGAGGGCATTGATGACTAAATGAAACTGTACTTTTGCTTTCTGCACAAAATGATGGTATTTTGCTAATGCCTATCCCAACCACATTACTCAGCAACAGCTCTTAACAGTGTCTCCTTAAAAATAAAAAAGGATCTAATAATATTCATATGGTCACTCTTGCTTCTTGCTTTTGCCTTGTCCCTACAAAGTACAAAATGATAGACCTATAAAACTCAGAGTTGTACACTAAATTGACCTTGACCTCTAGAGGTCAAATTCATCATTAGTTTAACTTCTCTGGAAAACATACTCACACTAGCTATCATTTTAATTGCTGAGTGCTTGACTAGGTTGAGAATATGGCCAATCTTTGAATTTCAGTGAGGTGACTCTAGGATTATTATGTAGGTAAATATATGCCCCAAATGTCATCTTTACTCTCCATTAAGAAAGAGTTAAACAAAATGTTTCAATGGAAAGTTTAATAACAAAAGACATTTATGATGTTTACTTAAATTTTCTGGACCATTAAGTCCAAACGACATGACTTATTGGATGCTATATCTGGCCAAAAAATCTTTTTTGACCAGTCTAAGTTTTACTATGTGCTGAGCTGCCAGCATCCCTATTAGAAAAATAATAATAATAAAAA
>WAAE01004699.1:0-72337 GCA_013400495.1 Nicator chloris
TTTAACACTATCCCTGTGTGATATTTCTAAATGTTTTCTCTAGTCGAGGAGCTTAGAGAGAGCAAGGAACAGGCCAGCAATGAATATTGCCTATCTCCTTTGTGTGATTAGGATTTTTTTTGCCTTTGGACCACTTTATCAAGGTCCAGGTCTGTTAAAATTGCTCCTTTCAAAATCAGGTTTGTAACTGATTTTTGTGAGACCACCATCACTGTAACGATTTTCCAATAATTAAGTTCTCTGAAACGAAGGTGGAGAGTGAAATGTGCCTGCTTACACACCACACCTCTCTTCTGGTCCCCTGGAGACCCACAGAGCCCAGCTGAATGTCTCAAAGTTTTTGAAACCATAAACAAACAAATTTTCTCACTTTGGGAAGTAGTGAATTATTCTCACTCCCCTTGTTCAAAGAATGGAGTAACTTATGTGTAAAAACCCATCTATCTCCAAGTGAAACTCTACCACCTGAGCCCTCATTCTGTGCCCAGCCATGCCCTTTTCTGTTAGTTGCACACTTTCGTGTGGGTTATTTTTTTCAAAGTCAATATAAAATATTTTATGTGTGTTAAAATGCAAGGTTGCTTTTGCAAAAATAATCAAATGCCTTTTGCTGACAAAACAGGGAAGGTATTTCATGTTTTGTGATGCAAAGGCCTGTTTAAGTAATTCTTGATATAGTAAAAGACTTGACTAAACGAAGTGTGTCACATTGTGTACATAGAAACCTTAGAGTTTGTGTACCCATATTTTCCCAGAGCATTCTTTCTTGTTGCACTTGCATCTTTTGCTATTCACAGCCTGCTTTATATATTTACTAAACAGCTCAGGTGACCAAGCAATTACAATAACAAATGTGTAACGTGCAGTAAATGCTGTATGAGGTACAAAGTATTGCTGCATGGCTTCAGGCCTCCATCCAATAACCAGCAAATGCAGAAAGAAGACAACATTGGCCTCAACACATTTTTCACTGTATCTTTACTGGCACTAGAACTTAGTTTGGTAGACACGATTGAAATTCAAGTGTTCTATGTATCTGGTGTGGACAAGTGACATAATTTCTTGCAGACACCAAATGTTCTACACCACAACACATCATTCATCTCAAATCACAAGATGCAAAATACTTGCTGGTAACATCTACTTTTGCTTGGGTGAATGAATATTAAGACTTGTTATCACTGATTTCCATGTTTTGTTAAGGCAGAAGAAAATATAATATTTTTAAGCAGCACAAGAACTTCTTTAAGAGAAAAACATTTAGCACATGTATTTTTTACAGTCACAGTGTCTTACAGTTGTCATGCTTGAGCTTGGGAACGGGACTAAGACCTCTGGCTTTTCTGGAGTTTCTGTGTGGCCTTGCTGATGCCACTTGATTTTTACACTGGGAGCATTCAAGTACTTCTGCAGCTTTCTTGAATTCATGTCTTTGTAACCATCTGTCTGCCTCAGTCCACATTTGTCTAGATGGAGTGGAGGGAATGGGAAGGATCAGAACAATCTCTGCTAACTTAATGCCTTTCATATTCCCAGTGGTCCTAAAATAAGTGCTCAAATGCTTTGTTGCAAAAGACAGACTCTCAGGATTCCTTCTTCTCGGGCAAATGCTTTCACCTCTCGAGCGTATAACTGCTGGAGTGATGGGAGGACTTGTTTTCAGCACAGACAACAGCAGGATTTTCAGCCTTCTGTGTGTACTTACCCAGATTTTAGGCTGTTCTTTACTTAAACCTGGATCCCCAAAAAAGAGCTAGGTGTGATGGAATCTCTTCTTGTTAACAAACACTTCAAGCTAATTGTCAAGGCAGTGACTAAAGGGGGTTACATGTTTACAAGTCAATGCTAGAAAAATACCCGTCTGGGACTTTTTTTCATAATTGTATGGGTTACTGACCTAGCTAGGATGGGATTGCAATAGGTGAGATTAAGGTAGCATGGGTAGTACTCTATGACTTTTAGTTTCTTGTCACTCAGAAATGGTACAGAGGAAGCTTTTAGCTGAGAAATCAAAGGAAATGGTGCATAAGTTTCTGGTATAGATGCTAAGGCACTGTTTTAATATTTTAGGAAAGGTTACCAAGGCAGTGGTTGGAGAAGCTGTAATGTTTAAAGAGAAAGGAAATGAAAATAAAATCTGACAGTCTCAGTAATTTAATTCATGAAACAAAAATAATAAATAATCATAAACTGAGGTTGAATCAGGTGTATGAAAATTCTCCTTAGGCTGCTTAATTTTTGGTGAGTAATTATCACAGTGATAGCAAAATGTCTACATTTCCATGAGCTGGGTAAAGAGAAGATAGCTACGACTCTGGCTGAAATAACCATTAATGGGAAAATTATGTCTTGAGTCTCTGATGTGCTTGAAAAGTAAGAGAACATTTCCTTCGTGTTGACAGGCTGGAAGCTGATTGAGAATTAAATGCACAGAAAACATTTGAACATCCTGAACCTGCACATTTTGTTATGCAAGTAGACTACTTCTCTGAAGCTGGCCTCTGTTGAAATCCCTCACTTTCCAAAGGACAGGCAATTGGAAGCTTGGATGTCAAGTTCTGCCCTTTCCCACCTCATAACCCTCATTTGCATCTTCTTTCTCTCTCCCAGCTTAAGACCAGTGCATTCTCTCATACTCCCATCTGTTGATCTTTTCCTTGAAACCAGGATTCTATATTCTCTTGAAAGATGTTTCATCTTCCTCATATTCTCCACTTTACCTGATTACCCAGAAGACCTCTTTCTCGGAAGTGCATTTTTTTGCTCCAAAGCACCCAAATAAAGTTGCAAATCATCTTAAAAACCAAAGAACCACAAAAACCCCTGCATTTTTTTAACCTCTTCATTTGCTTCAAAATTAATCTTCCCTCTGTGTTGCCTGAAAACTCCCTGGTTGTATTCTTGCTACTGTTGCCTTTATCTCCCTTCATCTAGTTGCTTTATATTCCCAGGAAGCTCGTTCCTGACCTCGTCAGCAGTGTAAATGCTGCTGTTGCTAGACTTGCCAGTGAATTTCTGCCTTGCTCACCTATTCCTAATTCACCTGTTCCTAACCAGCTTGTATGCTTTTTTCTGCTTGATTTGCAACCTCTTCTGGGTTTACTTCTGGCTGCCCTTTCACTTCATGCCTCACAGCCTGGCAGGTTGAAAAAGAAAACCACAGAGATCCACTTGGAGGAATATAAGAAATGAAGGATCTAAGGAAAATAATTAGACATACTGGAAGTGACTCAAGGCAGAAGAAAGAGCCAGAGCCCTTTGTGCTCACCTTACTCCACCCATATGAGCTGGTCTCCACACACCCCTTCCTGTGTGCTATGCTTGGCTCTCCCCTCATCTCCATGGCCACCTTTACAGTCTCCTCACAACATGCTTGAACCATGAGGCTTAACAGGAACTACTTGAAAGCCATGGTGACATATTTGGAGGGAAAGCAGAAGTTAACTACTCCATGGATATGCACTTAGTACCTGAAACAATTACCAGAAGCATTTCCAGGTGAAGCTGGGGACAGGCTAGCATTTCAAGCACATGTACATTCCAGATGCCTTTCCCATACATGTCTCCTATATCTCTCTATAGTGTCTATATAAAAAATAATGTCTGATTTATGTTTATGGACTTTGAATCCTTGCTGAAAGTAGATCTCTGTACATTGTCAGAAGGAGAATCAAAACAAAGAAGCAAAGAAATACATTTATAGGGAAAAAAAACACCTCAAGCCACACCGAAACCAAATCCCCCCTCCTCCCCACCAAACCCCTGCCTAAGAAGAAAAGAAAGAAAATAAAGGATATAATTGTGACCTCTAAGTTCTGGAGAAGGCTTGGCTATCCAGAGCATAGGATGGAATCAGCCCTATCACTCAAAGTAGATACTAAACTAATTTAGAAATGTATCTGAAAGACTTTGAAGTTAATCTCAGATGTTTCTATAGTTTTTTCAAGACTTAAAGAAACAGACTTATAATGGAATAGATTACACATTACAACTAAAAGGTGGGAATTATGCTAGAAGCAGTTTTACAGTGTTCTGGTAATTGGTAGAAGATCACTGTACAAGACATCATATTGTACAAGACTGATTCATGCCTGTGCACACAGACCTCATCTTTGTGAGGTTTCCAGTAAGATCAAAAGCTTCTTTATGAACTCAAGAAATGCATATGGGGTGGGCAAAGACCTGGTGGGTAAAGGGACAGGTTAGAATTTTTTGACAGTATAAATATATTTACATTATTGTCAGCATAACTAGGTCATTTGAGACTGAGATTTGCCACACACTTTTTTTACTAACATGAAGTCTAAGCACACATTTCCTGGGACAGAGGAAGATCAGCTTCCTTGGTACTACGGGTTGTGGTCTCAGATGTTACGGTGTGGGCACATCCACTTTAAACCATTACAAGATCCTAGAAGCACTTTAAAATAGATGCAGATTAGCCATCAAATGAATATTTATCATGATTCCTCAAATATAGGAATCATGATAAATACTCATTTGAGTATTTATACCTTTGAGTATTTATACCTATAAGTCTGATATATAGGTATGGTTCACTTCCAATCAGTAGGCTTTACTGATGCATCTTTTCCAGGTCTATTTTGTCAGCAGAATTCTCGGGGCCACATAGGTACCATAGCCTAAGGTGTGAATGCAGCAAGCAGAGGCAATGCCTGCCCCGGTGTTAAACCTGCTGCTCATGTTCAGCATGATCAATTAACATGCTCGTGCTACACAAAGCAGAACAGAAGCAAGGGACAGAACTTTCTGAGCTACTGTCAGCTTTTAGTGGGACAACAATGGGGAATCATCCAGAAATATCTAGAGATGCCAGCTTAGATCACAATTCAGTCAGGTTTCTCCACAGCTGTGTTAAATCTGAATCTCAAAATTCTGCCTCTTAGCAGAGCTGCTAAGTTTGTGCAGAGGTGTTGAGAATCATCTAGATGAATCCCTGAGCAACCTGATTTAATTAAGCCTGCTTTGAGCAGGATATTTGACTAGGTGACTTCCAGAGATCCCTTCCAGGCTAAATTATTCTATGAGCCAATTCTAATGCACCTATTTTGCATCCGGTTCCAGTATTAGTGTCACTTCTCTCCTATGCTCCATGAAATAACATTAGGACTACCCTTAGTTAAAAAAAAATGTTGGTTTTATTGTGGGCTATCAAATTAAATGCCTAATCTAAGGGAATCAGTGCACTTCTGTTCCACTTCACACCAGTGCACCACTGCAACCATGCTGTTCCTGAGACAGCCACAGCAAAGCTGCATCATGTACAAACTTCATCACGTACAAACTCCATTATATACACATGCCTCACTTCCAAGTATGTAGTATGTGTGGTCTGAGTGATTCTCTGGTAGTCAGAAAAATAAGAAAACTTCAGCTTCTTAGTTTGGGTAAAAAAAAGAAGAGTATTTGATTCTGGTGTGTGAAGAGAGTACCTCATTGCCAGAGTGGTGAAAGCAGCACGGTATTTCCAGACTTAAAACATACTAGATTCTCTCATAATGCTTCACTGAATAAGATGATTATAGTGAAAGGACAATTAATGACTGTTTTGCCAAGTACAGACCAGGGCTGTTAATGAAGTGTCAGCAAGGAGCAGTTCCCTGACAAGCAAACAAGCTGACAGTGTTTGGGAACTCCCTTAGAGACACGGGTCCTTTGTTTCATTTCTCACTGCACAACATGAAAAAGAGGAAGAATGTAGATGGAGCTGATGTAAACTGGAGAAAGCATACTGCGATCTTCCTTCAGTTTGCATCCTGGGAACATGAAGGACAGGGTCATAAAGACAATGAAGAGCATGCTCCTTTTCCTAATTTTGCGGGGAGTAGTATCTGGTAAGTACATGATTTCATTATGCTGCTAAAATTAGAACACTATTGGCTGTTATACTTTCTCTAGGGAACTTTATAACACATATTTAGGGATCAGACACAGATGGGAAAAATCAAGTAACAATTATTTTCCTACTGAAATAGATTGGGCTCTGTGGTTACAGCAGTATAATGAAGAGAATATGACTCTTTGCTGAAACGCTTTGCTGGATGAGGCCTTTCATTTCTAATAGCCACTGCTCAGTGTGACAGCACTGGAGTGGGAAAGGAGGTCAGCCCTTCAAGAAACAATAGTAGTTATACTCCAGTATCCTCCTTTCAAATATTGATAACATTTCTCTTTGATAAAGTAAAACAAGCAACAGAACAGGACCAAACAGAAAGAAATTTGTGGAAAATATTAATAATATAACACCACTAACTTTGATCAGTGTAAACACATGGGAGATTTTCCAAGATGAGTATTTGCTCATTAGCAACTTAGTAGATCTTCAAACTGTCTGAAATCTTCATGGCACATAAAGCACTGGTGTTGCTGTAAGCTACCTGCTCAGGTAAGGTCACTTTGCTCTCAACGAACTGTAAGAGTTCTGCCATCCCTCAGGAACCTGTTAGTATTCAGTGATTTTCCTGATGTTCCCAAAACTGTGATCAGGACACTGCCTGTCACTTTCAGCTTTCTTTGAAAAATAGCATTTTTCTAACCTGCATAGTTGTGGATAGAGAAAATCTTGAAGGTGTTACTCAAACACACTCAAAAGTCTGGCACACCACAGATAAATACGTCTTAAATATACATAAAATTCTCAAAACTAATCTCATTATTGCTTGGTCTTGGACTCATCATTTGTCAATGATTGTAATTGATAATTCTGATAAATAATGTGTTAAATTGCTTCAGAAATATTTTGTTCTGCAAAGTAAAGAGGTAAGCAAGGATTTGTGAATATGCAAGGAGAGTTTTTGTAAAATTGGTTGGAAAAAGAAGAAGAGAGTCAGGGCATTTTGTGTTCCTTAATGGCAGCTCTTGACAAAAGCTGTGTGCTTGTTAGCTCAAGATTCCCAGGAGTAATTTTATGTTCTTTTTCACCCTGCAGGAAGAAGAGCCCAGTTGCTTAAGGGCTTACCTGCAACAAGCACTGTTGAAGAAAACTCAGCAGCTGGTGTTTCAGTCTATAACTTTAATGTGACTGTTTCTCCATTGGCTTCTGAAGGTGTTGCAATTCTCCCTACCATCGTAAATTCAAATCCACTCACAGAAGCTTTTGACATTGAATCAAAAGGAGGTCTTGAATTCAGGGTGAGTTCTAAGTTTAACTTGAGTAATTTTCGTTTGTAGGCTGATGTTTCCTGGATTAGTGAGCACTGACAGTGCACAGTCTCATCTTTTAATCAGAAAAGAATTTTAAATGCAGACTGTGGTAGTATTCAAAAATGCTGTAATAGATATGACAGATGAATAGCAATAGTAATTATGATTTTTAATTGCATCTAGGAAAAATCACTCATCACAATAATTCCATTAATTCTGTGATAAAAAACCCCCATGATTTTTAGAAAATAAGAGGTGAAGAAGAACATAGAGGATCTGCTTCTGTTTTAAGGTTTTATCCATAGTGTTTCAGCTTGATATGTATGAAGTCACTGTGAAATGAAAGTACCTTAGTTAACCCACATACAACTTCTGTTTGGCCACTCTCACCAAGAATTAAAATTAATTTGTCTTACTTCCAAAATAAATGAAGCTGAACCAGATCAAAATAATTTTTAATTCTGAACAAAGGCTGTGACAAATGAGGAAGTTATCTGGAGGTAAGAAGTTATCACCTTTCCACACATCTGTGACCTGTCTCTATCCATTGCATGCTCTTGTCCTATGGCAAATGCAGAGCAATTGCCATTACTTCAGGCTGATTTTCATTGTTGAATAAATTAGCAATTATTAGCTCACATTTGTCACAGGCAATGAGTGTTCAGATGCATGATAATTTGTCATCCCATTGCAACTTGCTTGTATGTCTGAGCCTGAACTGTGACACTGAAGAGTGGCTTTAATAGCTACAGAGAGAAATGGTGCAGAGTCTTAAAAAGGTGATTTGAATATCTTTTTCTGGGTGTTTCCAAGGAAGTTCAGGTTTTCACAGAACTGATACAACAGCTCTTTACTTGTTCTCTTGGCTGGTGTTTCTGGGAGAAAATTTGGGAAAAGTAAGGCTGTGGCCCTGGGTGGTATTGGGTCATGGATTTGATGTGCCTGTGGGGAGCTGTTGTGGCTCCCATGCTCCAGCCTCCCAGCAGAGTACAAAGCTCACTTGTGCCAGCTTTGATGGCTCTTTACTGCTTCCCAGCCAGGTCAGTGAAATGGTTAAAAAACCTCTCAAAAAAGCCCTCTTTTACCTGTGAATCATAGGGTGGGACTGTACAAATACCTGGACTGGGTCAGCTGAAGAGATCATAGAATCAGACAATCATAGAATTATAGAGTATGCTAAGTTGGAAGGGTTCCCTCAGGATTGTCTATTCCAGCTCCTGGTTCTATATAGGACACCCCAAGAATCACCCCATGTGCCTGAGAGCATTGTCCAATTGCTTCTTTACCTCTGCCAGGCTTGGTGCTGTGACCACTTCCCTGGGGAGCCTGTTCCAGTGTCCATCCACCTTCTGGGTGAAAAACATTTGCCTGACATCTAACCTAAACCTCCCCAAACTCTGCTTCATGCTCTTTCCTCAACTCCTGGGTAACAATCAGAAGGAAATGGATACATCTCTTAAACTGGCTTTGCTGACAGAGAATCCATAATGTAGGACTCCCTTCCTAAGCTTTATTTTGGCATTTTGAATTAGAGTGATCCCTTCTTCTGCAAAACAAAACATTGACCTTTCTTATACCTGCTTACTCCTGTCCCATGCCTTTTTTATGTTATGATGCACAAGAATTTATATTGCTGCTTGTTGAGTGGAACTGAGAAGTTAATCTGGAAGAAAAATAATAGACAAAAAGTCATTATTTTTCATGGCAAAGATGATGGAGAAGTTGTTGTTCTAGTACAGTGCAGGGTGACACAAGGATGAAAATGGATGGCCAAAAAAGCTGTAGACTGGAGACTGCTTCTTCCAAAGTGCCAGCTTGTATCCATTTCATACCACAGCCACATTACCTGAATGGCCTGTGAACCTTTCTATGTTTTGCTTGAACTGTTGCTTTTTTCAACGTTTCCTAAGTCACTCAGAGGACTGAAAGAGGCTGAGCCTGTGAATATCAGTCATGAAAAAAATCACAAAATAAGCTACATATGAATTCTGCAAATTAACAGATGAGTGCTAATTACAACTCATAAAGTAAGGATAAATACATGGGTGTTCTTAGTTGATTTATTTGATGAGGATTGCTACTTTGTTTCTTATGCTGTGTTGTAGCAGATCTGTACAATATTTCACAAAAGTGATGTGGTCCAAAACCAGACACCTCAGCTCTATCTACTGCCATCAAATCTTTGCTAAGATACAGAAAAGGGCAACATTTAATGAATGAATTATGAAATTAGCTAATTACCTAATTACCTGCTAGGACAGGCTCTTCAGTATTTATGAAGCACATTTAGTCTTGTTGCAGCAGCAGAAAGCAATGTGTTTCTTGATATATTTTGAGATTTCTGAGAAAGTAACAGTTTCTGAGAACTCAGTCCTGTCCATTTCTCCTCATCTTACTCCTCTTTGAAGGTGCTCAAGAGCAGAAGATGTGTGGAATGCATGAAAACCTTCTCTTTCCTGAAACTACCTGGGTGCTCTTAGTGGTGCTCTCTGAATATATTGGTGGTGGAGTGGGGAGCAGGGACCAGTGAAATTCTCATATGGAAGAAGTGATAGACAGTTTAGGGGTGACTCTAGACCCCCTTTCACGAGGTCTGCAGCTGCTTCAAGGGTGTGCAGTCCTGCCTTTATCAGTAAACTTTGCTCCTACCTGAAGGAAAGGCAAATAGTGGCTCACAGCCTATGCCAGTGGCATGCTGTTCCCAAAAAGGTTCAAAAGCAACCAGGAAAGAGACAATTTAGATTCACATCTTTAATTCCAAGGCCTTTACGAAGAAGGGTGGAAGATGTGTATTTAGGCACATTTAGTCTGGCTGTAGTTACATCACCAATGAAAATATTTGGCTGTGAACTGGAGGGATAATCTCCAGAACACATAACTTCTATTTAGAACTGGACAGTTTAAAATGTTGAATTCATTGTAGGTTTTTATGGTATTTAGATCTCCATTAAATATTCATTTTGAACATCAAGGTTTCCCCTGTTGTGACAAGCCTTTGAGAATGTTTCCTCTGTGTTAGCATCACTTTTATGGGAAACTTGTATCTGTACAGTATAGGAGGAAAGGAGACCATCCAGGACACAATTATTTTCTCCTGCAGTATTGTAACAAAAAGATCCATGGGGTTCCAGACAGCAGCTGTTTTATCTACCAGAAGACAAAAAACATTTGTGCTTCTGTTCACCCATCTCCAACTCTTTGTTAATTGTCTCTATTTTGACTTCTAACTGACATCAGTTTTGTGTTTGTCCTCTGGCCCGCTGCATCTCATCTAAACCCAAGGATTTATTTCGTTGTTCTTCTTCTGCATGCTCTTCAGTTTCTTCTATTCTGCAGTATTGTAAATACACTAACATAACTTGTCACACATACTCATGGGCCCCAACTGTTCTCCTCCACCAGTTCTGCAGCACCCTGCTGCTCTGTTCAAATCTCACAGCTTTTTAACCACAGAAAAAACTTAACTGTCACCTTTTCCTTTCTTATCCAAGAAAGGAAAGATCTTGTTTTATTATTGGTTTCAGCAGTGAAGATTGAGGCATACAACTTGCAACATCCTCCTGTTGCTCTGGACATATGCTAAATCCAGAGTGATTGCATTTTACGTTTTTTCGTAGAATGTCAGTCTTGTGCTAGTACATATTCTGCATTAAGAAGCAATATGCAGAGCTGGAAGCCTTTGAAATAGAATCCCCAAAACAAAATAAAGCAAATTTTTGCCTTATCAATCTTGCAAAACTCAAGTGCTAGGTTATTTTTTCAGTTAGTTCAGCATTTTCCCCAAACAATTCTGGTGCCTCTCTCAGGCAATGTACTCATGAAGCTCCCTTCTTCTGTGGTTTTCCTGCAAGTCTTCTCCCAGATACAGGTTACACAAGGAAGGTTCTTGTAGCTGCTATACTATATGGTCTCCTGCCTCCACACTCTTTATTTCAAGTTAAAGATCTTCATCTTCATGTTCCTAATTCACAGAAAAAGTTAAGTTGCCCTTGTGTCTTGCAAGACTTCCTCTGAAGTCTCAGTCTCATCACACCTTGAACGCTCCTGGAGCATGGTGTGGAAAGGAAAACCCTTGGCACAGACACGACCCTGAGATGTAGTCCTGAATTTCAAGACAAAGCATTGCCTGTGAGGCAGGGCAGCTCCTTCCAGGCTATCTCCTCCTCAAACTGCTCCTCACACAAAAGATCTTTGAGTTACTCCATGAAGCCACAACATTTTGATCTCTTCACTCTGTTTCTGTCACATTTTTGCCACTGATGAGAAACGTGCCAACAAGTAAAAGATTATCTGAAATGCTCACTCTTTACTGATTGAAAGTGTCCCTTTATTTGTATTCACTCATTTGGACTATAAGTTTCACCTCTTACATCATGTGCTAATAATAATCTTTTATTTTCAGGTTATTACCACTGGAAACCCTGTCCTAGATTATGAAACTATGCCAAAGAGCTTTGATTTGCAGATTTTTGTTGAAGATACAACTGGAAGAACTGACCTTAACATATTGACTATTCGAGTAACAGATAAAAATGAACATCCTGTATTTCGAGGAAATGTGGCAATTCAAAGTAAGATAATGGTAAAGTTTTAAAAGAACAATACTTGAAAAGATGATATCACCTTAAAAAAATTGAGTTCATACAGTACCTGTAGCTAAAGTAGTCTAGGCATTTTCTTTTAGGAAAACAAGGGAAGAAAAGGACATTGTTTTTATCAGAGCTTTGTTTTACACTGAGAGTTCGTCTGCTTCATCTCTGGAAATGCCCTTTTATTTTTCTTGAAATTTTGTTAAAAAATTATTTAACCATTTTTAAGCACCTGAAGAATTAAAAGAAAAAAATTATACCAATAAATACATATGTTATTTTTAATTAGAAAATTGATGTTTGCTGGGGTTATAACTATTGAGTATGGGTACATATTTGTGTAGTTTGTTGAAAACTAAATTGATTTGGACAAGCAAGATAAATTTCAACGAATTCATATTGTATGTGCAAGAATTTCTGTGGGAAAACCATAAAAAGCTTGCTTTGCTCATGTTTTATATCTGCATACTGCTTTTGCACCTTCACATGAGAAATTAAGTTGAAAATCAGTCTTCAGAGTGAGACCTCAGAGATTGTGATGTATGGTGGTACAAATGGAAAGAGGCAGAGGGTTCTGTCTCCTACATGGGCCAGTTGATACTAACCTAGTTTACTTTTAGACCAGGGCAAAGATGCAAGGGGCAGGAATGTGCAGTAGCCTTAGGAATGAGGCTGGAGAGCCTGGAGTGCAGCTGTGGCCAGAGCAGGCTTTGCAGGTCATGCTGTACCTGATGTGAGTGACACTGCCATCACTAGAAAGGATGGGAAATAACTGTCTTACTCTCTAAGAGATCTCATCTTACTAATGAAGAAGACCTGCAAAAATTGTACCAGATGCATCAGAATATAATGATTTGTTTATTATGTGTTCACATGCAGACAGAACTGTTCAGTTCATTCTATAAAGTACTGAGAGCCTGTTTGAAGACTTGCTGTCCTAACAGCACTGTATGGCCAAGCATACTTCAATATTCAGTTTTAAAAAATCTGAAAATATTAAACTGTGATCCCTTTGTGGCAGGTATTCAGAGCTGGCTGCTAACCCCCCAGGTCTGGACTGTCCACACTGGAACAGTGAAGCCTGGTTGCAGCCTGACTTTTGCCTGCTGCACAGGGATGGGTTCAGAGCAGCCTGCTCACGTTCAGCTCTCTTCACTGATGCCTCCTGAGCACATTGACATGCCTGATTCCGTACAATATTTAGTTTGTAAAGCAAATTAACTTCCCCCAGGGAAGAGGCTGTGTCATCTTCTCAGTATCGCTGGTGTCTTGCATATCATGGGTGCCACTGGAATCTAATAATAATTAAATCTGACACTTCGAGGGATCGACACAGCATGAAACACACTACGTGGGAGCTTGTTACAATAAAGGCATCAGCTTAACTCTCAGCTAGAGCTGCCATGAATTGGTGAGCGCAGATGTCTGATCTGTCTAACTGTGTGGCTTTAGTTAACAGTACCAGCCACAATTAGACACTAATTGCGCATTTGCTGTTTATGAAAAAGCATCTCCCTCTCATTAAAATTTGTATTCATGTTGTTGTCCTCTGGGAACAACTCATTACACTGCTCTGGGATTCCCACTGCTCTGATGAGGAGCAGCAGTCAGCAGGGGTCACAGTAGAAATTAATGGTCCAGAAAGAGCAGATCCAGCAGACACAAAAGGGCATAAAGCAAATAACGTGATCTAAAGATCTGTTGTCCTGTTAATTGCTCTGCCCAAGGACAGATAAGCCTGTTGCCAGTGGTCCAGTATGGGATAGCCCAGCTGTGAGAATCCCTAGCATGGAAAGAAATGTACCTTGCACTGAATTATCAGCCTTAGTAAAGCAAATATTTAAGTCAGTGCAGACCATCCACTTCTTATCTGCCTCACAGATGTGAAGGAAAAGCAGAAATGAAGAGGAAAGGCTCTGAGCTCTCCTGGCAGGGCACAGGGTGTGGACAGGGAGGGGATGGTGATGAGGGCTTAGTACAGGACTGTGTTCTTCTCATCTCCATAGTAAAAAGATGTAAAGATGGAGTTCAAAGCCATAATTTCCTCCTTAACCTGTGAACAGCTCAAGATAGGCTGTAAAGAAAGATCAGTCCTTCCCCTGAAGGGACAATTCATATTGCAGTGGTGGTTGCCTGTTTACAGATATGTAATTGGTTTCTGTTTATCTTTTGAGTATTTGTGATCTTTGTGATGATTTTGGAATTACACTTGCGAAGTGAGAAGCTGCAGCAGGCAGTAATACATCCTCACAGCTTCAGTGCATCAGTCTCTTTGCTGCTGTGTCCTTTATTTTACCCAGATAACACTGAGTACACTTCTGTCCATGCAGCTGTGACAATCTATGTGTTGGAAGGGACACCTCCACAACGCATTTACCAAGTTGATGCAGCTGATCCTGAAAATGGGAAACTCAAAGTAAGTTTTATTTCTTATCAGAAACACAGGAAAATGTTTAATCTGGAGTAAAAGAAGCATTCTCAATACTAAACTAAGAAAAACCAGCTTTAGTGTTTGGACACAAACTCTATTTTGAGTTCTCAGCCTTCCAAAATTGGGCAGAATTTGATATAGTTAATCAGAGAGGCAGTAGAAATTGTGAATTTAAAATTTAAAAAAGGCTTACAAAATGTTTCTTGCAGATGAGAGTAACTAAAAGTAAATAAAATATTTAACCTTCTGTATCACAATGTAAATTCTTTTAAATGAGACAGCAAGGAAATCGCTTACAAGGAAAAATGAGTATCAAGTTCTTGACAATCCCAGGGCAAACTGTGACCTTCAGTTATGAAAATGTGTTGGTTGATCTGAAAATACTCTTGATATTCAGAAAAAGTTGTGGAAAATGATAAGTTGGTAGCTGGGAAAAAGTAACTTAACTCAGCTAAGAATTCTGTTGTATCTTTGCTTTATTTAGTTTGGCTTTATAAAGTTCAGTACATTCAAGAACTGGACCCAAACATGCTACTTCAATGTTTAGTATTATTCAAGAAAACAGTTGACTTGAAGTCTGTCCTCAGTCTTTGCCCAGTCAAACTGAGCTGGTGAGGAGAGAAGCAGAGCTGTGGGGGTTTAGCTCTGCTTTGTGTTCCAGAGCAATGTCAGTGAGTTCCATGTGCCTTCTAACCCCTGACAAATCTAAGGCATAAGAAGTTGCAAATAAAGAAATGCTGTTACATCCTTGGATAGATCTGCTCAGTGGCTTTTGCAGGTTATTTGCATGGTGCATGACCCTCTGTCACTTTCCCTGTTCTACAAGGCAAGGAATGAATGAGTGGAGGTATGTTTAAAGATAAAAAACCAAATTTCTTGTTCTCTTCATTTCAGTATTCACTGCTCCCTGCCACAGTGCCATTCTCAATCAGGAAAAGTGGAGCCATTTTTTCCACAAAAGAATTTGATTATGAGAAAGATCCACATTGGTGAGAATGTATTTTATTCCCATGGGCTTTTAGCTTATAGTATTCAGATAAATGTTTTCTGACATACTCAGAATGATTCGTGTTCTGTTTTTCTTATTGAACAGTTACTTTTTAAATATAACAGTGACAGATCCAGACGGACTCAACTCAACTACAACAGTGAATATAAATATAATTAACATCAATGATGAAAGGCCTTACTTTATCACGTGAGTAAAAATTTTCCATTGCACTCAAAATGTAGATGCTTTCTCAGGTTTACTGCTTTGGCATCAGTGGGAGGGTTTAACGTAAGGGCAAATAACTATGACAACAAAATACTACCGAAAAAAGTTATTTTAATTTTGCTATGATTCCTACTCTTATAATGGAAAGCTTTGTCCTAATGTCACTCATTTATTCTTATTTGTATTAATTTAGGTTAAAAGTTTTCCTGATTCTTCCTTCACGCTAAGAACAGCCAAACAAGCTTGTTTTACTTGTTAGCATTTACAGAGGTCAAAGCTATGCAAAGATATGTGGACAAGTTCAGACAAGGAGCTTAAATTCACCCAGTGTGAATACAATCATATAGAGTTTGCTCCTTATGCAGGTGTGCATTTCACCATAATTGTGTTTATTCATGCAGAAATGTCTAGACATAAAAAGGTTTCCCTTTTGATCAGTCTTCCTCTTCCCAGACTCACTTGTAAACAATCCCTGTGATCTTTGAAACACTGTTGTTTCTTACTGTGCCATAAGCAGGAAATTGTGTCATAACACACAAGTCAGAAATAGCTTTTGAAGACTAATGGAGTCAGGATATATTGAAAATTTGGAAAAATTTGAACAAATACACGTGGTACAGGCAAGCTGTTTTGCTGTGGAAAGCACAATGGATGGTTGTTTCTGAAGCAGAAGCTTGACAATTATCACAGTTGGTCTGACTCTGTTGTTGATTTATCTTTGTCACTTGCATGAGACACTGATGGGATTCAAGGCACTGTCACTGTGTCTCCTGATTGTGAGACTCTACAAGGTCCCTGCTGAGAATATTTATGATGGCTCCTCTCCTGCCATCTCTGCAAGAGTGGAGACAGGATAGCACCTGGGGCCGTGCTAGAAGGTTCCAGTCCCTTGTTTGGAACAATATTCTGAGTGTTGTCTCAACCCAGAGCAATGCATGGTTCCTGAGCTGAGGCCAATGCCCTGGACCTTGATGGATGAAGGGGTGAAGAATCTGAAGAAACAAAATAATTAAACGTTAGGAATAGGCATGAATTGTTGTTGTTGTTGTTGATGTTGATGTTGTTTTTGCTATTGTACTTAACCTCACATCTTCAATAAACAAGAAGGTTAATAGCTCATTGCATGTTACTGTACTTCTGCAAGCAGGAGGAATCCTCTTCACAGTGCCAATGTCTCCACATTGTGTTCTAGACTGATTATTACGTCCTAATGTTGCCATTTCTGTGTATTTATCCTTGTGTCTGGAATGTTAAAAGAACCCTTTTAAATATTTATCTGTTTGAATTAGTGAAAGCTGCAGTGACTCAAGAGTCTGTAACACCTAAGTTCTAAGACTCATATGGCACAAATACAATCTGGTATTTTTTTGAATTTTCTTCCTTTTAGAAGATCAAAAAGAGCAGCTCAGTTTGTAAAGAATTTCAGATTAAAGTGCACTTCATGATCTATCCTTAATACGTACATGTATGGCCTGTCCCTGCTACAATGTGAGCTGCATGCTGGGGCTGAGTGCTTCCTGACACTGTAATAATTAGTGCTGGGGTAAGGGCTGGGGAAACTTGAGGAGTTAGCAAACCTCCTTTATTTTACCCCAATCATAGCTGTCAAGAACTGAGTTTCAAAGGGTCTTTTTAATTGTTTCTATAGTATGTGCAAGCACATCTGGTTTTGGTGTTCACATTATGTTGGCATTCAGCCTTTTGAAATTATTGCTGTTAAAATCAATGGAAAGCTTGTGGAGTCAGAAAAACAAAGGAGAAGACAAGAAAACAAACCTATGTTTCCTTTGCAATTACATTGCAGTGACTAAAAGGTCTTCTTGAACCATCTGTAAAAAGCCACTGGCAGGTGGCAGGCAGATGGACAACAGGACGCATCCCAGACGTAGCTGTGTAGGAAGTGGCCCCAGCTCCTCCCCAGCTGTACTGGTGCTATGGGGGTGTGCTCAATAATGTCCCATTTCTTCCCAAAATATCTAGTGGGAATGGGATAATGACCAGGTTGCAGAAGGGTCGGTAGGGTCGTGAGGGTGGAGCTGTGGTGAGTTTGCTGTTCAGAGAGAGATTGGAGCTGGGGTTCCAGTGGGCCTAGGGAGTTTCCTACTTTGGACCAAAACCAGTTAGAGCTGTGGGAGTGAGTGATATCTGCTTCTTTCTGCATGACTCTGGAAGCAACAGGAGAACAAGGAAGGAAGAGACTCGGTGCCAAAACTGAGATAGAAACTTCATAAATAACTGACACAACAGGCTTCATAAACCCCTTGTTTTCTTCTGGCTGTAAGTTAGGTGTTTTTACTGGGAAACCCTATGTGATTTCTCTCCTGTGTGCTTGCCTCTTCTCATATGAACTGACAGAACAGTTGAAGATAGTGTGTCTTTGTAACCATTTTAAAATTGCAAGTGGAGATCTTGGGGCGTGGGATCTTTTGTTCTGTCTCTGCAATTCTCTGTTCCAGTTGCTACGTGCCCCAGGATGTGTGTCTTCAGAGAACAACAAAGGACTTGTGTTTTCCTGTACTCGGAACTACAGATCAGTCAATTACCTAAGTGGTGGCACAAACTGTTTTAAAAGTGCAAAAAGAATTTCCTCGAAACACACTTCTAATACTTTTTTGAACTCTTGAGGACCTTCAACTCCTTTTGAGTTCTAGAATCAGGAGACACGTGTGTTCATGTGTGTTTGAGTAAATGTAAATCAGTCTTCTGAAATTCCTTGCACCGTTTTTGTGTCCTGGCCCATGCCTATTTTTGCATGTGGTTCAAGTACCGAAATTGTCCACCTGAGTACCCGTGTGAACATCAAACTGCAACCACTGTAAGCAATCCTACACAATTGCCTGCCAGGCCATATCTGACCTATAAAACTCAATTCATGGGAAATTTGAGAGCACTGGTATGCCAAACAGCAGCAGTAGAGAACCATTTTCCCAATGTAAAATGCATCAGATAGACAGATGCTACTGGGAGTTTGAGGCATGTTCATCTGTTAGGCACCCAGAAGAGTGCTCCTTCCTGCCTTCGCCTATTGCAGCAACAATTCAGTTTTTCTGTGATACTGTTGCCCCCCCGAAGGCTCCAGCATTCATTCCAAAAGATTATTAACTACATTACTTATTGTAATTTTTGCTTTTCTCTTGCAAAATGAAGGAATTAAAGCAAATGGCTTTATGAGCTGGTGGCTCTGTAGGGAGATGGATGGCATGATTTAACCACCCCCTACCTCTTCAACTGCCATGGTTCTGTGAAAGTCAAATTGCTTTTACTGTGGAAAAGTTGCAGAGGAAGAACATTTACTTGTGTGGCTGTGTCATGCTTTATGAACACATGCCAGTTCAGCTACTGCTACATGTCCAGCTGGCAGAACCAATGACTGATATTTATCCAGACATGCAAATAGCCATCTCTGAGCCCAGCATGGCCATGGCTCTGCTGCTACAGTTGGCTTCTCAGCTAAGTCTGTAATCTGCTGCCCTGACAAACAAGATGCATGCTTTGCTGAATTTTATCTTGTAGAAAACAAAGAATCTACAGGATTCCAGAGGAACAAAGCCCAGGCACCATTGTTGCCAACATAACAGCTAAAGATCCTGATGATGAAGATTCTCCCAGCAGACTTTTCTACAGCATCCAGTCATCTGACAGACATTTTGCCATAAACCCAGGTCAGACAAACAAAAATGTGACTTCTGACACCTGAAACATAAAAAAAAAAAAAAAAAAAGACCATCTACTTTGGAGAAATTATTTTTGCCTTAGTTTTAAATGGACTGACTTTATTTTGTGGCTCCCCATAGCAATAAGGAATGGTCAGTCCCTTATTAGGGTCAAATTCTTTGGTCAGCTGACCAAGACTTGGTAAGATATCTTGAAGAAAGTAGACCAAAGGTGACTTCTTGACAAATATTGACTTGTGGCTGGAGGGTGATGGTTCCTTGGGTGGAAGTAAGATTACTGACTTATTTTTAATCTTTGAGGACTGCAGTGACCCTTCTGGGGCTCTTGAATCAGCTGCAGGTAGTTGGACTGTGATGTCCTCCCTCCTGTCTGAAATCCTCTCTAGCGCTGAAGTTCACAGCAAATCTACACCTCAAGTTCCTTGTTCCATTCACGACCCTCCTCAGGCAAGACCACCCAAAAGAGTCCTCTTTCTCATAGTGATCCTATCTTCTTCATGCTCTCTAGGGTCTGTACATTTGCTCCCCAGGGGTTTTTCTTCAGGGCTGGCATTCAATGACAGCTTTGCTCCTTGTCTGCTATTGCTTTAGAGTTATTTATCACAGTTGTAAGAAGTGCCACACAACACAGTGCTGTGAGGGATCAGGATGATCCTTAAAGCTTTGGATTCCCTATGCCCTTTGGCCTTGTATTGCCACCTTCCTTCTCAATTACACTCCATAATGCAGAGGATCTATGCACTGTTCTTTTAACTCCTTTGTGCTCTGGGAATAGTACTTGTATTGTGCCATAAAAATCTTCTATTTTTGACAGAGGCTAACAGAAGTGAAAAAACGCTATTAAGTGAGTGCCTGACCAGAGCACTTGGCACAGTCTGTCACAGCTCTGTTAATGTGTGAGTAGATTTGGAGGTGCTGAAGGATGCTTGAATGGTAACAGTGGAAAGTGAAGCTGTCTTACTAGCTAGGGAGCTAGGGAGCAAGGACAGCACAGGCATTAGCAGCTCCTTGCCCTTGATGGTCTGTGAATGCACTCAACTCTGGCTTGCACTAGAAGCTTGAGAGTAAGGGAAACCTAAATGCTTTACAAACCCTCTGCTGGGGCCTCCGAAGGCGTATTTTTCAGCAACAGTATCTAGCCGTTAATCGTACCCAGAATCTTCAGAGCCATTTTGTATCACTTAAAGAAAAAAACTAAACCAGCCATGATTTGCACAGAACACAAGACTTTTTATTCTGCTCCCAGTCTATTGAGCTGCCCTGCCCTCTTGCACGTACACCATGACCATTTGTTGCTTCCCCCCACGGTGAATGTCTGACTCCTGGCTGCTCTCTGACAGCAACCGGAGTGTTGCAGGTGACCGGGAGAATTGACCGGGATGCGCTTCCACTGCGGCTTCATCCCAACATCTCACTGATAGTCCGGGTGGAGGACGGCCTCAGCAGTGAGCACGCCAGTGAAATGCAGATCACAATCATTATTGACGATGTCAATGACAACGCACCAGAATGCAACCCCTCTGCCTTCAGGTATGGAGTCTCTTCCTTGCCTTAGTGCTGCCTTGCTGCCCCAGACCAGTATGCAGATTGGGGCACATCCCCAGACCTACAGCTGGAGGCTGAAGTGGACATTTATCATTAGCCTGCCCGTTGTACAGGGCTGTTGTCCATCACAACACATGGGTCAGATTCTGGGTTGCTTCCTCCATTGTTGCATATTTAAATCTAGGATTTCACTTGAAAAATAAATCAATGTTTTGGCCTGTGATATATGAAGAGTTCAAAAGGAGAAATAGAAGTTGCTTTGACCGGAAATGTGTTTATTTTAAACAGGAAAGAAGCAAATGAAAATACAACTCCTGGGACATTTCTTGTTGATCTTAGAAATTACTGTAAAGATATTGATGTTGATCCATCAAACAACCAATTTCATTTCACTGGATTATCTGGTTTTGGAAGCAATAACTTTGCTCTGGAGTCCGCTCTGTCTGGAAGACTTGTGGTCAGTCATTTGTGGCTTTGTGTTAGATTACCCCATTAGAGGAGTCAACTTAAGAACTATTATAAGGGATTTTTAAAATTCACTGTACAAGAAAAAAAAATTACTGTAATCCATTTCACTGTAGGTATGATGTGAAGAATGACTGTTTTGACTGGTTGTGAACTGTATATCCCCAGGATGCTTTCTAAGGATTCTACAGAATGTAATGAACAGAGACTGTTTTCTTCTGTTTAAAATAAATGTGATAGATATGATTGAAAAAAATATTCTTTTTTAGGCAGTGTGAAGCACCAACTTCAATATGGATAAAAAGAGAGATTTGTTGCCTTTTCATACTCATTTACTCATGACAGACTGAGGAAGATCCTTGCTATTCAGCATGAAGAATTTAAATAATTGAGAAATCTCACACTCAGCAACTCAGTAACTGGTCAGAACCATAAAACCACTTTGAGTGGCAAATCTTCACTAAAGTGTGGTGAGATTTGCACTTCTGTGATTTTGCACGTCAAAATATGGATTCCTCATGCTGATAGCTTCTGGCAAACTTGCATTGGCCAGAACCCCACCAGTTCCTGGACACGTGCAATGGTGGTGCCCAATGCTTAAAAAAGAACCGTGGGCAACTACAGAAAAAGGGAAAGAACAAAAAATAGGCATTCTGTCTAAAAGACAAGAGTGCTACAGGAGCAGTAAAATTATATTGTACAGTTCAGTTTTGGAACAGAGGTTTCCTTGCCAATAAGAACTGCCCTTAGCTGCTTCGTCTGCGGACATAAAAAGTATTTTCCTTGCTGCACAGGATACGATGGTTGTCAAGCCTTTGATCACTGTGAATGCACAATGCAACAGTTCATGAACACATGAACTATAGTAACACAGGTGACTCTAGGAAGCAACCTGTTCCTCCAGGAATCTCCCTGAAGAGACAACCAGCAGTGGGTGCCTGTGTGTTAGTCCTGCTGCCCCAAAGTTTATGAGGTTTCCACAGCAAGACAGAAGATTAGGATTTAAATCTGTACAAGCCACCATTTAGTAACAACTTGCTTCCTAGACAAACACTCGTGGCTGGACCTGATACTTTTTTTTGAAAGTCTGCAGGCATGAGCTCAAGTAATAGCTCAAGCTATATCCTGGAATTTAATCCTGGAATTGAGTATTAGCCTGTGTTATTCCTATAGAACTGTTCTATATACCCAAGGAGTAAATCACACTTACAGAACACTGAAAAGAGTAATTGTCATCATGTGTCCTGTGGCGTCATGTATGGAGGTATAAATACGATTGTGTTCCTTTCTATTTAGATGACTGGAACCATTGATTTAGAAAACCCAGCTAATCCAGGCATTGAAGTTTATACTTTGACTGTCAGGGTGCAAGATACTGCCCATCCTAACTACTCAAGCAAGTATTCCTTTTACATTTCTTTTGATAGTTTTCTGTGCTGTAACAGCATGGAGAGAGGAACACCATATGTATTTTGAATATATGCATGAGAAAATTTTGCAGTCATACTTAACTATGATTTAATCTTCTGTTATATTTCCAGATATCATCTACATTTACATCAGAATAAAGCCAGTGAATGAATTTTTTCCAGTCTTCCGTAATTTATCTTATGTATTTAGTGTTTCAGAAATTACTAAAGGTACAGTAAATAGCACCTAAATGATAGAAATAATGTTGTCATGTCGTTAAGTGTCTTTTTGCTCCAAATGAATTTTTGTATGTGTAGATGAGGCAAATGGCTCAAAGTTCCAGTTCAACTAGGGTCTCACCAAGCAAACACCTACTATCCTTAAATAGACTAAACTGGCAAAAACTCCAATTGTACAGATGGAAGCTGAGACACAGACAAATTCAGCAATTGCACAAGAAATCTGGGGCAGTGCCAGGAACTGAACTCAGATGTCTTGTTTTAGACTGTCTTTCTGTTCTTGCTAAATTAGCCTTTTGGAAGGACTGTGGTGGTGCACAGAAACCTTTACAGACTGGCACAGATGAGTGAGGACTCCCTTGGCCCAGCCATGGAGCACTTCTGCTGAGGCTCTCTACACACTCTTGTGTTTTGGTATTTACTGCTAGCAGCCCATGCACAGGGGAGCCATAGCACACCATAAGGAAACAGTGCTTATCACACCAATTGCTTTAATTTTCCTGGGTGAAAAACTCTAAACCAATTCTTTAATTCAGTTTCATCTGTACCTTCTGTTACTTTAAACATTAATGAAATATGGATTTTCTGTCTCTCAGTTGGATCTAGCATTGGAAGAGTGCATGCCATAGACAAGGACTGGCCACCCAATGTCATCACTTACTCCATTATAGCTGGAGCTGGCAACAGGGATTACACAAATATCTTCTGGATCAACCCAACTAAAGGAGATGTGAGAATTTTAGCTAGATTAGACTACGAAACAACTCAAAAACATATTTTCACTGTACAGGCCTCAGACCAAGAGAAGTCTACAACAGCATCAGTGAGTAAATCCACTCTACTACTTTGCCTTTACCTACATCTTTCTCTCTTCTTCTTAGCAAGAACTGTAAGATATAGGGCAAAGCACTTTGGTCTGTAAAAGGCAAGTGCAATCCTGCCCAGCCATATATTACTCAGATGAAAGAGATGTTGTTCACTCAGTGTTGGTTTATTTCTCACAAAAAGGATAAAATAATATTTTAATATTTTTAACTGTGGTTACTTCCCAGACTTTTTTCCTTATCTTACCTGGACAGTGAAATTGTTTTCTGTGCCCTAGACAATTTAAGTTATTCTTTATGGCTACAGTGGTACTAGAAAATAGAAAAAGGACAGGATCTTGAGGCCAGGTAACACAATCTAATTGTAGCCATGCTTAGTGGCAAATTCTTTTTGAAATCTGTATAGTGTCCCTTGGTCCTCAAACATACTTTTGATTTTGTTTGTAATTTTTTTCCCTGCAAAGTGTCCAAAGTAATGTAAGAATTGTTTTGCAGTGTATCAGAATTGTGTGTTCATGGAGAGGTACAGAGAGGATGTGGGTGGGAGGAGGGCTTGGGTGGCCTCTGGGGTTAATGTCAGAGAGCCAGCCCAGTATCTGTGTCCACCTGGCCTGCTGGAGTTGTGCCTTGCCCTAAGCATGATCTTCTTTTTTCCCTGATGGTGCTAACTGGCAGGAGCCAAGACCATGCCAGGTACCAAGATAACTTTTAACAACAGAGTTGGGCTTGGGTTTTCTGCCCAGACCTGTTTTATTCAGACTAAAAAGTATAGATGCTATATCCACAAAGGTTATTTTATAGTAACTTCTCTCACAGAACCCCATTGTCCTTCACAGACAGGCTCCTTTTGACTTCTTTTCACACATTCTCCCTCAGGACTGCTTTTTATTTGATTTTTACACATCTCTTGTGGGTGACACAGGTACTAGGCTTGCTTTTCATTCCAGCCAAGAACCACCCACGGAGTTGCTATCCAGGAGGTATTAATCTCTTTATCATGTACAATGTTTCAAGGTGATGATTAATGACAATTTCGCATCAGAAGCTTTTGACAATGTCAAGCTTATCTGTTGCCTGACTAACAGACATTAGAAGAAAGCACTTTGGGAAGGGTAAATTTTTCTTTCAGCTAGCTAATCCCAGATGAGATCAAACACATCTGGTGCTACTCAGGGTCCTCTTACCCATGCAGGAGGCCATTACCAGCGTTTCTCTCTCACTGGAAACAGTCTGTAAACACTCTTCTTCCCATGGATCATACTCTAAATGGTTATTAAATATACTTAGAAGCCTAGCTAATGACTGTGAAGCAAATGGAGACTTTTGGAAGGGAGTTTAATGGTTATGTGGTACTATTATTATTTCTGATTTTAGCTATAACACAATTCAGGTTGTTCAAACAGACATATCAGCTTGAAAACCCTTCATTTTGGAGGATGGCTTAGGTTACAGAACCTGTTCCCAGAAGAGTGCTGATCACAAGAAGAATTGAAGGATAAATGATCACAGACATTTTCTGGCAGGAGCTAGGTTGGAAGGGGACTTCAGTGTTTTTCAACAGCTGTTGATCAAAAGAACAAAATAGATGAAACCAAACAGTTTCTGAAATTAAAAAAATTTAATTATAATTTATTATATTTAATTAATTAATAAAATCTGTCTCAGCACATTGAAGCAGCTTCAGCTTGCTATTGCACTTTCCTTCCAGGTAACTGTGAATGTTTTGGAAGTAAATGATGAAGAACCAGTTTGTTCACCCAATTTCTTCTCACTTCAAATCCCAGTCAATTTAGCTGTTGGGACCAATATTAATGGCTTCAGGATTGAATGTCAAGATCGTGATTCTGATCCCAGGTCTTTCCGTTACTTCATTAATGAAGGTATAATGTCACAGTGGGCAAGCTGAGAGCAGTGAAAAAAATAGTGAATGCTGATAGTTCATTTATATTTATAAACAAAAATCTAACATAGTTTGTGTGCTACTTTTCATGGTGAGCTAGCTGTGATCCACAAGTTCTGCACATCATTGCATTGATCCTCTCTCCACCAGCTGGCTACTGGTGCTACTGGTGCTAGCAGCTAGAACCACTCCCTTGCTAGGCTGGATTGCCTGCCATATTCATTAGTAGGCTATTAATTACACAGTTGACAAGAACTTCAGAAGAATGAGCTAGAATGGTGTGCAGTGTCAAATTTCCCTCCCAATTACAGCTGAGTAAATCTTGAGAAATGATGGACACTTCTGTATCTCTGCCTATCTCATCATCACACAGATGCTGGTGCACTGTTCAAAACAACTGCTCGAACCAGTATGTTGTAGGTCCATGCTGTATGCAATAAACCCTCATTTTAAAAATCCTTCTTTGAACTTTGTGATCAGCTGCATCTACGTGGAGAACTGCAGTGGTATGGGGTGACAGCTTCACAAAAATGGAAAACACACTCTCTTGGGGCAATTCCTTCTTTTGTTGTTGAGGTGACTGCTGTGAAGGAGATTGTCCAAGCGCTGGCAGAAAGCTGTGAACATCAAAAGAGGGAATCTCTGTCCTACTGCATCCCCTTGATGCCACAGAAGGAGCTCTGCAGACATAGTGTTGACACATGGATCTGTACAATGGCTGTGTCAGTAAATCACTGTCTGACCACAGGCACAGTCCTGGTGGTGCAGACTTGGGCTGTGCTGTGCATCGGCCTCTGAGCCACAGAGCAGCTCATGGGCCTTTTTGTGCTATAAAACAGGCATGGCCTTCAAGCACATGTCAACTCTTGGTCTCTGTGGGGCCACAAGAGCAAAACCAAAGCACATTTGGTGCCTTTTCAAGGCTCTGAATTCCTGTATATGTAGTCTGTCCACATCCTAACAGCTGCGGCTGCTCTGCCTGCAGCCTGGGCCATGAGCAGTTCTCCAGCTACAATGGACAGAAAACAAGGGGTGGGGAGCCAGCATTTCTGAACTCTCCTCCCTGCCCCATGGTGCTGACAAAGCACTGGACACAATAATGTCACTGAATCATTAACTCTCTTCAGAGGCCACTGCCTCTGGGCAGATGGAGAGGCCGTGGAGGGGGGCTGGAGCAACACTCCAGGAACACCCCAGTAGCAGAATGAGCCCTACCACAGTGCAGGGTCCTCACCCCAGCTGGGAGTCGTTGGGTGCTCCCCAGGTTGTAAGTTCAGGTCATTCAGGGGACCTCTTGTGTGCCCTATGGCTCTGAAGTGTTTCCACTGCCTCCTCTCTGCTATGTTCCCATAGAGGGTCTTATTCTAGATTGTAATGCTTTTATGACTGTATTGTTTTAAATTATGTTATATGGTACAAGGAAGAGCAAGGAGGCCTTCTTGTCATTGACATTTCACCACACCTCACCACTTGTTACACATATTTACTTTAACGTGGGATTAATGTAATTTTTTTTGCATTTTGGTGTTACCTTTTTGCAGGCAATGAGAACAGTCATTTCATCTTTTCACCAAGTGCTGGCTCCAACACTTCTCATCTGATTCTTGCATCAAGGTTTGACTATGAGAGTGGACTTGATACAAACTGGATTTACAGTCTGCGCATCCACATAACAGACGACAATTTAGTATCTACCAGGGACAAAACTACACACTTAATTAAAACTGCAACAGTGACTTTAAGCATCAGAGTTATCCCAAACCCAACTACTGCCACAACCACTACGGTAAGTTCACTTAAAACTTATGTCCAGTTCTGCATTTCTTTTATGGAGTAATCTCCACATGAGTAAAGAAAAGATAGATGTGTGCAAAAGGAAAGCAAAAACCTAGAGTGCATCTTGTCCTGGGAGGTTCTGAGCCCTGTGCTCTTATGATGAAGCCAGAGGTGGTCAATGTGCTTAGTGTCATGAAGGATTAGTCCCAGGTACAGAGTCATAACATGTGTTTTGTATTTCGGTTTCTAAGACAAAAAGGGCAGGAAGCCAAAGGACTGGGCACGCTGCCATTACCATGCAACTGGAAAGTTAAAGATTTGGCAGCTTTATTAATAAGGAAAGAGCAGGGATTAACCTTTGCCTAGAACCTTAAAATTAGCTCATGCATTTTGCACTACCTCTTTTTTTATTCATAACTATTCACTCCCCCAGCTGCCTTGCAGTTTTGTGTGCTTCTTTATCCTTGGAGCACATTAATCTGTGGCTGTCAAAGTTGAAACAGACAACAACAACAACAACAACAACAACAACAAGAAGAAATCCTCATCACCTAAAAGGGTCTCTTTTCCAGACCTGAGGTCACTGTTGAGTAAAACTTGAAGCAGCATGTCAGGAGCTGAAGCAGTTTTGCACCACCTCAGTGTGTTGTTGAGGTTTCATTAGGTTTCAGACAGCAAATCCAGAAGGGTAGGATGGGTCTTTCCTGAGCTCTATGCCCACATGTTGGTCCATAGCTGAGCTGAGGAAGCCTGCACAGCTTTTGGCAGCCCAGGTGGGATCTAACCTTGCACAGCTTGTGGAGCTGTGGGCCTGTGTCCAAACAATACTCTTCACCTCTCTGCACAGCCGTCCCAGTTGAACTCTGTCTTAACCAGTTTAATTTTGAACCTGATTTCCATCAGGCTGGTGCAGGATGTGCAGAGAGCTTGCTTTTGCTTGCCTGTAGAGGTGACATAGCCTGAGGGTATCCTATCCTTGTAGCAGTCAGCCCTTCATGGCTTGCTGCACCATCTTCCATCATCCACAGTCCATCCATTCCTGCCTGCCTGCAGATGGCATTACCCTTTTCTCTTTTGCATGTGCAGAAATGAAAATATGAGTATCCAAGTGAAGTGGTAAAAGAGGCCTTTGTTGTAAAATGGTCTCAGTCTTCTAGAGGCTTCTGGTAACTGAGCCAGAACCAAAGGATTCTGCAAACAGCACATATAAGTCTGGTTGCTTTGCTATGAAAGTGCTTAGATCCAAATTTTCAGACTGATTAATAACCTTGTTCTTATCTAATGCTCTTTTGAGAAGGAATAAATGATTTTTTCACTGCCTTCTACTCCTTCAGCTTGATGTGGAAATGAAAAGTTAAGCTGAATAAACTTATTCTGTATTTCTTTCCCATGCTTTACCACAAATACAAACAGTCTCAACCACATACCACAGCATTAAATCTGTCTCCTCAGAGATATCAGCCTTCCACTTTCAGGCTATTTTCCAGAAGAATACTTCCATTACAGCAAGTTCTCCCATCACTACTCTTTACATGTGTTCAGTGCAGCAACTCGATGAGTCAGAAACTGGAAAGCTGGTAGTGTAGAAAAGAAGCCCCAACACAAAAAGTCACTTGTGACTTCAGTCCAGGTAGGGTTAAAGTGGTGGTAGTGATATTGAGATTATTTGAGCGTTTCTCTAAGGATTGGATGTATCTTTTTTTTGATAAGACTAAATAGCTTATTTTAAAATTATCCTTAAACTGGAAAGAAATAGATACCCTGCTCAATTTGATACTCAATGTGATTACAAATGTCTTACAGAAAATTAAATAAAAACTTCAGTAGATGATCAAAACTAATAGTACCACACTAGGCAATGAACAAGGTAGAGTAAATGAGTAATTTCTGAAATGTATCAGGATGGTTTCATGATGGGACCTTAATGAATGAGCTGCTAGCACCAAGTGATGTGCCAGCTTGGAGATGTGTCTCCTGACACTCAGGAAGAAGTGGGAGATTGCAACTGCTCAGGAAGTGTGGTTTTTCCTTCTGGAACAAGTCACTGGGTAAAAAAGCAGCAGTTCCATTTCTTTTTATACAATTACCGAGTTCCTTAGGGTTCAACTCCTCTTACAAAGCAGGCTGAATGATCACTGCAGTGAAGATGACCTACTTCCAGTTTTGCCTTAGGTAACAAGAAAACATGATCTCAGTAATGGCAGTATTCCCTGAACTTGCCTGCCCTCCAACAGTGTACGTACAGCCTCTCAGGCAACCTGAGGCTTTTAAACTCCACCACGACATGCTTGTTTTAATATAAGATATTGAAACATGGTCTGGAACCTCCTCTTTTCCTTCTGGATGGGCTCCATTTCACCTGCCTTGGGTTGCCCCAGGAGCTCCGTGGTCCATCCCAGCCATCTGAGCTGCCTTGGCAGTCAGCAGGCAGGCACATGGGATGAATCACTGTCTCCCTCCACCTCCCTGCGCCCATCATCTGCGGAGCCCCGGGCAAGCTCAGGCCGGGTGCCTCAGTGCAGAAGTTCAGCCGGATGAAAGGTGGCGTTGGTGTCAGTGTGCAGCCTTGAGGAACTCTTCCTGTCTTGTTTTAAAAGCCTGGCTTCACGGTTGTGACGAAAAGGGAAAACCTGTACTCTCCGTCGGTGTGGTACGTGCCGTTCGTCGTCACCCTCGGCAGTTTGCTGCTCCTCGGGCTGCTGGGCTACCTGGGGCTCCTGCTGCTGTCTCGGCTCCGCTCCCGCGGCCCCCCGGCAGGGAAAGCACGCGGCACCCCTCTGTGAGTCCCCCAAATGGCACACTGGGGACGTCCCCAGCAGCACCTGGCAATGGCAGAGATGGCTCAGGCCTTTCAGCCGTGACGATATCGACGCTTTAAATCTTTCATAGCGGTATGCCCTGTACTGTAGTAAATGCTAACACCAGGTACAGCGACACTGGGTGTTAATGATATGAACTCAAGGAAATGTGTCTATGGCTTTTTTTTAATGGGTTTAGGAACATTAACATTAACAGAAGGTAGAAGTGAGGTTAGCAACTATTACCTCTAAAGGCAGCTATGCTCTTGAAGCTCAGTCGGAGCCTGTGCCAGACTGTGCTGACCACAAATATTTTCGTTTGTATTTGACCCCCACTCCAAGGGAGCTCCCATCTAAGTAGTTACTGGATACATTTTCCTCGCTCTCAGCTACAGATCCCAGTGTCCTTTGCAAATATTGGTGCTCATGCCAAATTCATTGTTCTGGCAAAACTTATGCAGATTTCCTGGAATTTTACCAAGCCAGTTACAAGGCTCTGGCCCATAAAGCTTACCTCTAAGTGTTCACGCTTGGCAAAAGGCATGGAAGCACCTGGGACCAGCTCTGAGTCACTGTGGGAAGTTCAGAGATCCCTGCTGGCTGCCTTCTCAGTGGGCTGGGGCCAGGCTGCCTCTAAACTGACTTTGTACTTCACAAAGCAAAGATAAGCAGTCCTTTAAGTGGCTGGGATTAAAAAAAAAAGGGATTTCTACAAGAGTTCTCAGGATTTGGATATCAATTTAGAGGCTACATTAAATGTACTGAACTACTATATGACTGTGAAAATAGTTCAAATTGTGTGAGAAAGGCATTAACAACTTGTGATAATGACAACTGAATCTAAGATACTGCTGTTATTTATTAATTGTACAAATGATTTATTGGGAGCTGGGGTCATGCATTAAAAAGCAATTTCTATATTTTCAAAAACATTTATAAACATTTCAATATTTTAAAAGGTATTCTCTGAGCACATCAGATCCAAAAAATTGACCTTCCTCCAAGTATGGAACAAAATTACAATACCTGAAAAAATATTTTTCCAGATTATATAAATCCATTATGCTATCATAGCCTTTAAGACTTTATTATTTTAAGAGCATTCCTTCTTGAAGAAGTGTTAGAGCAATAATCAGGACTGTTTTCCTGTTTGAGAGCAGCATTAAATGATGTAGGCTTTCTGTTGAAGCAAAACCAGAAATCAAGTAAATCTCAGAACTCAAGGAAACACATCCTTCTTGCCAAGTGAAATAGAATAAAAATCATGATTTTTTTATTTTGGGGAAACCATGACATTCGTTAACCACACTCTTAATCTTCTTTTCATTACAGGATAAATGCTCCAGGTGTGTACCTCTTTTCTATATTTTAATGCTTCCAAACAGGACCTTGCTTATGATTCCATGTAATATCTGTAATTAATTTCTAGATAGAAATTTGACACAGTAGACACACACTTTTAGACACACTTTTAGTCTTCAAATCTGTTAACTATTAGGCAAAATGCAAGTTCTGAGTTGTCTGGTATTCTGGCATGGATGCTAAAGAATTACCATATTTTTCACACACTATTTATATGCTATCTATTAAAAAATAATCCCAGCCATCTATAGCACCTTCAAGAGTCCTCTCCACTCTAATTCCCTATTATCTGATCACTTTATTTGCTCCCTTGACACCATTACTTCACATATATAAAGACTTATTTTGAAGTATCGGTGCATTTAAAGGGGTTTGTACAACTTAGCAGGGAGATAAATCGCACATGGAAAAGCATGGTTTTTTAAGCAGTCTTATTCTTTTTAGCCCCATTACATTTCTGCTAGAAAGCACTGCTCATATGGGCTCAGTAGCACCCTGCTTTTGTAATTCCCCTTTCCTCAGTCAATATCTCCCAACTGGAAAAAAACCACAGGACTAACAAATCCCACAAAATTAGCTGTTCTCTTGGTTGCCCAATTTGAGACATTTCAGTGTTGGCTGATTTCCAAAAAGTGAATGTTTTTGCTTTCCGAAAAATTGGTTCCCAAATGCTGGGCAGCAAATGCCAGATAGAACAGGTTTCCCATCAGTGCTCAGGTTGAGATCCACCTGCAGCACTTCAGAGTTTTGCACACCTGGCTGCAAAGCACACTTGTGGCCAGGCACAGTTCTCCAAAGAAAGGCCATTAAACAAATTGGCAAGGAATGAGCAAGAAGAAATCATAGCAATTAGTTGGTTATCATCCACAAATCCATGCTGTCGAGATGCCCATGGCACTGCTGCTGTATTTGTTTGAATGTGGGATGAGTTAATAGTGTGGTAAATTCACACACAACCAGACTGTTCTTCAATCTGAATTTTACTTGACTGAAAATGCAGCTCTTCCATGTTTTGTGTCCAAGCTGATATTTGAAACAAGCTTTGCAACCACGAACATTTGTGTAAAACAATAATCTGCATTTCTAGTTCAGATATTCCCAAAGGTGAATATCTGTATTTGTTCATATTATTTAGAAAGGGAAATTTATTTAATAACAATTGCTATTCATTCATTGCTGACTTTTCAAGGCTAGTCTTTTAATTAGACACTGGCAGCTGTGGATTCTCAGCTTTCGAGGAGAAATAAGACTCATTTAAGATGTCTCAGCATTTGAGTAGAAAGAATGTCTATTTCTTTGAGGAAGTCTTGACTTTAGTGTCTACAGACACTATCAGAAAATTCCTATTTTTAACAAGGTACGTTTTCCTTTCTGTAGAAAAGAAGAAGCCTAAGAAAGAAGTGGCTGTGGTAAGTACTGCTGGCCTCAGGAGAAACCCCAGTTTTGCCTAGCCCATCATGCAATACGATCACAGGACCCTTTCTATGAATGGTGTCTGCTTTACAAAGAGAACATAAAAGTGATAGGCAAGGAAAAATGATTGCTGTCAAGTGCAAAACATTTCATTGTCCCAACTGGCCACTGGTGTTTGGAAGCAACACGGGGTGTGAGGGGCACTCACCTGCACTGGGGCCCTTTGCTTCCAAGTGCCAAAATGCTGTATTTGGGAGGTCAGATAGGCTGTGCCCACAACAATGACAGGGACACTTGCTGCAGAGGTGGAAGGACAAGTGCCCCAGCTTCACTGACAGAAGTAGTGTACTGCTGAGACACCACTGACCTGTGGAGCCAACTCTGACCCACCTGAGTGCAACCAGCATACCCAGGCTGTAAAGAGTTTGGTCCTGATAAGCTGTTAGGACCAAAATGTCATAGATGTTTCCACTGTTGGAGTTGTTTCGTTCTCCTGGATCTTGGGACTCCTTCCTTTTCATAGACATAATTGCATAAAAGCTGCTTCATTGCATAAATAGACATAATGCTCTCAGGCAAGTGGTGTGGTTCCTGGAGTGGTCCTTTGCAGGAGCTGGACTTCGATGATGCTTGTGGGTCCCTTCCAACTCAGGATAGTCTGTGAATCTATCCAAGGCACTTTGATTGTGCCTTGTGTGAACTCCCTCTCCGCAAATTTTTCAGAGAGGGTATTCCCAAGCCTACTCTGGGTGGAGGAGACCCTCTTGTGGTTACACACATGGAGGCATTTAGCATGTCAGAAGTTATTAATTCTCCTTTGAATATCTAGTGATGAAAGCCTACACCACAACTGGCTCTTGTTGCCAGTTTAGATTAAGCCCAGCCTAAAGGAATGAGATATACAGGTCACACAAATCCACCTCCATCCATGTAGGTCACCATTTCCACACCACTGCTCCTCCTTCTGTGAATTAACCAATTCACAGGTTTCATTTCACTTTTTGTGTTTCTTCACAGACAATGACAAAGATAAACACTGTCTTTGATGGAGAAGCCAGAGACCCAGGTAATAAAAAGCAATTAACGGAAGACACTAATATTAGGCTGGAACCAAACTGGATTGGTTGATTGAAATATCATTTAACATTGGCTTTTCGTATTTCCAGTTTGTTATTTCCAAGGAGAATGGGAGCTGTATCTCAAATAGCAAAAATCCAGACAGCGCCTCAGTAACATTTGTAATGATGGAATATACTTACAGCCCTTGAAAGCACACATCTGATGGTCAGACTGTTCACTACTCCTCTGCTAAACTGGAATGTATGGATGTGGTATAGGAAGGTGGGAGGCAGGGAGGAATGTGTTGCAAGTCTCCTGCTCTGGTGCTGTCATAGCTACGTAGTCTAACCCATCTAATGTCTGGGAAATGGCCAGGAGATTAATGTCACTGCAGAAGTGCTGCCTTCACCTCCTAAACTTCTCCCTGGAGAAGTGTATGGGTGAGTTACTGGCTCCTGCACAAACCTCCTCCCTTACAACAGCAGTGTGTTGCTGCTGCTTATCCAAGGCTCAGGCACTGTTTGTTGGGGAGAAAAGGGAAGGCCATCAGCTGGCAAAAGCTACTGTGTCACTAGGCTCCAGCTATGTGAACTCTGAGCATATCTGATCAACCAGCTGGCAAAACCAAAAATAAGGTGAAAGCTACAAACCTCAGGATGAGCTGCGGAGCTCATCCAGCTCCCCAGGTGACAGCCACTGCTCTGCAGCAGGGCTCATTACAGGAAAAATACTTTTGTTTTACTGAGGATTCATCTGGCTTACCTCATTCCCTTGAAACACAGCCCCTGCCTGAGCCCCTTACTTTGATGCTTGGCCTGGAATTAGGGTGCCCAGCCCTGTGCCTAATGGCTGAGGGCCCCAGCATGGAGATGGGTGGCTGGTAAAATGTGACAATCAGACAATATAGGTTTTTAACAAATATATCCGAAAAAAGGTCTAAAACAATAGGTCTAGAAATCACCCAGGAGAAGGCAGGCTTATTTCAAGGCTTGGAATTCATCTGGCCAATTTCCACCCAAGTGCCTGTAACTTGTGGTTCTTATTAGCTGGCTCAGAGTTGTTGAATGCCTTGAGCTAATGGGAAACACTAGGCATGGAGACTTCAGTACAATTTGGGCAAACAAGTGGGACCCTACTGTGCAATTAAGCCCATCCACAAGGCTGCTCAAGGCCGGTTTGATCCAGGTCCAAGCTCACCTGCTATTTATAAAGAGATCTGGAAGAACGGGCTCCAAAATCCCTGCTTTTTTCCCCTGTGCAACTGCATTTGTAATATATTAAACATGATAGTCTCTAGGCTGCTGCAAGAGCTGCTTTCCAGTGTTCTTGCAGGACAGCTGGGGCTCCCTTTCTCAACAAACTGACCATACTGGACTTAAGGGTGTTTGAGCCCATCCAAACAGTCATCTGGAGCCACAGCATTTATGTCATGCCTGACACAAACATTAAGCTCTAACACAGCTCTGTGGTGACAGCAGGGAAATGTGTGTTCCCCACTTCTCCCGTCTCTCCTCCACAGCTCATTGCAAACCCTAGAGGATCAAAAGTTGCTGGCTTGGAAATGAGATTTAATGATTCCTGGGACATCATCTGTTCAATATGATTAAGGGGCATGGTCAGAAGCTATTTCCTGATCTAGGCTGCTTTAATACGTGTAAAGAGATCCAGTTTCACCTTGAGTTGCTCAAATTGTGTTAATGTGTCACAAACCATTAATTCTGATACAAACTGCAACATTTAGTAACATGTAACCACTGTTTCTTTCCAAGCCTTAATGGTCTTTTGTTTGTCTCCTATTGCTAATTTTAATTACAGAAAGCGCCATTATAGCTCCTGATTCTCTGTTTAGCAACATACACTGAGTTAGACTGTGAGGTGATCACACTGGACACATGGCAGTTTTTTGCCTTATCTCTA
Source organism: Nicator chloris (assembly GCA_013400495.1). Taxonomy (NCBI): domain Eukaryota; kingdom Metazoa; phylum Chordata; class Aves; order Passeriformes; family Pycnonotidae; genus Nicator; species Nicator chloris. The sequence continues at coordinate 35,783 of WAAE01004699.1, forward strand.
GGTAGCAATGAACGGAAGGAGAAGATATTTGCTTTTAATGTACAAGTAGAAATTACCCATAAAACCTGAACAGAGACAGAAATCTTTCTGACAAGGGAAGGTAGCCATGTGTGCTAAACAACACAAATTTAACAATATTTTATATATATGAGAGAATCATGTGCTTGTATGAAACACACAGTACTTCACTCTTTTAATGGCAAAGTGGACGGCAAGCCTGGAAGAAAGCATTTTGTGCAAATGGAGAAGGAACACATGCAGCCAAGACTCTCTGGAACTCCAAATCCTGGTTAGTCAGATGAGCTGACATGGCCTGGAAGATGTATGTAGCATACTGTACTTCTAAGCAGGTTTTGCTACTCCTGGTAGGCAACTCTACATGACAGAATAGGCACAGAAGTATATAATGGTCTTGCTCAGTACAGCTAAAGACAGAAGTTTTGTCCTTACAGCTGTGGATGTGTTTGTTACACTGCCCATGTTAATCCCTGGTAGCTGAAACTTGGATAGTTACAGGGTGATAAGAAAGTTATTTCTTTTGGAATGGGAATGTTTTAAATATCTCTGTTCCCCTAACTGCAAAGACAATTATTTAGTGGCAGAACAGCCAACATCTCCTCTGAGAGGCCACTGTGACACCCAGGTCCCCACAGACATGAGGCTTTTCCTCTCAGGGCTACCTCCCCAGCCCACAGAATTCCAAGTGCTTCACATTTCTCATTTCAATCCCATGCTGAGAACTGTCATGTCTTAATCTACTAAAGCAAGGATGATTCTAACCTGTTGATTTTAATCTGAAGTTTTAATCTGTTTTTGTTCTTGCAAGTAACTGGCAGAATGTACGAGTTCAATACACGGTCGGGGGCCCGGAGGTGGAAGAAGAGCAATGAGCCCCTTCAGCCAATGCTGGCTATGCAGGTAATGTCCAGTGCCACAGAAAACAGTGGCCAAGGGGTGGACAGAGTGGAGGCATCAAGCAGAAAAGAGCCTTCAGAGAAGAAGAAAGAGCTGACTGCAGCAACAAAACCAGCTGTCAAGCCCTCAGCAGGGCAACCAGAAACACCAGGCCCAGCTGGGCTGAGGTTGCAAAACAAGAAAGAAGAGTCTGAGGATGTGGGTTTATCCTCACCAGCCCTTCAAGGCAGGAACTGACCTCCTCTCCCAAAATGATTTTTGCTTTGCTATTAAGCCAGAGTGCATGAGACTCCAAGGTGCCTCCCAACTGACCCTTGATCTGAACAGCCAAAGAATCAGATGTGATTTTTCTCTCTCTCTCAGCTGTAAAACAAAAGGTGACCCAAAGGTGTGTAAACCAGACCCAAAGGCAGGATGAATCTGTATGTACCTTTGGCAGGTGGATGTAAGAGGAGGAGAGAAGAAGAGGAAACAAAGCAGAGTCATGGACAGAAGCATTCAGTGCCCACTGCCTCCTACAGACACTGGTAGTTTCCCCTAGAAAGTCTGCACCTCCAGCAGACATGGCCACATCCTCCGACTGCCTTTGGGAATGGCAGCATACACAGATGTGCTTTCTCAACAGTCAATGGGGTCTCCTGTCCCTGCTGAGCAACCAAATGAGTGAAAAGCACATCAGGGTAGAAATGTTTGCTGGTAAAAGCTAAAAATATTTTCTTTTCATCCAGTATTTTATTTCAGCCCTTCCTTGCCCTCCCATCTCTCTGTACAAAACACCATGGCTTGAAAACAGTCCTGGAGTAGAAAAAACCTAGTTTCTTGTGGTACCTCAGGCTGTCGACACTTTCAGCTTATTTACCTTTTGTAACACAAAGAGCATTCAGTATCTTCACCTTTGGTATTTCCTCTGGCACATTTAATGCTCTACAGAATCAAGTGGAATATACTCAAAAGAATAATGACAGTAAACACATGGGGTGAAATAATCTTTTCTGAGTGTGAGCATGTATAATGTAAGTGCTGTCTAAAAACCTGATATAAAACAAACAAACTCCACAAGATTTTATAAAATTATTTTAATCTGAAGAAAAGTAATTACAAATGATGACTTAATACTGCATGTCTTGGCTTGTTTTCTTTCCTGATAGCAAAAAACGTTTTTGACAGCAAGGGACTGATATCAAGCGGCAAAGAAAATTTTGGTTTAAGTGGAGCAGGGGTGGTCGATGAAGATTTTATTCAGTCTCTCACATACATTGTTTTTATCATACAACAAAGGACTTGCATAGAGAAATCCACATTAATTTCACCAAGGAACCTACACTTCACAAAAATACCTGTCATGGTGCTGTAACTCTTTGCTGTGCTCCAAAGGAGTGGCTTGGTTCGGGAGCAACTTCCCTATCAAACACCAATCTTCAGTCAAATGCCATTTCATTGCACAATCAGAAACCCAGTGTGTAATGAACACCACAATGATACAGATAAGAAAGTGATTTATACTCTCTGAGCACCTTATCATTTGACTGTGTCCATGGCAGTTGTCATAACATTGTTTGACCCTCCAGTACCAACAGGAGCAGCCACACATTCAGTGCTCCAACCCACCATTGTTTGCATCTTTTAGCTGTAAATACAGCACATTCAATCTCTATTCAGGTGATTTTCCAGTGACATAAAGAGACTGCAGTTTCCTAGCAGATCTTCCTAGCACTCTGACACCAAACCACTCATAGGCATACCTGGCACCTCCAGACATTAACTTTTGTTACCTGAAGAAGTTAACTACATTATTTTAATGACAGGAAGACACACAGAGTTTTGTATTTAGTTTCCTGGGCATTTCTCTAGGACAGCTGCTTTTCTTCCTTGATTATTCTCATTCTACTTCAGTGATTGAGGGATAAATAATTTTTTTTTTTAAGGGAAGGGAGAGACAAGCTGTAGTTTCAGCCAGGAAACTGGCAAAGAGGCAAAATAGATGAATATTCATCTTTCTTTATTACCATTCCTGCTGTTGAACTGCACAAACACATTTCCTTCCTTCTTAGGGAAAAAACTCCAGCAGCATAACTTGGTATCACAGCAGGCTCTGAACTCCATGTATGCAAACACAATGTCATGGCCAACACTGCTGGTGCCATGGTCTCCCACAGCTGGGCAACAGCTGGGTGAAAAGCAACTGCTCTTGTAGTGGTGCTCTCATACTCCACTCTCAGAACAACGGACAGTTGAACAAAGAGGAACCATGGATATAAGAGATGCCAGATCCAGGCACTGACACTGCCCAGAGTGCCTGTACACAGTTGAGCTGGGTTTAGCTGGTGTACTCAGCATTTGGGGGGGGGGCAGGTTTAAGCAAGATAAAGCATCCTGAGAGTGCCATACAACCCTCTGCATGAGGAAACAAGTGTGCTGACCACAAAGCACAGCTTCACCCTTCCTTACACTGTTGCTTCCATATGTGAAATGCTAATCTCCAGCTCCAACTCGTTCTTCATCTTGATCTTCCCTATGAAACCTTATTTTGAACAGGCATAGGATGTCCAAAATAGGACATTGCTTAGGATCTACAAAATCATTGAACAACTAAGTTGTATATGAGCATTAGCTTTATGCTAAAGCAGAACCATTTTCCTATTAGCTGCCCCTACTACTATCGATGCTCCTCCCTGTGAAGGAATCAAGAATGAATTCTTGCTCTCACTGAACCAAAGCACATCCATTCATGTCTCTGGCTTGTCTTTGGTAGGACAAAAGCAGAGAAGGTAGAACTGACTGATCCAGATGTATGCTTGTTACTTATTGTATCAAACAATATGTGAAAAGATATTCAAAGCAACATATATTTTGAATATAAAAATAAATATTGAATATAAATGCAATATATAAATATTGAATATTTATATATTGAATATAAAAGCAACATATATTTTTCATAAAAGAGAGGTTATAATACACTGTGCAGTACAGCTTTAAATGTTAGAAACCTCTTCTAATTATCAGAGGAACTTCTGTGCTTTTGTTATTCAGTAGTCTTGAGAACACCATCAGTGTCTAGAACTGCCACTAGATGGACTGAGAGCAAAGATTAAGTGCAGGTCTACATAGTAAACGCATTTGATTATTGGAACAATTAGCTAAGACCATGGGCCCTTTCCATCATTTGAAGGCTTCAGAAGTCAAGAACAGCTGCTGTGTGCTGTAGAGGGTCAGACTAGATGATGGGAACAGCCTCTCTAGTCTTCAACAGCTCTGTTAGTCTCTGTGAACACAGACACAAGGTGTGAACTTTGATGCCATTTATTTTAGAGTGATGACACTGATAAGCTGAGACTAGAAGAGGAGGAAAGACACCTGGTGGTTCAAGCAGACTGGCTGGGGGCAACAGTTCTTGACCTACAGCTGCCTATTACATGTTATGCAATAATATTATCTGAAGTCTACAAAAATCAGTGTGAGTTCTGCCACAGCTTTTGATTGCTGTGTCTCCACCTATTACACATCTCTGAAGTGCTTCCAGATCTGTGGATTGACATTGCTCTGAAAGTTTCAAGAGTGATTAGGAAAGAGGGCAGGTCACTTTTCTTGACGGGGTCTAATTCCCCCAAGCAGTGTATGTGTGATCATATTACTGGGGTTTCTGTGCTTGTCTTCAAAGGCTCTTCCTTCATGCTGGTGTTACAAGTAACACTTGCAATAAACATCAGAAGTCTCAACTTCTGGTAATGTAACTTCATTTATATCAAGGAATATAAAAGTGCTGATACTTCACTTCTTCATGATTTGAAGGAGACCTACACATGAGAACAACTTCAGCTGGAGAGATGGAGAATATCTGCCCAGGAGGCTGCCACTCTCTGACGGCTCACTAGGAGCAGGAGATGATGTTTGGATCCCCTCAGAGAAGGAGGGTCAGACAAGGGGAGCAATCCTGCTCCTCCTGAGCAAAGAATCTGGCTGCTAGGTTATTTTATGAGAGCCAGATTGCAACACCGTAATGTAACTAACGTTTTAACAGCAAGCAGCCACAACTGCATATTGCACATGTCCCAGCTGGTTAGTTGTCTGACACCCCCAGCCACAACAGGCCCTTTGCAAAGCTCCAGCTGAAAGGCTGAACACAGGCTGGGCCCCCACTGGGCTCCATCTGCACATGCCTTGTCTGAACGTGCAAGCTCCCTGTGTTGTCACAGGGGAGAAAGAGACACTGGGAGTAACTTATTAAAAAGCAGACAACTACAATAGATCGGATGAACTGTGCCCTGAAAGCAGCTCGTTCTGGGTGCGTAGATCAGATATCAATGCCTACAGCATACACACAAAGGTAAATCAGCTAAGCCTCAGCCCAGGTTGTTCAGGTGAGAGCAGGTCCTTGCCACTGTAACAATGCCCAAGGAAGCTGAAAATGAGGGAAAAACTGAGCACAGAGGTCAGCCAGGCTCTGCTGCTCCCTGCTCACATCCCAGGGTGAGATGGGGCACCACCTACACACTTTGTCAGTGCTCCAAGGTCTGCTTTCTGGGACCTGTCTTGGGGTAATTCTGCATCTGCCAGCAGATGTCATGAGATGTGCATCAAAACAGCCCAGGAGAAAAGCATGGGCCTGTCCAGGGGATTAAAAAAGTCACATACATGCTTCAGCAAGTTTCTGCAGCAGGCTTGGTGTTATTGAGTGAGAGACACACTTGCAAACAAAATAGATAAATACATCTTACTCTGAATTGTATTCAAGGATGGTACCACTCTACAGTTCTTTGGTACCAAACTTCATCTGCTGTGGGTCAATAGATGCCTGGGATTTGATTTTAGGACAGGGTCCATGCTTAACTTCTGAAGCTTGAGAAGAGCAGCTGGTGAATGACATGGGCAAGGCATGGCTTGACATCATCTGGCCATGCAGTTGTGTTTAATTTTTGATTCCTACCTGTGGATACCAGCTGGGGCCATGTGGACTGGAGCAACAGGTCTGTGTTTGCACAGGATTGGCCCGGCTGTGCCCAGCACTGCCTGCTGTGCAGCCGTGACAGCTGGCTGCTTCCAGAGGGGCTGTGTGTACCCCAAGCACATGAACCTCACCCAGGGGGCGTTTGCAGGCTGGCTCCTGTCCACATAGGCAGCAGGACTGGTGGACCCACAAGCTCCTGTACTTGCACATTTAGCACAGCTCTAGGCACAGCACCCTGTGAGCAGACAGGTTGGAAAGACAAGGAGCTGCTGGAGAGGGTCCAGCAAAGGGCAACAAAGGCAATGAGGGGCCTGGAGCATCTCTGATGAGGAGATGGGCCTGCTTAATCTAGAGAAGACTGAGAGAGGATCTCAACATAAATATCTCAAAGGCTGATGCCAAGAGGATGTGCCAGGCTCTCTTCAGTGGTGCCAGCAACAGGATGAGGAGCAGTGGCCATAAAAAAAAGCCCAAAATACACAAGAAATTCCACCTCAACATTAGGAAGAACTTTATGTTGAGGGTGGCAGAACACTGGAACAGCTGCCCAAGGATGTCATGGAGTCACTCTCTGGAGACATTCAAAACCCACCTGGAAACGTTCCTGTGTAACCTATTTTGGTGATCCTACCTTGGCAAGGGAATTGGACTACATGTTCTCCAAAAGTCTCTTCCAACCCTAATTATTCTATGATTCTGTAACAGCAGGAGCACGCCTGGCCCCACTGGCTCCAGGTGGAAGGAAAGCCCCAGCACCCCCTTGGCTGGCCTGGTCCCAGTTCACTGCATCCATTTCTCCTTTCCTGCAGGTACCGAAAGGAGAAAGCCCCAGCACCCCCTTGGCTGGCCTGGTCCCAGTTCACTGCATCCATTTCTCCTTTCCTGCAGGTACCGAAAGCGATGGCAGAGAAGGGCTCTGTGCCATCCGGTCTGTGGCTGGTCAGCTGAAACTCTCTGCAGGCATTGCTGGCACAGAGGGAGGCCGGGGATGGACAGCACTTGAGACGGGGAAGCCGAGGCACGGCCTTCCCCCGCTGCAGCACGGCGGAGCTCCGAACAGCCCTGAGGGGCCCCGGCGCGGCCCGGGCTCCCTCAGCCGCAGCCCCGCGGGTCGCAGCGAGCCCAGCACAGCGGGACAGGCGGGCCCGGGCCCCGGGGCTCCTCCCGGGCTGCCCCGCACCCCCCAGCACCGGCTCGGGGCCCGAGCAGCCGAGGGACGGCGGCTGCAGGGCCCGTGAGAGGGCCAGGCAGGAAGACAAGTGAATTTGAGAACAACGACGGAAAAGAGCAGGACCGTCAGGCACCGTAGCAATGCAGGCGTATCCAGAGATGATCCCCTTATGGGATTTATCCGTTGCAGAGCACACTGGGTCGCTCCAGGAACGATCAAATGACCTATTTTCTGTTTGCTTTGAGCTCTTCCCTCTGCCACACTGAACTGAGCCCGTTTCTTGCTGTTTATCTGAGATACAGCATGGGTGCCCCTGTACTTCATCACCTAACTCTTTTGTATCTGTGCAGACTGGATGCAGCCAGCAGGCAGGGAAGGATGCTCTGGCATTTCTCTGCACAGCCATGGGCACCAAAGTAGGGGGGAACCATATTCAATCCGTTTTCACACAATTTCTAAACGCTCCTCCCTGCAATATCGAGCCTGATCCCATCTTCCCACTTCATGCAAGCAGTATAACCACACTGACACCTAGAGAGGAGGCTGACGTTTCTATGTTAACTACCAGCACCAGGCCTAGCTGTCTAATGCACTTTGAAATGTCCTTACAGATGTGAAAGTATGCAGCCTGTGGCAGAAGCAACTATGAGATTAGACACCCCCAAAATTTCAGGGGGAAAAAAAAAGAGCCGTTTAGAAAAGTGACAGCATTCAAAGAGATAAAAATGGACACTAATTGCTGCCAGTGACCTTCTGCCAAAGGGTATTTCCTCGTCGCTATACCAAAATACAGCAGTATTTGCTTGCTATGAAATATTAAAAGTCAAGGACTAAAATCCAGATATGAAACCTCATCTATCCAGCTGCTACCCAGTTATAAAAGTGTCTAAAGAAGTTTGACACCTAGTTCTGTCAATCACTACCCCAAAAGCCTGCCCAAATAAATGAACACCCCATTTGAGCTGGCCCAGGGAGATCAGAGTCCCACCAATGTCTGACGGCAGCATATCACACTCAGTGATATACCACCCTCAGTGAAGAATTTCCCAAATTATTTTGCCTGATGCCAGGATGTGTTTTGACATCCTACCAACCCCACTGGTGCTGGAGGGGATGAGAGAGAAGGGGGAGCATTGGTGTAACTCTCGCAGTCTGCATAGGCTGGATGATGTCCGTGGGACAGCTGACACAACCCACATCACTGCAGCCTCAGGACCAGCAGAGCTGCAGCTTGTACCTTATACCTCCCTACCACTGTTGCTCATGGAGTGAAGGAGACAGCTTGGATGATCAACAAAGAACTAAAGTAACAAACACTTCAGGACAGCATTTCAGTGTTGTTCTGCCACATAGGACAGGGATTTCCTCGTGCACAGCCAGTATTGAATCAATATCATGCTCTTGCATGCTCCTGAAGAGATCCTGCCCCATTACTGAACCGGAAGCTTTGTCCACAGAGTTGAAAGGGCATGAAATGACAAAATAAAGCAGCAGCCAGCCCCAGGGTGCCTCCAGCCACAACTTGGCTGTAATCACTCTGCTGGCTCTTCTTGCATGAAAGAATCACTGTCCTTTCAGCTGTGTTAGCTGTAAGTCATGACAGGTGGTTGCAACTGAATGATAGCTCAAGGGATTGATCCAGAAGGGACTGATCCTTTCTGTGCATTTTGGGGCACCAGCACATATACATGGCCTGTAAAACTCCACCACTCCAGCTCGGAGGCCTATTGCACTTGCTGTAAATCCAAACAAGTAACTCCACAGCTCATGGAAAAATAAGTTCATGGTCTCTTGAAGAGGAAAGAGATCTTCCAAGTTTCCAGCATTCCTGCTCTACTTCCAGCAAGAAAATATTGAAAGCTCTGAAGTGCCCACACTGGCCACATATTAAACCAGAAAATCAGTAAAGTTCAAAATTAAATTGCTTCCTTGATTAAGACCTTTCATGGCCTCAGGACAAAGAGGAAATACAGGCCCTTTGGCTGTTTTACTTTAGCAAAGCATTTCTCAAATTCATTTCTTGATCTATCTTCATTCTTGAGATGCTCTTCATGGAGCTGAATGCAAAAAGCCTCCTGTGCCTGCCAGTCCTTTCTCATTACTTTTGATGCACCGTCTCTGTGGAAACTAAAGCTAAAAATAATCACCCTCATCTCCTCCACTAGCACATACTATTTTATTCTCTAACCATAATTGCTTGATCTACCTGCATTCATGATCTTCTAGGAAGAGACCTTCCCAGTATCATGCCAATTTCTGTATGAGTCCTCCCCAGGGGTACTGCTGGCGTTGTGCCTGGGATCATTGCTTGCACACTGTCATAAATATGCCTTGCATCCACAGTCACTGCTGGGAACCTCTGAAAACCCCAAATTCAGCTCTGAGCTGCTGCAGCTTGAAGGACTCTATCACCATGTTTCTCCTTTGGACTCATTATTAGAATATTGTGTCCTCTCCTCTTCTGATCAGGGATCTTTTGTTTGCTGGTCAGCTCACAGTGAAATGTCAAGTTGAATTACAGGCTGTTTGCATGGTGTAAACAGGACCTGTTCTAGGGCACATCATGTCAGTAAAGGGCCCAGAGCCAACACTGTCCCTTCTGAAGAGAAGGAAAACTCCCAATGCAATACTTCATTAAGTCCTTGTGTAAGGTCAGGTCAAATTCAGTCTCAATGCATCACAGCCTCCTTTTGCTGCATGCAGACTAGGCTGTTGCATGGTACCAGAAAGAGATTTTTTCATTAAATAACCAACATCTGTTCTTTACAGTTTGCCCAGTCTTTTGTTTCTTTGCTGGACAGCAATCTTTATGTCACTGCAGGCAGAGACCTCGACAAGCCACTAATGACACCCAAATGCCAACTGAAAATCTGAGCAATACAAGAGAATCTACAAAAAAACACCCCCGAGACCTTCCATGCTACAGCCACCTCTCTGTGGAAGAAGAGGTGTGCCATTTCAGCTCATAGGATCAGGCACAATATAGAATAAGTGTTCCCTAGCTATTTTAGAGTGATTATGAAATGAAACCTGAGGATACAATTCCTGTATTAATGTGGATGTTGAGGGAGCAGCTAAAACATTTTGTTCTGCTAGAGCCAGTGTAAAAGCAGAAAATAATTTCTCTGATCTGAAAGCTGTTTAAAAAGAAAATACTACAAAGCTTGAAAAGGAGTACAGACTAGAGGCTCATAAAGGTAATAGTGAAATACAGTATTTTCAATTCAGAAAAAGGGAAAGAAAAGCCACAGAAGTATAAAGCAGGAGAATCCAGCAGAAGGATTAACATGCACAGTGCAGCCATTCACCCCAGAGCAAAGTAGAGCTCCAAGGGAACCTGATCATATTAAATGCAATGCTAAAATTAGATGCAAAAGCAGATCGGGATGCAAAAATTAAAAATAGCTGCTGTATCTGCAGAAAGTAGTGGAGAATTAGATTTGAAGTCACCAGAGGAAGATGATTTAGGAGACGTTATATATAAATGAGAAAATAAAAAGTAGCTAGGAAGATCAGCATGTATAACAACAGATAGATTACCATCCCAAGGCAGGGAGGGCACAGCACATAAAATGATTATTGCTTCACATGACAAGAAGTAACCCAGGGGATTCAGCTGCTGATCTTAGGCCACAGAAAGCAACAACTCTAGAGCTGAGTGCAGGCTACTTCAAACTTAGGATTAAATTGAAACAAAACAGGTGAATTGATTAAAGCTTGTGCTAATACCAGTTTTTGCCCAGATTATGATCAAGTCTCAGCATACAGACTCCTCCATGACTGCATAAAGTCAAATGGCTGCACAGACAGGTAAGGAGGAAACACAGCTGGCAGTGATAACAAGTCACAAGCCAAGAAAAGACAGAGCATGTTTTATGAATAAATGAAGAGTTGCTCAGTTGTTGACAGGGTGTAATAGCAAGTACAAACCACCCTTTGCTGATGGGGCACAGGTACCTGCAAGCAGCAGGTACAATCTCCTGGCAGCAACAGCAATCACTCAGATTCCATGGGCCTGATGGATTATGAGAACCAGCTGTCAAATACTCCCCTACTATTTGCAACAAATGCTGATGTAGCAGAATGAAAGGGAACCTACTTAGAGAACTATAAGAACACTCTTACTGAGTATTGTGGGTTTGGTTCAGGAGGTAAGGGGAAAAAAAAATGTAAGCCTGAGGGAGCATTCCAGTGTCAGTCAAGCAGAGCCCACAGTGAAACATTAACTAAAAACATGGATAGCAGAGAATAAGATCTGGCAGAGGCAGATTTCCTCAAGAAAAGAATGAAGGATAAGCATTGTCAGGGTCAGCACACATTTCCCTAGCCCCTAGAATGCTTGTCCTGAAACAAATTGCAAAACCTTTGTGTCCAAACGGGCACAAATTTTTAGGATGGCACAACGCAGCTCTATCTTGCTGCCTTCCTAACTCAGGATGAAGAACGAAATATTCAGGCAAAAAGAGTTCTACTGAGTTCTACTGAAAATTAAAAGGAAAATTTGTAAAAACACAGGGCTGAAATTTTATTTTCCCTGCTCTAAGTACACAGTGCCTGTAGGAAAGCAGTGTTTATAAGGGTACACCTGGATTCACTTGACATGATAGAAGGGAATTCCTTATGAGTCAGTCTCTAAAGTGCAACTCTGGAGTGCTGCTAATACACAGGGCCTGGATCTTAAACTTGAAGAAAACTCCCTCATTCCCTAATATTTAAAGGATGGGGATGCACTCCCATCCTGTACCATCCTCTTGACTAATTAATTATTCAGCTTAATATTTCAAGGTGATTAAGCAGCAAAATCTAGCTTCTGACCCTGGTCTCTTTGACAAGAACTTTGCTTTAGGCAATACAGCAAATCTGTTAGGAATGAACACACACTAAATACTCCCACAAGAATAAAAGTAGATGATCCATGATGATCCAGAATGTTTGATATACTGTCATGACTTGCTCAAGACTGGGGCCTTTGTGGGAGCATGAGGGGCTATCTTCATGCAGTTTCCAGGAGTGAGGTACCCCACCAGCTCTCCAGGAGTTTGCAGTAGGGCAGGCAGCCAAAGCAGCAGAGTGTGGTCCCAGCTTTTTGTGCTGCTCAGTTCTAGACAACAGGGAAAAAATAAACAGGCTCCAGCTACCCTGTGTCCATGAGCAGGGTGCTGAACCCACAGTCTCACAGCTCTTCACATCAAGGTGACATCTGTGTTCTTTCTCACCTTCAGTGACAACTCCACACCTTCCACTGCTGGCCAAGTGTGCAGCAGAGCCAGAGCCTTGAGGAATTCACCACCCACCACACGGCAGTACTTGGCCCCAGTACACTCAATTCTAGGAACAGTGCTGGCCTGGCAGCTGGTGTTTGAGTGTCCCAGCCCCAGCCTGTGCTGCAGATGGGTTTACTTGCTGAGGTGACAGGGTCAAAGCAATACAGACCCCAGAGTGACTCCATTCTGCACTATTGGCACTGGCTCTTGGGGATCTGACATCGTCAGACCTCTCTTGGATTTAATTTCCTACTGCTTTTCCTGCAGGCTGGTGGCAAAGCTCTCAGCCAACACTGACACCATGCCAGCTCCCACGGCAGGCACGCTCCTGGGAGTTAGCACATGCAGAACATACACTTCTCAGCATCATCACGGAGGCCTGATCCTCAAATCACTGGTCACAGCGGCCTAAATCACAACGTACTTGCTTCCTTAAACCCCTCCTAATGCTAATAGATTCTATTCTTCACTAAGGAGAAGTGAACGTAACTATTGTTACCCTGTGCTGACCCCTCAGCTTTATTTACCTTCACCATCACCTTACAGCCTTTCTTCCCACTGTGGGTGTCTGACCAAGATCCCCCTCTCTAGCATCACACCAGGGATCATAGAACACTTGACTTGTAAGGGCTGCATGACTAGAGCCTGCTACCAGAATAATTCCTGCAGCATGGGAGGTTTTTTATGAGCTTGCTCTCTGATGGCTGCAAGTAAAATGCTGCCAGCTGAGGATTACTAACCTGTAGAGAGCTGGCAGAGATCCAGGCCCTTTGTTCCCTCTGTACAGAGGGATCAAGCACACTGCATCTCCTGATAACAGTGGTGATTCTTGTACAGTCAAGATAAAGCTGGTAAATCAGACAGTCATCCCCCTCCCCAACCATGAGTAAATAAGACACTGAATGTTTTGGTGCTGCCAGCACAAATATGATGTTAATTCAAAGGCAAAGGCTGCTCAGCCCTTTGTGGGTGTCCAGGGTAAATGAGAGCAGCTGCTTACTCCTGCTGCATGATGCTTTCCATTTCATCTCAGCTGCAGGACTGGAGCAGCCATCAAAGCCTGCAGTATTCTGCATCATTCCCTGCCCCCTACAATGGGAAACAAGCTTTATCCTAATGAGCCAGAAGTGCACATGGGGTTACTTTCCTTTTTTGAAATCTTGCTTGCTGTGGACTACATTTCACACTTACCTTGGCCTGTTAACAGCAACCTGGCTCTGCATTTATCTCTGTGGAACAGACACACATGCAGCCTGAACTTCTACAAAATGCAATCCCTTATTTGTGAATCTCTATTTTACCAGCTATAGTCCTGCTTGCCACATTCCATCTCCTCATCTTTTGAAGGAAAGCACTCTGGGGATGGGATACACCTGTTTCTTCTACAAAAAGCATAAGGGTAGAGTTTCAGCCTTAAGGAAACAAGGGATGTCTTATTGAGTGCGTATGAAATTCAGTTTTTTTTTAAACAGTCAGTGTGCTAAGCTTTCCAACTCTGTTTCACTTGTTGGCTGGACCTCAGCCATCAATAAGGCCTATACTGATCTAATCATTACTGCTCTCATGTGTGCAAAAATACTCACTATTACCATTTTATAACTAGGCCATGCCAATGACTAACAGGTCTGTTTGTGACAAAGTGGATAACACATAAGAAATAGACAGGAACATAGTTCTGTTAAAAATAAAGGTTAATAAAAAAATATTTTAGCCACATCATAAACCTTAAATCCCAAAGATGGAAAAACCTAATATATGTATAACTACTATATTTTTTCTTAGACAATATGAACATTGGAGTTTTAGACTTGAGGGTGAAATATGTATTTTTAAATAAAGCCGCCGAGTGATGTAAACAAGTGAAAATTGCACTTATTACCTCCTCCAAAAGGCAATTCAAATGAAATTCTGGATAGTTATAGGTAATAAAAGCCCCCACTCTGAACTGACAGAAAGAAGTGCTGAGCATCACCAGGCTGCAGGAGTGATACGTAGTCCTCTTCACAAAAAAAAGCCACAGGGCCCCAGCGTAAAAGCCCTTCCTGTAGCACAAGTAACTCCTCCAGCCAACACAGGCAGCCAGAGCTGTAGCCACACTCCAGAAGCTACAAAGCCAATGCATTTGCATCCCCTGCTACAGCAGTAAGGGCCCAGGGCACATTCTTTCAGCAGCAGTCATACTGACTTTATTATACTCTTTGAGACTACAGTTTACTATCAGAAGGTCAATAGCTCTGGCACACCAAACAATTACAATTTGCATTATGTACACACTATTACGTCTATTTTCATCAAAACCAGTTTAAACAAACCAAAAATAACGGAATAGTTTTTGTATTAGGTTTGTCAAAACATTTGTTCCAGGCAATTCCCAGGGAGTCAGACACCTTAATAAAGAGGTCTACACGAGAAGACCCAAATATTGTTCCCAATGAATGAGCTGAACAACATCAATGAAGAGCTTGTCATTTTCAGACATCTCCCCTTACGTGCTTTCACACACAACCTTTGGTCATGCACCTCAAAAGTAATAGAAGCATAAGCAGTAGCAGAATATATCATTTTTGATTTCTAGAATATTTGTGTTTTGGGCCATACTTTATTTTTCCTCACTCCCTTACATCCTTCAAGTGTTTAAATCATCTATTTCTCCTATATACAAGCTCTCATATTAGTGAGACTAGAAGCTATGAACTCATTCCACAAATTTCCTTGTTCAGAGATTGTCCCAAGCCATTAAACAGTAACAACATATTAAACATAGAAGTAATGTCCTTTCTGACAGGCCCAGCAGCAGATCTCATACAATGATCTGAAAGGAATATCTGGAAACCTACACATCTTGGCTGCAACTTTGACAGAGCTGTGAATTCTACTCAGGTGACTTTTGTAAGGTATCAGTGATAGGAAGAAACTAAACTCTTTCACCTTCCCTGGGTGAATTTGCTTTCCATTTTTCAGAGAAGGCTTGTCAGAACTAAACATTTCGCAGTAATAGCCCAGATACAGTTGCTTCTCAGCCATCCTTCCTGTAAAGCTAATTTAAGAACCAGAAAGGGTCAGCAGCCAGATAACCTCTTCATTTCACTCTTCAAAAACTGTAATATAATGCTGCACAGCCTTGAAAGACACAGTATATTTCATGAAAATTAAACACTTCAAGTTGGAGTACCCAAAACCTTATGTCAAACCATAGTACAAAATAGAAGTTTGTATGAATTATCAGTTATTACTGAAATGAACCCTGATGGCTCCATGCTCTTGATAGTGTGATGTGAAAGTGGAAACACCTCAAAATATCAACTTGTTTTTATACCCTTTCAGTTGGACTTTCAGAAATTCTGTTCCATTGGTTGTGCAAGTTGGTGTCCTTGTACAGAAGCCAAACATTTCCTGCCCATGAAAGCATATTAAGCAAGCCAAACACCTGTAGGGTAAAGAAAAAAGGGGAGGAGGGGAAAGGTAATATTAAATTTCTTGTGTTTGATTGGGTTTTGTTTTACTTTTTTTAAAACAAGCCAGAATGTCTCTTCAAGGCAAACCAGAAGCAAGCACTACCTTTGGCATCCCTTTCGTTTGGGCAAGACGTTTCCACACTCTTCAGAGTAATACAAACTATTTTAGCTATTTAACAGAGTTCTTTGTATACCAGAAAGTCAAACTTTATTCTTTGCACAGAATTAGACAAATCCTTTTCAGTCACTGAGCACCTCTAAAAATGCACTCCCAGACCAAATGACTAATTACTATTGGGCCAATGAATAACAGCCTGAGTTTTGAAAAGCAGGATTTACTAGGAAGATCATACAATAAGCCCAATTTGCTCTGCTATGTTCTTTGTATGAACACGAGCTTCATACCACTATGTTACAAGGAACCTCAGTCTGATGTGTAAAAATTCTCACAGTTGAGTAAAAAGCTAGGTTCAGCACCAGCATGGAATTTCCTCCTTGCTCATCTCAGGCATCAAATAATTTGGGTGCCTCAGTAAGATACTTTAAGTTGCTCTTGGCTAAAGGCACAAATAGGCACTCAAATGTGTCTGGAAATGCTGCGTGTAACAGCTCTAGTGGTACATCCTGCAAGTTTTTTCTCTTTATTTTCTTCAGAAGAATACTTGTTTCCTCCAAGAAATTATTTCCTCAGTGTTTTACCACAGTATTAATGGACCTGAATGACAAATAACCCATAAAGAAATCTTAACACAGAACAACACATGCAATCAGTAGAACAGGACTCTCAGGTACCACTTGTTGTTTTCCAACACATTTATTGTACCCATATGGTGGAAGGCATACATACCACAGACACATTCAGAACTCCCATGCTGGTCACAGAAAGAAAGTGGCAAGTTGTTCCTGGTGCTTTGCAGGAGTCAATTGTTGGAATAATGCTGGCTCCTGTGGAAGCTTTGATGTCAGCAAGCGCCTTTGCCCAAACAAAAGTACTGACCAGCCACAGAAAGGCTGTCAAGACACTGATTGCCAAGTCCTACACAAGAGAAATACTCCTTAATAAGCCAAAAAAAATGCAGGAATATACAGGAGAGCAAGGCAGAGACAGTATCAGTTATATCACAAGATAACTGCATCACAAGCAATGATCACAAGAAAATTTAGTCATTAACAATGTTATAGTTACAACTCAATGTTGATAATCAGAAACAAAACTATATACTTGTGCTTGATAGATGCAAAAGACAACCTTAACCTAAGAAATCTGTTTCTGAAATCAGATGCCTAGCACCTATTTTATGAGAATTTGAGTCAAAGTTAAGTAAACTGAGGGTGATAGGAGAAGGGCAGAGGATTTAAATCGGGATGGCTGATAGGCTAAAATTTGGCTTGAAAGGTCACTAAGCCCATTTTCAAGCATGTTATGAAATTTATCATTCAGAGCTTCAATATTGAAGGTGACTAAAATTCACAAGGCAACTATTTCCCTCTGCCAACTGCAGCAGGTGCTCTGTACAGAGCATTTTCAGATTAACAGAGGAGATCCCACCTATGGAACAATTGTATGTTCAAATGCATGATACAAAAGAAAAGTTGTGGTGAAGGTACTGTTCACCTGAAAAAGTGAAAGTTCATTCCACTGCTTCAATAACTGCATGAGGTGTGATGCCATGGATGGCCAAGGGCTTTGGGTCCCCTTTTCTGCTCAAGTGCTGCAGGGATCAGTCTGAGATACTTGTGTTCACACTCCATTTAACTTCTGTAGCTACTGGATATTCACCAGTTATTCTTACATTAGCAGTATTTCTCATCTCTTTATAGCTTCAAAGTCAAAGCATTAAAGCATCTTAGTATTACTTACAGTTAGTGGAAGCTTGTTATTTTGCTGATACACATGGTAATAGCCAATATATACCACAAGGGCAGTAATACAGTAGAGGAACACCAATGCTGCCAGTGTAACAAAAAACTGTGCAGAAGAGGAGAAGTTGCCCGTGAGGTAGACATCAGTCCAAGTACCACCACAGCCTTCTGGGTCTGGTGCACTAAACACAACAGTATTCAACCTGTGAAGATTATATCCATGTAGTTAGAGTTTGCTATAAAAATGGGAGCCTCATATAATTATACTTCATGCTTCACAGCAACAGCGCATCAGCATTCTGATTGTATAAGTTTATTTATATATCTATAGCGTGTCTTTCAGAGTAATCAGTTATGCAACACGAAGGTTTGTCAAGACCTCTGAAGATTGTGCACAATCCTACATTAAAATACACGATGGTACCTTCTGGAGAAGGATCTTAATCTCATTTTTAGATTAGTTGAACAAAAAATTCCCATTTTGGAAGCAGACATAGCAATGTTACTTCAGAGACTGGCAGTTAAACAAGGTGATCAGGATTTAAAGGGCATTATAGCTACAAAAACCACAAACACTGAACCTGAATAAATAAAGCTGTGTGATGAGCAATGGCCACTCTGTGGCCAGCACAGAATTATTTGATCCCCACTCTTCCCTCCAAATGCTGTTAAAATGTTGGGTTCTGTGACCAAATTCTATACTGTTGTAATGTTTTTTGCTGGCTGTCCACTGAATCAATTCCTATATTTACATTATTATGTTTATTGAACACATATAGAACACCAGCTCTGCGCTGATTGTAGTTGAGCAGCTGCAAGAGCAAAGAGCAAGACTTCTTCCTCCTGCTCCAGGAAAGGAGTTTGTCTCTACAAGAGCACTGCAATGACACTGAAATGTTTAGGGTTTTTGTGCCCAACATCTTCACGAAGATAATGCTAGAATAAACTGAAAAGAATTTTCCATTCAGTCTTTGAACAAAAATAGGATAATGGCACATTCAAAATAATCTTATCTAGACCTCCAAAGAAGCTACAAATTGATGAAGAATCAGGCTGTTAAAATGGATTGTGTTTTTTGGCTTACTAATTGCTTTGTATAGCATTCATGCACTGCTAGACTAGAGCTTAAGATAGAGTCACATAGAGCATAACAGTCATTTCTACCTACTTCTTTCTATAAGGCACTAACAATTACAGTACTTTAAACTACTACAACTAAATATTTTTTTATTGCTGCTACAGAGCAAGCTAGAAGTTTCACATCTTCACTTACACCATTAGCACGTGTTTATGAGGAGGCAGACAAGGAAAAGGGGAATAAGAAACGATAACTGAAGAGCTAATGCTCACCTGAACGGATAAGCAAAAGCAGCTGTAATTGTTTTGTTTACCACACCTTTGCAGGAAACTAGAAGAGCGGTTTCACCTCGAAAGCCTCCACATGTGGCAAAAGCAAAGATGGCAAGAAGCTGTAGGAATTGATACATATAACATTAGTGCACGTCACTAGAGCTCAAAGGAAGCAAACTCAACATTTAGCTGAAATAGCTGGAGACAAGAAATAGCTAGCAAAGCTGAAGTAGGAAGTGATGTCAAGAAGAAAATGCTCAGTTTCTAAAATCCAAAACCATAAGCAACTCTGCTAACCAAAACCCACTTAAAAATGCTTTCTGTTTACTTTATTTTCAGTTGCACAGAAAATTTCTTTTGGCTTTGTATTTTGCTGGGGTTTTTTGTATGCTAACAACCAGCATAGTATTTCCTGCAGTTGTCTTGCATACCATATAACTATAAATTCAAATAACTAAAAGTACATGTTCAGAGTATCAACTTGACTCTCTAAATAGTTCTTATTTTCCCTTTTTTCACTATCCAGACCCTAAATCCCTAATCATCAGGACATACAACACACAGCAGCACAAGCTGCTTTAACACACTTGTAATTAACACATTGAGTTTATGAACCTGCAGTCCAGGGGCATGGCTGAGGAGCAGCCCAGTGTTGGACACCCCAGCACCAGCAGCCTGGGGCAGGCTCTCTCAGCCCAGTGGCTCACACCTCCCCAGGGGTACCCAGCCCAGGCACAGGAGCAAAGCCAGGCCTGGGGCATCAGAGGAAACAGCTCCCCCAGCTCCACTCACCCACTCAAGGACCTTAACAAAGCCCAGAGGCTCCAGGAGTATGCTGAAGTCCATCCTCAAGCCCATCATCCTGGAGAAAGACCAAAGCAGCCAGCAGTAACCAGAGCCAACTGCTGCTGCAGCATCCCCAGCACCTCCCTATACGGGCACCCCTTGCCACACCCCCTCACCTGGAGATGGGGATGGACCCACCCACAGAGGCTCAGCTGGGGCTCTTCAGCCCCAGGCCTTGCCTGGGGGCTGGGGAAATGATGCAGGGCCTGTCACAAGGCAGAGCAGCACTGGCCATTTTGTGCAATGAGGCAGCAGTGACTTCTTCCTCTCCCCCTTTCTCAGCCCCTTCCTCTTCCTCTCTCCCCACCCAGCACACTTGGGACAGTCATATGTCTGTACCTTGAGCTTGATGATTTGATGGCAAACAAGGCACAGGCACCTGCCAATCCATGTGCTTGCCAAAATCTCATTGACTACCTTTGACTATTTAAGCTTTAATAGTTTTCTGTGACTGCACCCTGTTGCTGCTATGTTAATCATCAGTAAAAGTGAGGAGCTAAAGCTCATGCTGAAGAAGGTTTGAGGACTGTCAGAGGGGCTGCCTTCTTCCCTGTCCAGAGACACGGATAGCCAAGGTGGCCGCAGGCACAGCACTCCCTGCCAGTTTCCTGTCTCTGATTCGAGATCCTGTTGGAGCTTCTTCTGGGATTGCTGGGGGTCTTTGGGGAACTTCAGGGTGCCTGGTGCTGCTCTTGGGGAGGGGTGGCTACGGGAGGCTGTGGCTGCTTCTAGCAAGATCCATCTGATCTAGCAGCTTATAGCAAGATCTGCAAGCAGATCCTGGCCAAAGGTCCTGGGTCCCACCTGAACGCTGTTATTGCTGCCAGACAGCCTTGAAGGAGGTGCTGAGGAGATGCCAATGGAAGAGCTGGCTTTGAGTCCTGCTGCTGGGTGAAGTTAGAGCATGCAGCAGCTGTGCCAAAGGGGGCCGATGGCCTCCACGGGGTAGCAGATGCTTGCTCAGCTGTGGTGGTGGTGGGGTGCTGAGGGTCTCAGTCCCAGCACTGCCAGGATCAGCTCTCCCTTGGCTCAGATGGAACTGCTGAGGGGATTGCAGCTCTCCAGTCCTGGGGCTGACAAGGTGCTCCATAGACCTGATGCTGACAGGTAAGGAAGGGCTGTGGAGGCTGGAGACTTGACTGAGTTTGCTCTGTAGCAGATGTTCTTGCTGTGAGTAAGTCATGGGAGGCCAGCCAAGGGTGGGAACACAGGATGACGTTTCCAGGCTGGGGACTACCTGTGAGAATGGTAACAAAGCCAGTATTCAGCTGGCCTGGGGCTGCACTGCTGCCAACTGCCTGAATGGCTACAGGGTCTGCCATTCTCACACAATTCAAGGAGAATTTTTGACCCCAGCTTTCTGTGCAATGATCAAGAGAGGTGCTGACATCTGCCTGCTGCTACAGATCCTGGAGGGAGTCCAAGTTAAAGCTGTGAAAAGGGTGGCTCTTTCCTTTCTTTCACTACTTAGTTAAACAGTACATAAATCCCACAGAAAATCCACCATGATCCAGACAAGCAGTGCTGAGGATTCAAGCCACCTTGTTGAGCTTCACTGCCTGGATAGCCAGTGCCTTTAAGGAGTAAAATAGGAGTATAAAACCAGGGTCAGACCAACGTGAAGTGTCTATTTGCTCATCTTGACATCCTCCATACCAAAGAAAATCTGTTCCATATATAAGTGGCATATACAATCTTAATTCAGCCTAAATGAAGCAAGTAACTCCCTGTCCTCATCCAATATTTCTCTGTAATTTTTTGTCTTCCTTCTTCTGCATATTCTACTTAAACCCTATAAGCAAGGTATGTCCCTAAAAATACATATAGACATTGGTTTGATTACTCTGCTTTTCCACTTGTCAGTTAAAACCATTACACTATTTAAAGAATTTTTCCAAAAGGCTCTCAGTCCTGATTTCTATGCTTTTTCTTTCTCAAGCCTTCTCAGATGTCAGATGTCCAGTGTGGATGTACTCTGAACTACATACAACCTTCTAGCTATGGGCTTGTTAATTCAAAATTGGAAAAGGCTCCTAATTTTTCACTCCATATAACTTCTCTTTCCCCTGGGTTTAAAAGTATTTTGGAACATTTCTGCTTGTGGATTTCATTCCACAGTGATACCAAACATTTTAAATACAGGTGGTCCTTCCAAACGGCTAATTTCACAACCTGAAACCAATCCTGGATCAAATCTCTGCAAGGAAAGGTTTAAGCAGAAAGAAAGACTCTATACTGTAAGGAGCACTGAAAAAGTTCATGGGAAAAAAAAAAGAGAGAGAGAGAGGGGAAAAAAAAAGATTAAGCAGGAATAGCCAGTATTGCATTCTGTATTTGGGAAAAAGCAGGACAGTATTAATATGCTAATCATGTAGCAAATCCTTTCCACTCCAGCAGGGCTTAGGGGAGTGCTGAGTCACATCTGCTAAAGCTTTTATATCAGTTGTCAATAGCCAGCAACCCCAGTTTGGACAGGGCTGATAAAGGAGTTCTCTTAATATGGACAATGATTGATGGTCACCTCTGAAACACTGGGATCCAGATGTCTGACTGCTATGGCAATACAGGCCTACCCATTTATCTCTGTTCCTGAGAAAAGAGATGGGGTGACTGATGCAGAACCCTCTTGATGGAGAATTAAATTAGAACAATACAGTTAATGTCAAGCTGCAGGGTCATTTGGGAGTCAGTTTGTGCTGATTAGCTGACGCTTAAGCTGATCAAAAACTGGGCTGATAATATTTGACACTGTAACATAGTTGCAGGTTCTGCGAGGTATTTGGCCTGGTATTTGATTACTCTAGAAGGATATAAAACTCATGTAATCACTGATTTAATTAGAAAGAAGGTACCTGACTATGCTTTAACTGAAAATCAATGTTATTAGTGAAAAAAAATTATTTCTCAGCATACCAAGTCCCATCCTTTGGAGGTTACAAAAGGACAAAACCTGTGGCATGTATATATCTGGTCTCATGGTGTCTGACAAAGCTGTGGGAGAGACCAGTGGGATTCCTGCTTGTCCCAGAGATGTGTGTGCAAAAGATTCAGCAAAGTGTTTGTGCCCCCAAGTGAGGAGACAGGGGGCTCCCCCTGAAGCATTGTGCTCCAGTCTCATTTACTATTGCCTGTGGAAGATTAATTCAAATTACCTGGATGATTAAGAGTCACAGAGAGCTCATTTTCTAAGACTGAAAGAACTTGGGTGGCTTAGCAAACTGAAGGGTAACTAAAAGGTATTACTGCTGGCTTGAACTGCACAAGGGAGCAGAGGCAGGGAAGGCAGAGAATTATACTGAGACAGTTTTACCAAAAGGATCCTGCATGTAATCAAAGAATATAATTTATATTGAACATAAAGTGTGAGATCCTGAAAATTTCTTCCAACAGAAGACAAATTCTGAAACTTGTTTTATAGGGAGTTCAGAACACTTGCATTATTTTTGTTTGTCATAGAAGTGGAAAAAATCCTTGATGGTTCATGGTGTTCTTTGCCCATCCAATCCCCTACACAGTCCAAACAAGGATTAATTCAGGGAAGTCTTGAGCTCTGTGTTTACAGATAAAGCAAGAGTGATTAAGTGATTAAGTTAATACTTATCTGCCAGGGGAGGCACCACTGCCCAGAACTGCTCTGACCACTGTCTATTCAGCAGGGCTGGAAACACCAGGTGAAGAAAGTGCTTTTCTTTCTCCTATAGTAAATAAAGCTTACTTGTCAGATAACTGTCTGCAGATAGTTCATTGTCATGTAATGATCTGCATTTTGTTAGTCATCTGTATGTTTTCAAGTATCTGCATAATTCTATTTGCTTGTGCACTCTGATGCTTTAAATCTTTCGTCTTTAGACCTGTAAGTATAGTTATTAATCAGTTTATTTCTCGTTGGTTCTCTAATAACAGCATTAAGTTAGACTGTTCCTTTTCCCTAACTTCTGTAGCACACCTCTACCTTTTCTCCAAGACTTTGGAAATCACTGTTTAATGTGTTTAATTTTTGTTCAAAGTCCTTGAGACATATTTCACTGCATGTGCCGGTCATCTTTCATATCCAAGCAGGTTTTAAGTTCTGTGGCTAATACAAGTTATATTTTACAAGATACTGTATCATTTAAAAAAATCTAATAATTTTACACTCTTTTCCCTCTTTTTCATTTACTCATAGCAGCTTAGTTATTTCTGAACTACTACTGGTATCCTCGCTGCCTTGAATTTAAATTTTCTACTACTGCATGTGTAAAAACTCTTGTTATTCTCCTCGGTACCTGTAGAAGCCACTGAAGAACAGCTGGTGGTGTGCCCTACCCCCCACATTTCTGTGCACATTTCCAAAGGGCAAGAGGGAACACAGCCCTGCCCAGAGAGGCAGTGGCTCGTCTGGAAGATGATTCTGAGCAGAAGTTTCTTATAGCTGCTCTTGCCTCCCAGGCAATGCGATTTACACACGGGGTCACAGTTCACAGACGAATCCTGTGGCTTAATTTCCAGAGTTTTTCACTCTACAGGTGTGAGCTGGGTACCAGGGGACCTCCCGTGTGCAATGTGCTGGTGTGTGCCTGGTTCTCTAAGCCCTCCTTGGAAAACACAGCATTTTGCTGAAGAGAGAGTTCTGGCAGATACCAATTAACTATAAAGGACAAAGAATATGATGTAGGCAGTTGGAATAAAAATTCTAAGTTGTGCTGTAGCGTTGGGAATCCTCAGGCAGGATGGATTCAGCTGCCTTTTGGGAGGGTTTGTCTGGGCGTGCGGGGCGGCTGCAGGACCGTGTGGGGTCCTGTTCTACCATCTAGTGGCGCGTTCAGACAGTGCACACGGTGGAAACGGCCCGTTTTCAGGATAAGGAGGTCTTTATTAATTTAATAAATTATTGCCGGTTTGTGTTTGCCATCTCTGAAGCCAAACAGAATTTCCTGGGTGAAGGGAATCCATTAAGAATGCCAGGGAT
Source organism: Nicator chloris (assembly GCA_013400495.1). Taxonomy (NCBI): domain Eukaryota; kingdom Metazoa; phylum Chordata; class Aves; order Passeriformes; family Pycnonotidae; genus Nicator; species Nicator chloris. The sequence goes on from WAAE01004699.1 coordinate 60,543, forward strand.
GCTGATTTCCACACGGTGGGAAGAGGGTAGAGAACATTCTCTGCTGCAGCCTGACCACTGAAGTTTGGTGTGGATTATCAGTAGCATCTCTGAATAGACACTGGTCTCCCTGTAGTACGGCACGTGGTCTGTACCTTACAGCAAAGCACAACTCTGTAGAGCTACTCTTAATTCACTTTTTGATAAATCTAGAATTCAGAAAAGTCCTTCCCCTTTGCCTTCTCTTCATTTCTTGACAGTGATCTCTGAGAACTAATCTCGTAAATTAAGTTTTGAGCGTATTGTGCCACTTTAGGCAATATCTGCCCCTCATGCTTCAGCCTAGCCCTGGGTTTTGGGGTGATTTATGTGTTGCTTGGTTGGCACTGACAGCTAAATAAATGTGCTGTAAACCCATGGCTGCACTCTTTTCTGCAGAAGGTTATACTGTCACACATTTGAACTGATCAGGACAAAAAATAAACCCATAAATAGTATTTTTTTGGTACCAAATGGATGCAAAAAAAGCTTGTGCATGCCCAAAGCTGGAGGTGTTTTGAGGGAACATCCCAGGAGCATCTACACAAAAAGAGCAGAATTCTGCTCCCAGCAGAGAATGCAGGGCAGGACAAAATGCCTTTGGAGCTCCCAAATGGATCAAACTGGACTCCTGAACCGGACTCAAGATCAACTCAGGGCCTGCTGTAGCACACTGACTCTCAGCCCTCAAGAAGCTTTAAAATGTGCCCATTTATTTGATGGATGGATAAAACACAGCATTCACTCTGCTTGCTGAACTACCGCTGCTGTGCTGCTGTGCAGTTAATGCTGCTATAAAATTGCTTGCATTTTTAACCAAATCTCATTAGAAGTTTATGTATCATTAGTTATACAACTGAGCTGAATGCATTACTTTTTTTTTCCTTCTTTATTTTTCTTGAAGGTTCCAGATTTCCCAACTGTTGACAAAGTATGTGCTAATGACATCATTACGAAGTTCTGTTGTTTACCGTTTTCTTCAACAAGTAGTAATTTTATTGACTTTGGCAGAGAGATTGGTGTTTTGCATGATTTCAATAGATTTTTTTACACAGAGGCATAATATAAACCAAGATGTTCCAGAATAAACAGGACTATTACTACCAGATGGAAATAGTCATGAAGCATTACTTGACTTGAAAAAACAAAAACATTTTAGGAAAAACATTCTAGGAGTCAGCTTAATCATTTTGAAAACAATATCTAGGTCTAAAGTATTGTTTTTGGAGAAAACAATGGAAGGATATAAATAGTAATTCTTCAGATCTTGCTACTTTATCGTCTATGCACATATTTAGAATATGCAAGTCTGTAAAAGACTTGCCAACACACTTGAGTTAGTGTTGTAATTTGAATCTGAAATGAGATATTTCTGATTATAACAGAAATCAAGGCAGCTAAAACTCAGAAGATAGTCTGGCAGCAAATTTATTCAACTTAGGGACAGGAGATGCTGGCTGACCTTATTTGTAGAGCTGGTCAAATTATTAATTGTGATTTTCAGATGAATTCAAAATTTGGCCTGGTAACAATAGCTTATGCAATCTGTGGATAGTGAGCCCTGGCAAATGACAGGTTTATAACTCAAATCCAGGTCACGGACATCAGGTCACAAAATAAAAATTAATCTCTTTAACAGGACAAGTATTTCTTATTCTAAATGATGAGAAAGGAAGTTTGTGGAGTTGGGTAGAATAACTACACATGAATGCAGATGGTCAAACAGGTAATATTTGTCTGCCAAATGAGACACAATAGATGTTGTTACAGAGTCTGTTAAGAAATTGAAAGCAATGAAATGCACTGGGTAGATAATATATTTTAGATCATACATTGCAAAAATATGTACAGGTTAAATAAAATGCAAACATATGAGAAGTAAAGTGAAAACTGAAACAGAGGATGTAAGAAAATTAAAACGTTGTTTTGTAGTTAATTCAGTTATTATCTGACTGGACTAAATTCTCTAGAAAATGAAACACAAACTAAACAAGTCTCAAGCAGCCCATATAAATGAAAAAGCCTTTCTTAATGTCATTAAATACAAAGGTTACTCAGTTCATAAATCCTTAGTCCAAAAGTTCATAGTCCTTCAAGTGCAAGGATGAGCTCTCCTTTGGTGCAAGCCAAGTGTTTGCCTTTGAAGATCATCTTCACGTAGAAAAAGCAAACTCTACCCTTGGCACTGCAATTTGGCAGCTGCATGTTTAACATCTTTCCTCAAGACTGCCTCAGCACCTGACATTTAGCAGAAACAAATCAAGCAGGCACACACTGATCCTGGCCTTTCCTTGCTGCTTCAAGTCAAGGAATAAATTGGGCCACTACTGGTACCTGCCTGTCACACTGCAGGCTGCAACAGGAGCATGACTTCTGGCAGGAGAATTGAGCAAAGGAGGATATCATTTGAGAAAGAAGATATTGCAATGTTGGCAAATTATCCTAGGAGAGCAATATCACAGGGAAAACAAAAGAAAAAACATCTCCTTTATGTGACAAGTCCAGATTTTCAGGTACTTAGGCTGTAAAAAGCTAGCCCTCATGGAAAGAGTTTAGAAATCATGTATGAGTTGTTTTAAGACTGTTCCCATTTTAATTTTTTTAAAAAGTTTTCTTAACTTTCTAGACCTTATTAATGCAGCATATGGCAGCATGAATGCAGAGTAAAATGCAGTACAAAGTGCAGCAGAAAACCTTCATCTCCTAAGGTGTTTCAGCTGCAGTAACTGAAATGTGGCCAGGGGCCTTCCTGGGCTCTGAGCCAGCTGACATGGTGTTATGTGACTTTCTGCTCATAAAGCCTCAGCCTCCAGACCCTGGTGGCTCTGTGTCCTGGTTGTAGCCATCTCTGGACCACTGTCACTCCTAAAATGTGCCTGGGCATTATTTGGGAACATGTCTACGTGTCCAGTTCCTGTCCTGGAGTGCCTCACCATTTTGCTGGCTGACAGCACATGAGGGCAGGTGGCTCCTCTTGCCACTCTTGAATTTTTCTCATATCAAAGCAGCATTTTTGTGGGAGGGCTGGAACATCCATAGAAAGAGAGGTTGTCTGAGATTTCCTTCTCATTCCTCTTGCAGAGTCTTCCATCGCTCTCCCACCTCTCCAGGCACTTAACTGCTTGTGTCAGTGCTTGCAAGCCTGGTTTCTCCCTTCAGCCATCACCTCCCTCCTTCATACGCCTCCATTTTTCACAGGTCTCTCTCATGTTAATCAATCCTGGGGGAATTTTTCCAGCCTCATGTGGTGGGAGATAGAAGGCAGCAGGAGGCTGGCAAGAAGCCAGCCAGGCACGGGAATAATAACAATGCGGCCTTTTATGCCCTAAATCCATTTTATTGTAAGCATCCTGCTGTACAAGCCATTTCATGAGCCATTCGTCATACTCCTAAATGAGCCCTTTACTCAGAGAAAATTTGGAAGAACTGAAAGCTTAGAAGGAAGATCTACGTTTCTTAATTATGTGGTTACTCTGGGGTCGTGTATACACGCTGGTGCCACTGCAATGTGTCTTTCAGCAAAGCGGGGCCTGTCAGTAGTGCCCAGCTGTGCCCGGTGCTGTGGGAGGCACCCGGCGTGCTGCCACCTCGGTGTCACGGGCTGCTGTGCCTCTGGCTGTGGCCGGGAAACTCAGAACAACCAAACCCAGGAGTCGGTTCTAGGCACTAACACAGCTCGTTTTTCAGCACTGGAAATGCTGTGTTTTGACAAGCTTCCCGCAGATTTTTCCAGTAGTTGGTTTAATCAGTCCTGCTGGTAGCCTGTCAGCCCCAGGCAGCATTTCAGTACATAAAGCTGCAACAACCTCTGAGGGGCACAGGCAGCAAACTGCGAGGCTGTCCCAGCTCAGCTGGTTCTGCAAAGCCATAAATCCACTTGTATTTCCTCCCTTCATCCCTTCTGCACTGAGCATGCACCAAATTCTTGGCTATACATAGTGCCTAAAATTTCGACCTTCTCCATGCTTTCCTGTTAACATCCAAAACAGATGGTGTGGGTTTTTTAGGATCTTCCTCAAACAGGTATATGTAGGCTTGGCACGTAATGTATGCGCACATAATCTACATTAAGATATGAATTTCAAGCACCTGATTAAAATGCATATTGTTAATGGAAGGCAGAATTTAGGCCTTAAAAGTTTTGACAAAACCTACTGTAAGATAAATTTGATTTTTTCATTAAGTTGTTATAAATTAAAAATAACAAAGGGAATAGCAAATGGACTCCCTCATCAAATCCTGTGTGCCACATCTCATTTAAGGCTGGGACAAAAACTTCCATAGGTTTAGATATCTTGCCCCCGGTTTTGAGCACTGCCAGAGGATTTTGACATACACGAGTGCTATAAATTTAAAATTCCCCACACCACACTGGTGACACCTTTCTTCTTGCACTCACAGTACGTAATTACTCGGTAGCTTCCTTTTTAGCCTCTTTTTGCAAATGCCCATTGCCAAGTGAGGGGGTTTAATGGCTTGGCACAAGATTCAAGGGGCGCTGGAGATGTCCTTGCCGAGCTGCGATTGAACGTCAGCAAGGCATTTGCTGGCATTGTTTATTCCGTGCGGGGCACATTACTTCCACTTCAGCTGTTTCATTACAAGCGAAGGCACACTTCCGACGGCAGGAGGGCCGTCCCTGCACAGGGCTGGCTCTGTCGTGGGCCCGGCTCCGCGGTGTTCCGGGGGAGCGCCTGGCGCGGCCCCAGCCCGGCTGGCGCGGAGGGCGCTGCGGGAGCTGCGGCCCCCGGGGCCCGCGGGCAGCGCTGCCTCGGCGCCCCGGGCACGGCTCCGTGTCCTCTCGCACCCGCAAGACCCTGACGTGCCTCGGTCCAAAGAGCTCTGCCGCCTTGGCAGCCAGCCTGCTTGTGATTTTCCAGTGGCACGTGTTCAGCGACGGCTGCCGTTGGCTTTGGCAGATGCAAGGAAAACATTTTGTAGACCTGGAAAATTCCCAGTATTCACACTCTGTCTGACTAGTGTCCAATGGCAGCTCCAGACTGAGAACAATCAAGGAGCGTAAGCAACAGGATGGAGCCTTAGAAAGGAAGGAAGAAGCGCAAGGAGGGAAGAAGAAAACAGCAAGAAGCAATTTTTTTCCCCAAGTATTCAAAATTTAACAGTTGGTCCTCAAAATTATGCTGTTTTTAAACTATGCATTTAAAATTCAGGCGCTGGATATAGCTGTTTAGATTTGTTTTTTGATCCATAACCTTTTGGAGGCCACATTTGCCAGCTTTTCTCTACAGTCTCAGTGACTAAAAACCTACTTTTCATTGTCATGAAAGCTGAGATCCTCACATAATCATATGACTCCAGAAGCTGGAGATAGTACATCGTGTTCTAAGGGACCAGCCATCAGAATGCTGGCAACGCTGCAGAATTTCCCTGGAGGACTCATCCTGCCGTGCTTAATGTCCCAAAGATAATGTACAAAGTCTCAGATGAGACGAAGGAGCAATCTAAAGGGCACATTCAGCCCTTTGCAATTAACTAGCAAAGTCCATAGATCATGCACCTCTCAAGCAGGACCTGTCCATCTAGGTAATGCTGACATTCATTTGACCTAGGGACTGGATTGAATTTCCCCCAAGGTGCACTCAGAAGAGCCAACAGCACTCCTGATGATTGCAAGAGTGAATGAAAACAAAATCTCAGATCTAGAAAATGTTTTGGGGTTTTCATTTATTTTTTTTTCCTTCTCATAGATCACATACTCAGCCAAAACCTCTCTGGTGTTGACCAAAAACTGTATCTAATTTAGAAAGTATCTTTTGGATTAAGGTAATGACATGATATATGCAGAGAAGAAAAAGGTATTAAATAATTTAGAGACAAAATTCCACTTTTACATATTTTCAGCTCAAATGCTCTCGTTTTCCCACTGTGGAAGCACATTTTATTCTGAAATGTGTCTTATTTAATAATGAGAATAAATTTGAACCTGATCAGACACAAAACATATCATTTTGGATCTGACAAAACTTTTCAGCTGCGTGTGATAAAAATGAGGTTTATTTCAATTGTCATATTAAGAAAATCAATCCTTTACTCTTGTCTCAAGCACTCTGAACACGCAAAAAAATTGCCCAGAAGCCAGTGGGGAGGCCGGGTGGGAGCAGAACCCCTGGACACATGAAGTCATGAAACGAATTTGCCACTGCGAGGGCTGCTTCTGGCAGAGGAGGTCACACCGCACCCAGCAGCTGCCTCCTGCTCCAGCCCATGCAAGGGCACTCGGGTGTGAGCAGAGATTGTGCAAAAGCTTGTGGGGGAGCAAGGGGTGCCCACGGATTGTTTAAGCAGCCCGCAGGGCGTTCTTCTGTATTTCTGTACTAGTGTGAAACACCCAAATGCGCTTGCCCACAGCCCTCTCATGGACATCAGAGGCACTGCTCACAAGCGGGAGGCTTTTGGGATGCTGGTTAACCCTTTCGTCTTACTGTAAGAATTATTACTACTGAAAGGTAAAAAAATATGAGCAGACAATATCTTCGTTTTTTTTTTCCATTATTTACACAGTCAGAAAGAAGTTTTCATTATCTCCTGGGTTCTGGAGCAAGTTCGACCTCCAAGTTGTGCCAAGGTGCCATGGTTTAACCTCAGGCAGCAACTAAGGCCCACATGGCCACATGCTCACCTCCCACTCTTCCATTAGGATGAAGAAAAGGATCTGAAAAAAGTAGAGCCTGTGAGTTAAGAACAGTTTAATAACTGAAATAAAGGAAAAGATAATAATAATATTAGCAGCACCAATTGTAATGGAAAAGAGAGGTAGAGTGGAAGGAACAAAAACCAAGGGAAAAATACATGTGATGACCACTACAATTCTCACCACCTGCTGACCAATGTCCAGCCAGTCCCTGAACAGTGACTGGCCCCTCCCAGCCAGCTCCCCCAGTTTATAGGCTGGCCATGACATCCTGTGGTATGGAATATCCCTTTGTGCAGTTTGGGTCAGCTGTCCTGGCCATGCTCCTCCTGGTTTCTTGTGCACCTGTTCCCTGCAGAGCACGAGACACTGAAAAGTCCTTGACTTAGGGGCCAGCACTACAGAGCAACAACTAAAGCATCAGTGTGTTATCAATGTTATCCTCATACTGAATCCCAAACACAACACCGTATCAGCTACCAAGAAAAAAAATTAACTCTATCCCAGCCACAACCAGCACCAAGCTGACAGCCCTGGGAGAAAGTGGTATATGCTGAGAGAATAGTCTTTGGGTATTCCAAAAGTCAAAAAAACTCTGTCTTGGCTACAGACTTCTGGTGAAGGCAGTTGGCACAAGTACTGAGTGGGCATTTTGTGTCAGGTTTTACCCCACTGATGTTTTCCCACTGCCTTTCCAGTGGCAGGGGATGGGGAAGAGTGCCCCAGCACAGGGTGAGGTGACATGCCTGGCTTTGGTTTAGCCCAAAAATAAAATGCTGAGCAATGAAACACGCTCAGACAGGAAATCACTTATTTCCCTGTGCAGCTGCTATGACAGCAATGTTGATATTGGATCTTCCCTAGCTGAAAGAAAAAATAAGGCCTGATTTCAGTACAGATGAGTCGTTGCCTCACTCTGGAAGTTGGTATTCTACAGCCCCTGTGCACAGAGTATCAACCACACAAGCTGCCAGAGGTGGATGGTTATACATTTATTTTCCTTTATCTACAAGATGTACAGTCCCGAGTAAGGGAAAAAATAGAGATTTAATTCTGTTTGGTTGTACCCAGGAAGAAACAATGAAAGATTTTCCAATAGCACTTGAGGTACTTTCATTTCTATTGCCCTTGAGGCAGAGATTTATGTAGTCCTGTCACTTGAGAAAATCTGCTTGCACTTTTAAATCCTGTGTTACCTTTGAGGAAGAGGCTAATAGTCTTCAGTGACTAAAAAATCTCCTCTGGTCGTTTCATGTGGGAAAGCTTTGAATTTCCTGACACCTGCATTGTAATTTTCACTGCAGTCATGATTCCTCCAAAAAAGATGTCACGAGCTCTGCTCAGCCCACTGGCCAAAAGGACAAATCTCATCTTGGCAGATATGTATTTGTTTCTTCTTTTTTCCCTCACAATTTGCTCCTCCCATGTTGCCAAGACCAGAAAAGACAGAAAGAGCTATTATTTCATCTATCCTTTCCCCAGCGCTGCAGGTGGTTTTTAGCTTTGGAACAAAGTGGGAGCAGAGAGTATTTGAGAAGTCGTGTGGCAGCAATTGACTGTAGAGGAAAATCAATGCTCCCCATCAAACTAACTCAGCCTTGTGTGCATACCCAGATATTCTGTTTCCAGATGCCACATTTTGCTCTAGCTCCATTTCCAGTTGTCATTATCAATCTGAGCTCTGTGTTTTACCAGCAAATATTTCAACTTGATTTACACATTAACAGGCACAGTTTAATTCACTTTCTTTAAGATGTGTGGGAAAGGAGACCTGCACCAAGAAGTTAGGGAATCCTTGTGAAATGAGAGACCTGCATGTGAGAGATTGAGCAATGAGATACAGATGGCACTAGTGTCACTCTGTGTCTGATCTGTGTCTGATTTACAGTGATTTATATGAGACCAGAGTCAGGGACAGCCACCCTAAGGGTTTTCAGTCCCAGGAGAACAAAGCCTTGGGGCTGAGATGGTGCCAGCTCTGGTTGCCACGTGCCTTGGATTCACACCCCCTGGGTTGGTTTGGCAGCTGCTTTTCAGGTCCCTGCCTTGCTCACAGAAGAAAAGGATGACGGAGCAGCAGCACCCCAACTCCTCCAGGGTTTCCTATTTTTGTTTCTAAAGTAGTTTTTTTCCTTGAAAATAAACCATATTTGTTCTTCTTTCTCTACGTGATATCTCCTTCTCCTTTGCTTGAACCCCACCCAGCCATACCTGCCCCCACACATTAAACCCATACATGCCACAGTGGCCTCACCAGATGGATGGTCAGTGGCCAAGCTGTGTTGGCTTGTCTTCCAGTGGTACTTGTCCTGGTAGTTCCCTGCCAGCACTGGGAGCCTCATGAAATTCCTCCCTGTGACTGTACCCAACACAGGCAGGCACCCCACCACCCAGGCAAGCCATGGAAAATTTGTTTGTATCCCCACAGAGCCAGGGTAGGGCATAGCAGCCAGGGCCTGCCTGGGTTGGAGGATGTGTCTCCTGGAGCAGAGGCACACGCACACATTTCTCACCAACCACCAGAAAATTCAGCTTAGCCTTAGCACATGAAGTTGCTCAGCAAGGCTGAGCCACGCATTGACCTTCTCTGCCTGAAATCACTCCTCTGGAGATTTAAAGTCCATCCACTCTCATTAGAAAGAATTACAATCAGTGTGAGATCAGCAGTCACACTGCAGCAGTGGTGACAAATGACATGGTGTGTGAGGCAGGGAGTGTCCTGTGCACTTGTTGTGCAGTCATTGGTGCTGCCACGTTCTCTTCAGGGAACCCCATGGGGACGATGGGGGTGGCAGTGTCCCTGCCAGCTGGCTGCCAGCTGGGGAGCAGCTACTCAGCCTGGGAACTCAGAGGCAGGGAGACACTATCCCCTACCCTTCCAACAAGAACTGCCCCAGCACAGGAGTGAGGAGGCAGCTTAGAAACTTGCTTGGACCGTAATGAGGCACGGGGAAAGTGCTCACAGAATCAGATGGCTTTTCATGTAACAGAGGCTGGTGCTGAAAATACTGAGGTTGACTAATGTTGGCTTTTCCCAAAGCTCACAATCCCATCACCCAGTGACAAGTTTGACCAGCAGCCTCGCTCCAGCACACTGCTGAGCACAGCCTTGCAGTCATTCAATTGTCACCCTTTTGTCAAAACACATAAATGTGATCTTATGTCTGTGGGATTACTCCAGCAGATCCCAGCCTCCAGGAAGCAGCACCAGCCTGAGAGTGAACCCACCACTGGGCACAAAGGCTTTGCAACTTTGAAGAGGTGCAGGATGGATGTATGTGTCCATGTGTCCACAGTGGTGGGGACATCCTTGTATTTTCTTGTCCTTTGAGGAGAACAAACATGATCTTTCACTCCAGGAGATGTCAGCTCTCTCTTTTGGCAAGATGCAGTTCTAGATCCTAACTAAAGTGTTCCTATGTGGGCTTCTACCTAATTTCTTTTACCATTAGTAGAGGTTACAAATAATTTCCTTGTAAAAGACCTTGTAGTCCTGTTGAGAGAAAATTCCAAAAAAAGCAAGCAGCATTATGGTCAAGAGGCAAAGGTAGGTGTGACACATGCCACTGGGCTGCATCTGAGTGCCCTCAGCAAGCCCAGTACTGGTTTCTTGTGTCTAAAATCTAAAGCAGCTCAGCCCAAAGCTGTTACCCTGGGGCTGGATTAAAACCAGCATTTTAATGCTAGTTTGATCATCAAAATAAATATATTAAATAAATAGTTAAAGTAAAGATGGTCCTCCAAAGAAACCAGTTCCATCTAACAACAGAGGAGTTCAGAAAGATGGACAGGAATAGGAGGAGGACACTGAGCTGTGGTGTGAGTTCAGTGCACAAATAAACCTATTAACAGGTAAAATATCTAATAGAAGGGAACTAGGAATTGCATAATCCAATGATTGATTAACTAAATATTTATTAAAGGCATCCCTGACTGATGATCTTTGACCTTGATTTACTCCAAAAGCTCCAGGCGTTTATATTTTTTATGGCAATGAATGTTTTATAACCCTTGAATCACCTGTTTAAGATGTAGAAATGCCTTCAGACTTCTTTCTCTTTCAATTATATTTATTAGAAATATTTAGTCTTAATGCTTTTGTTTTTTGATTGTTAATCTAGCATAGGTCTGTGAAATTCAAGAACCCACAATGTCACTTTATTCCTGGCTATTCAGGAAAACATTAGGCTAAGCAGCAAGGAGGAAAAAAAAAAAAGTAATGGGTGATATTTTTGAAGAGCAGACATTAATTCCAGATGGGGGAGCCTCATGCTAATCTGCAAGGATGATCAACCAAGAGAAAGAAAAGTTTTGTCTACTGTGTTTCAAACAATGCATCTCTTGATCCAGCTGAGGACCTGAGCAAGGGCAGATATGCACTGATTATACCCTGCCTGGTATTAAAACGTTGTTTCAGCCCTGGGACAATAAAACTCAACAGCAGCAGCTCTCAGGAGGACTTGCAGCAAGATGCCTTACCAAAAAAAATGAGAAGTAAAGACAGGCCACTTGATGTCTTCTGTAACAACCACAAGCCAGCACACTGATTTGGTACTTTGGGAGTGGAAAGAGAATGGCACAGCTGCACACAACCTGCTTGGTTGCAACCCCAGTGGATTAAGAAACATGCTGGGCAAATATAAGTATTACTGTTGCCTTTTTGGCCCTAAGCCACAATAAAAGATATCTGTAATGAACCTTAGTTTGGTGACTTTGGTGTGTCATAGGGCTTAAGGCCAGAAGCAGCATCACTTCATCCAGACAAGGAGTGTAGTAGTACCTTGCCAGTGCAGGCTCTGGAGAGCATTATTGCAGGATAAAGGCTTCCATTTTTATTTTGAACTAAAAACCCCCACTTCATTCCAAAACTAGAATGAATGTAGTTGGTTTTCTGTGCTTTCTCTGGTGCAGAATGCAGGGCTAAAAAAAACCCACCCCAAAAACCTTAAATGAAAAAAACCAGTTCACACTCCCACTTTTAATTATTTCCTTTGGTTTTCCACGCCCACAATTTATTCTCAGTATGTATCCTGGACAATAATATGTGTATTTCTCAGATCTTTATCTTGTTCTAAACATGCCTCACAGTAGTTCCAGCCCAGATTTTTTTTTTTTTTTTTTGGAG
>WAAE01004699.1:72343-85342 GCA_013400495.1 Nicator chloris
TTTTTTTTTTTTTTTTGTGGGGGGGGGGGAAGGGGGGGAGGTGGAAAGGGGTGTAAAAAGTGACACCAAAAAAAAAATAAGCCATTTAAGATTAGTTAGTATTAGTATTGCCTGACAAGACTGACCTGTGCCTTTAGCTTAATGTTTTTTCTTTATTAGATGTTTTGCACTGCCTTTGGTGATGAGAAGGAGAGTCAGAAATTCTTCACCTGTGCCTTTGAACATGTGCTGTACCGAAATCTGAAAAGAAACCTTTCAAAGGGGGCAGAGATGTCATTGCACAAGTTTCCCCAGTTTTCTCTAGAGCACAAGCATGAAACTTCAACCCACAGCCTGGTCTACACTTGCTGGAAGCTTTCCAGAGCAGCTTTACCTGGGAGGGAGTGAACTGTCCACTCCCCAGAAAGACACATTTCAAAGATGTTGTGAACTGATGATCACAATGTGTTTTAGAATATGTCAGTTTAAACATTTTGGGTTTAAATAAGGTAAAAATACTTCATTTTTATTTAAACTATACTTATTTTTTAAACTTTTTTAAATTATTTTTTTTAATTCCACCTGTAGATTAACTTCATATTTGAAGAGTTATGCTGACAAATTCAGCATTTCAGCAGTCCAAAAATTTTCTAAGTAGCTGTCAAATGGGTAGATTCACTTAAACCAAGCCTTTCTGCAAACTGGTCTGGTTTTAGGCAAACTGGCATTTTTTAAGGAAAAAATATGTTTTGCAGAAGAAATTCCAGTAATCTTTGGCCAAAGTATTGTATAAAGGCTTTTATAACACTCAAAGGTCAGTTTGTTTTCTTGGGGAAAGCGAGTTCATATTTTCTTTCACTCTCCTCTTCTAACCCAAAAGGAAATAAAAATAGATAAACAGTCTCCTTTTTGTACTAAAAGTGCCATTTTGTACTTTTATAAGCACTACAGACAATGTAATAAAGTAGCTTAAAACTTTTGTGGCTGAGCTGGTGAACACGAAGCTGTGGAAACACTGAACTCCCAAGGCTGAGACAGTTGTTTCTCACTGGCTCACAGAAGGTGAGCTCAGGCTGCTTGTGGGTAGCTCCAGTGTCCTGTGGCTCCATGCAGGGTTTTGGGGCTGCTGTTCAGACATCACTAGTGGAAGCCCTGCCAAAGCTCTCAACACGCAAAAATTGACTGGAACTTGGTGATCTGCTCAAATGAAATTTAGCTTTTCTGGCCCCAGTTTTACCCTCAGGTTTCCAGAGCCAGAATTTCAGCCTGCTGCTCTGCCAAGGTCTGAAGGTCATCAGGACTGGGGTGTGAGCCAAGTCCCCATGTCCTGCTGTGAGACAGTGGCCTGGTTTGGGGGCCACTGAGCAGAGGGGATGGTGGTGCTGCCGGTGCCCAGGTGCCCATTGCTGCAGGGACTGGTGGGGGTGGTTGATGTCGTGCAGATTTGTTGGGGAAGGAAAACAAGCTTGTTTTTATAAGGCCTGTTGGCAGTGGGAGATTATTTATCCCATGAGAGAGGCTGGTGCATGTCCATACCTTGCTGGCAGGGGAGAAAATAGAGGTAATGGAAAACTCAGGCTGCTACCAAGGAGTCACATCTATGATGTGAAACAAATCTGTAAGGTGGGGCAAGGGGCTAAGGCCGTGTCTAAGATGCCAGACAGGAGGGTGTGGAGCTGTGGCTGGCAGCCTCACATTCCAACCCCTGTGCTGCCTGGGCTGTGCCATGTACAGGCAGCCCCAGTAAATCGCCTCTTCTAAGCCTGGCCCTGGTGGCAAGAGGCTGTCTCTGTTTAATACATGTTAAAATTCTGGCATCAGTGCAGGAATCCACAGTTTTAGCACAGCGTGGGTGGTGTTGAGGGAATCCTGCAGGCTTGATGTAGAGTTAAATCTGAGGCTTATCTCTCAGTCAATTAATTGTTGCATCCTTATTCGATGAATGAACAGCAGCACTCAGGGTCAGGGTCTCTGTGCTTTGAGATCAGAGCTGCTGTAAAGGCACACTGCAGTGCCACAGGGCAGGCAGGAGAGGGGCAGGAAAGAGGGAGATGATCGAGCTGCCCCTTTGGAAGGCCAAGCCTGCTAATGGTGCCCAGCTGCCAGACACAGGCGCTTGTAGCCAGCTCTGTGTGGACACTGGGAATGGTGCAGGACCTGCAGGCTATGGAAATCTCCTGTGAGACCTTGCATGGAATCCACTGAGGCACCAAAAGGCACATGCAGGAATTGCATTTCCTGCTTTAAGCAAGATGCTCTTTGCTTGTGAATGGGGCGTGGGAGATGCCATCCAGGCTTACAGACAGACTGCCTGCTTATATGGAAGCTCTTGGTCAGCTCACTGAAGATTGTTTGGACTTTTCCTGGGGATGTGCTTATTATCCTGCATCTGGGAAGAACACTAGGGGGCATTTCTCAAACTGTAACAGGCACGCCCTGGACAGATGACGCTCCAGGGAGCTAAGCTGTTCAGAAAATGAGTATCATTTACTGGGTACACAGGGTCTGCTCAGGCCCTCAGTGGAAGCTGAGGGTATGTGCTCTTTCCCACTCACACTGTTCCTAGCAGAAAAGTCCCAAGTCACAAACAACTGAAAATAGCAAAATGATCTCATAGATCAGTTGCTAAAAATACAGAGGAGAGTCCACTTGCAAACACCGGCTGCGTGGTGTGTTACTCACCCAGGAGAGAAAGACACCAGGGAATCCCAGATTCCTCCAGTTTTGAAATTATTTTTCCTTCCAGGGCCATTCCTGACCAGCACCAAGCTGACACTGAGCCCACTGGAGAGCATCTTATCTGGAAATGCCAATGAATGAGGCAGGAGTACAGAGTATCTCCCATGGGCCATGGGCTCTGCCACACCTGCCCATCACCCAGGGGTGTGCTGTCCTTTTGGAGTCTGCACCAACCTTTTGGACTTACTTGATCTGTGAGTGGAATCACCCCAGGGGCTGCTGGGCTGCAGGGACAGAGAGGTCCCTCCTGAGAGCAGCATCTGGATGGCAACTGCTGATGGAAAGGACTTGCTGCAGGGCCCAGGACAGCTGGGCCATGCTGCTGACTGCAGCTTGGCATCTCCAGGGGAGCAGCGTGCTCCAAGTGTGCTCAGCCAGCTCCAGCTTATTTCCTTCCTCCCACCTCCACTTGGACAGGTGTGATTGTAAAGGCGAAGTGTATTTCAGTCAGTTAGAGCCGAGATCTTAGAAGCTGATAGGTCACCAGTGAAAGCTATACAGGAAAGCTTAACAGGATACACAAAGCAGTGTTCATCCCTCTGGCTTTTCTTAGATGTAGACAGAGGGATCTGGCATTCTCAGAGCTGGCTCCCTACAGACTCCTTTGGTCTGCACAACTTTGCTTTGCTTTGTGTCTGTCCTGCACAGGTGGAAACCACCCCAAGCAGAGCTCTCTGTTACCCCATGGGGATCTCATAGGCCCCAGGGAACTGCTCGTGGAGGCTGCAGTGGGTGTCTGAGTATTTCTGCAGAAAATGAACACTCCCGACTCTGAGCAAGTAAGCAGGGCTGGAGGAATCAGGGAGGCAGCCAGGGCAGGCCCTGGGAGATGTATTATAGTGCACTGTTCTGATGCTCTATAGGTAATCCCTAAATACAGCACACATTTGCATTTGAGCTGCTCTAAACCTGCACAGGCTCCTCTCCCAGAGAGGTTTGTTGAGCCACCATGGGTTGTCAGGTCCTGGCTGGAGCAGTTCAGTGTCCAGGGATGGCTGACCAGCCAGGTCTGGGCTGTCCCCAGGGTGATGGTCCCTGCTTCTCCTGTGACTTTATCTAGCTAGTGCACAGATCCCTCTTCGCCTCTGGGGCTGTGTTTTCTCCAGCCAAATATTCCCAACACATTCTTTACCTAAAGACATTATTTTTCATCATTAGGTATTGCAGTAGAAACTAGGATTTGGCCAGAAGCAGGTCCTGCTCAAAGCTAAAGGGAGAAGGAGATCCAAGTGGAGAAAGGAGACTGTCCTTAACATTTCAATTCAGAGCATTTTGGTAGCTGGTTGTAAAAAGGAAATTTCATTTTATTTTTCCAGGTCTGTTAAATAAAAAACCCCATCATAATGCAACGTTAATTCCTCCAAGGCATTAGTACAACACTGCATTGGGTTTTAAAAACTCAAATAATATATAACTGCCAGGTAATTAACTATGTGGATTAAAAACTGGTTCTTTCATGGATCTCAAAATATTGATCATTGCGGGTCACCAGTGAGCAAGACCACGTTTAGCAGTGATGCCACAGGACTGGGATCTTTTTGCCACAATTCATTTGCTCATTGGTGACCTAGACAATGACATAAACCTTTCATTGATAAAGTCTGTGGGAGATGTGTAATTTGAGGGTAATAAAGATGGACAAAGACAGGTTATTGTTATGCAAACCTGACTTGCCTGATCACAGTCCCATGACATCCACTGGCAGGCAGCTAAATACCAACTTACACAACTCCAGAAACAGACATGCAGTGTCTTGGCAAGAAGCAATTCAGAGACAGATTTAGGAGTAACCACAGATGATCATTTCAGCATAAGCTGCCAGTCAGGTGGTGGCTGAAAAGATTGCTTACACAACCCGTTCATGTATAAAATGAAGTTATCAGAAAGAAACAGAGGAAGGATGATCCAGGTACACAGAGTTTATGAAAGATCATGGCCCATGAACAATCACTAATAGAATGGCCTTAGTATTTATGGATATTTCCTTCTATAGTTAGAATATATACACATCTATATACAACTGTCTATTAATACATAGATTTACATATTTGTGTGTAGAAACTGTACATTTATACGTATATGTATGTGATCCCTATACAATCAATATTAGATCAAATATCAACTGCCAGTGCTCACTTGATGCTCAACACACATGACAGAGGCACCAACATTGGAACTACTGGTTCCAACACATCCTTGTTTCAAGTATGGAGGTGACCAGGTTTATACATCTACCTTTTTGGGACACAAGACATGTCTACAGCTCTGTGCCTGTGGTTTTAAAACAAATGGCTCTTCACTCAAAAGTATTCTGGAATCTGGTTTAATCCCGAGTCCCTTGTTGAACAGAACTTTTTTGGAGTCCAAGGATTAGCACTGTGCAAACTAGGTTATCTTGGCCTCTGGTCCACAGGGCTTGGTGGGGCTGTCTCTGTTATTATGTCCACCTTTCCTATTCATGAAAGTCCCTGAGAGGCATCACCAGGTGAAGCCTTCCATAAGTTGGTCTGTTCCTTGGTAATTGTCCCTCTTTCATTCAAACCTGAAGAACGGATTTGTCCCAATGGCTCACTGCTTTTTTTTATCCCAAGATACTCTACTGCAGAATCTTGTGCCATTCACCATCAAACACTACACTGCAAAAGGACAAAGACAGCATGAGGACAAGAATCTGTTTCACAAATTCCCTGAGTTGGTCTGGAGTTGGATTTTCCAATTTTTCAAAAGGCTTTTGAACTTGTCAACAAAGGCATAGTAAGACCAAGGAAGAAATTACAGTCGGAAGAATTAGTTTAAGCTCCTGAGGAAGATTCTGATTGATAAATGCAAGAGAAAGTTACCTTCTTTGAAGTCCCTTGAAGAAGTCAACAGGTGTGTGGCTATAATCTACTTTAATTTCAAAAAGGCAATCAACAAGATTTATAATAAAGTTTTTAGGAAGCTAGGAAGTTTTGAGACACGAGGAGGTCCTTATATGTACACAAAATTGATCAAAGAAGAGGAAATTACTCAACTTTCTCAGAGAGTGAAACTCCACTTGGCAGTCTGTGCTGGAGCTCCTGATGCTCAACATGTTAAACAATGTAGAGAAGGATGGGTAAGGAGGTGACAGCTTGCTGGAGGTGCTGAGTTATGCACAGTAATAAAGGTGGGAGTTGATTGTGAAGAATTGCAAAAGGACTTTATGAAACACTGTGAATGTAAATTATAATAGGAGATGAAGTTTGCCATAAACCAATGTGCACAGAAGAAAATAATCCTAACCTCACATAAAGTGACATGTTATGATTAATCTACTATCTCTTAAATAGAAAATCTTGGTATAAAAAATAGCTTAATAAAACAAAGTTAATACAAAGTGCAGAAGCACTAAAACCCAACAAAACCAAACCCTGGCAATTCAAATGTCAGGCAAGAACAGAAAGTGTAACACAGAGATTTATGCCATTGTAGGAAAATTACACATGGGTGATTGATGGTAGTGGTACTTCCCAAATTTCATGTGTTTTAAGAGAGTAATGGTTAGAGAAAGTAATTTGGAAAAGAATCAGAGGCCTTAGCTGACTTGCAGCTCGATTGCCTTGTGATTCCCCCGATAACAACCATCCCAGTGACAGCACTTGTGCCTAATCAATTGTCTTGGGAAGGAATTGTTATTTACAATCATACCACAACCCCGAAGTCGCTCCCTCCTCTAATGCTTATTTACAGCACACCACATATTCAATAACCATATAGGTTCTTGTCTCAAAATGCCTTTGGGCAGGACTCTGTTGTAACAGAGAACAAACTACTGAAACTTTTCCCAGGTCTTGCCTCATCCACTATGGGCTGTGGAAGACAGATCAGGGATTAACCACGTGTGCTCTCTTACAACAAAAGAGCCATGGGAATAGTCTGCACAGCTATAACCAGAGCTGGAGCTGAATTAGGCTCAGCAAACCTACCTTTGCTGTTCAGGATGGAAGTGGGACAGGCTATTTCACGTAGTGTTGGACTTTCCCAGCAGACACAAGACCCAGGATTGTGGTCTCCATGAACTGAAGAATTTTATCTTGCTACCCCACGTGCCAGTGCAGCCCATGTCTGACAGGATTACCTGTGAGTAACCCACGTGGAACATGGGTGAGACAGGACTGTCAGGAAGCACCCACAGAAACCAAGTTGAAGTGCTTGAGCATTCAGCAGTGCTTCACTAATGACTATGAAGGTTCTAAATGTATGTTTCAGTATAGGGCTTTTACATGGAAACCAGTTTTCAAGAGAACATATCCTTATTTTTGCCCGAATCTTGTCTATTAACATTTTCATGGTCACAACTTGGACACAAAAGGTAACAAAAGGCTCACCTTTCTCTGATCTTAATGCATGAATCTACTTGCTTTTATCTGAAGGTGTAACGTTTGCAAAACCTTGTACAGAGGTGAAATAATTCTTTTTATCTTCTGGAGATTTACAGTAGCAATAAAAACAAGTAATGGTCTTCAAGCAGCAGTGCTGGAGGTGAGGCTGCAGAACCCACAGTGTGGAGGAAGAACAGGAGCTTTATGAAGTTTGTCACTGGCATTTGGTTTAACAAGTAGCTACAAGATACAAGGCTTGAAAAATGGTTAAGGTTAAACTGGGGCACATTAACAGACCACTGCTTTGGAATCACAGGGGCCTGGCAACACTCTGTTTTGGTTGAACAGACTCAATGTTTTCACAGCAGATTACACGATAGACTTGAACCTGCTCAGCTGAGACAGAAATGGCAGGGAGGCACCCCCACCAGAGGGAGATTAGTTGTCATGCTCTGACCTTTCTGTGGCTTACAGACATATCTCTACCCAAAGTCATTTCACTC
The DNA here is from genome assembly GCA_013400495.1 of Nicator chloris. Taxonomy (NCBI): domain Eukaryota; kingdom Metazoa; phylum Chordata; class Aves; order Passeriformes; family Pycnonotidae; genus Nicator; species Nicator chloris. The sequence goes on from WAAE01004699.1 coordinate 79,908, forward strand.
TGATATTATCCTCTTAAATTGCTGTGGTATGTCACCCTTCTGACACATCCAACAACGAGCTCCAATTCCTTATTCTTAAAATAGGGTGCCATCTTTTGGAATAGGGAAAACTTCCTTGAAAGGAAAGAGCACACCAGCCTTGTTCTTTACCAGGAAGCTGAGGAAAGCCCATCCCAAAGCCTGAGGAAAACAGCTTATTTCTTCTTCTGTTTGCAGGAAAGGGAATTAAGCCTGAAGCTGAAGTTCTTCCCTTTACCTTACAAGAGATAAGGTTCAGAGTCCATGCAGTTTGACACATGTATCACTTTTATTAATATTTTGGTGATATGAGTACTCAGACACTATAAAACAAGTTTCCTCATCTCCTTTTGTATAGAAGAGCTGATGTGGAAGCTTTAAATAGCTATGTTAATAACCAAAATTAATGACAAAGAAGTAAAAATGTCCAGCCCCCAGAACATTTTATGCATCCTTTATCTACCCACTTGAATTTCTTAAGTATTGTAATTGTATGAAGATTCTGAAGCCATTTTCAGCTATTTATAATTACCTGGGTATATGCAGTATGTTTACTTGACAGGAGCATTGGATTAACTACCAAGAATCAGATCTTCAGATCTAACAAGCAATCAATGCAGAATTGATATATTAAAAATTAAGAGTATGCTTGTGTAAATTTATCTAGTGATGCTGTGAAGTATCTTGATTTCTATATAAACTAAACTGATGGGGGGAAAAAAGGAGTTATACAACCCAAGTTTACTGATTTTTTTTTCTTAATGGTAAACAAACAATAAACTTGCCCTTGAACTGAGAAGAGTTGTGTAAGAGGGAAATAAAAACTCTGCTAGAGGCATGATGGCTCCTTATCTGTCCTCAAAAGACCTCTGCTCCAGCCAGAAGCAGGAGAGAAGACTGCTGTTCTGATGCCAGGAAACCTCACTGTAAACTTGAAAATTCTAGAAATTCTGTTCAAAAAGCAGTTAGGAGTACTCATGCAAAGATTAGTAAGGAAATTATATGGAATAAAATATGTTACTTGAGAAGAATCCTGCTGACTTCACTCTTGTATCTTCTGAATTGCTCTGCATTGTATTACACCAGACACCAGGGTACCTTACAACAAAAAAAAATGGTGCCACGGTAAAGTAATTTTTGGAAATACTCTATTGCTAAGTGCCTTTCATTCCTTTTGATTAATTAAAACCAAATGCGTTTCTGTGAAGTGTGTTTTAAAATCATTACCAAGATCAGCTGTGCTGCTAGTAAAACAGTAAAACCTCCCCCAAGAAGATAACATCCATGGTTAGCAACAATTTTAGTTAGCATGGCTTTACAAAGAGTCTTTATTCTCATTATTTCCTTATTTCTGATCCCCTGGTTATTTAGAAGGCATGCAGTTCTCCACATAAGGCCCCTACCCATCGGGTTTAAGAGGATGATCTCACAGTCAGATGTTTTCAAATTTGATGGAGATGTGCACCTACAGGACCCTGCTGGGGCTCTCAGAGAAACCCAAACATTTCCAGGCAGAGATGCAATTACCATGTACAAACACACCCTCCCTCACAGTCCCTGCCTCAAGCAGCTCAGCACAATTATGATTTTAATTGTTACAGTAGGATTGGAGGACACAAATAAGGCTCCTCCTGTGAATCCCTTGCCTTCTGCAGAGGCCAAGACCTGGAATTTCGCTGCTGATTTCTTGCAGATGACCTGGGAGCAACTACCACACACTCATGGCTGGTGAGTGACTTAACTTGCACAAAGGCTTATCAGAGTGAGAAAATCTGGAGTGCTGTAGCTCATGTGTTTTAACAGCATGGAAAGGAAGCAGAGGAGCCTGCCTGGCACTTGGGCTGTGCTCTCTGTAAACCATGTAACGGAACCTTTAAATTCAAGCATTATTGTGGGCTACAAGAGCCCCTTTCTACAGTACAGCAAGAGCTGAAGGGACCAGCAACAAATGGTGATACCATAACAGGAGGTGCCTTATCCACCCTTACTGACACATCAGTGCTGGTAAGGTACCTGCTGTGACTTAAAGTCATGCTGGGGTTAAAGTGTAACTTCTAGTTACAAAAATTCTGTCCAAAGGACTTTCTCTGCTGAAGAGCTGACATTATTCTTCACTGTACTGCAGCGAACTGAAGGATGCAACATTGATGGTTAATTTGCCTTAATTTGCCTTTAAACAAGCATTCTAGGGACTTTAAAGTTTAAATAAAGAAATCTTGTTTCAGAAAGGCTTATGTCAAATATAGAGGATAATTTCTTATAGCAAAATCCAAAACAAGTGCTTTACTTTTAAGCACAAAGAGACAAAATGCTGAAGCATAGATGTACTCCCACACACACACAAAAAAAAAAGGCACAAAAAACCCCCCAAAAACCAAGCCAAACCAAATCCCCAAAACCACACACACACACCCCAAAAAGAAAAAAAGAGCCCAGTTTGCTTTCTCTTCTCTAGAACTGAGCTGGTTGTAAATTTATTTAACCTCAAACTGTCTGCAAGGCAGCTAAACAGCTCTCCTTAAAGGAATGCAATGACAGCACAGCCCTGCTCTGGCATGTGTTTGGCAACAAAGAGCACAGGATGACATCTGATGCCCAACATCAGAACTTTAAGACACAGTCAGATGGCTATGATTTTCACTGCCAGAACTAAACTTTATTTCCATGTGTATTACATACTGGTATTTGATGCCAAGTACATTAAAATTACTTTAACAGAGGATTTAAGTGAGGAATACTTATTCTTCACTAAACAAGAAGGAATGTAAAAACCTAGAAGAAAAGAACTGTTTAAGCTTTGTTTTGATTTTGACAAACCAAACAGTTAAGTACTCTTCTGTTCTCTCCTCAGATCTTTCAAAGTACCAAAAAAGTATCTTTTTTTAATAATCATACAGCTGAAGAAAAAAATAGTCTTACAAAATCCATTTCTTATGCTAAATATGGTTACAAATCAGAGTATTAAACACAAAATTCCCAATTCCTATTTTTAAATACAAATACTGTATTATATTATGAAATGGGGATAATTAAAATATATCAATGACTACAAATCTAGTAATTTAAGTAAACAAACATTCTGTTTGCTTTTATGTGGAAGAATTAGGATATTGTATGGTTCAAGCACTTCAGTAATTTCTGTCAACTCCTTGATGCCCAGAATGTCAAACTGCCAAACACAAAGAGACAAGTGTTCAGGTCTGAATAGCACCAGGTGTTTTTCTTTTTTTTCCCCCCCTTTTAAAGTTATTAACATTTAATAAAATGAGTGACGTTACAACTTTCTAAAAGTGACATACACAAGAAGAGAATTTGCTTTGAGTTTCCAATTAATAAGCTGAAAAGTTTTAGACAATACTGAACAATTATAATGTATTTCATGGTACACATGAAAACAGTGCTTCCACAGTATATCCTCAGTTCTCAAGTATAAAAATATCAGTTATGGGTAGTCAATAGTTATCAAAATTTTTATTGGTACAGAATGAAAGCAGCATTTACTTTATTGTTTTTTAAACCATACATCATAAAATTCCCTAGTACACATGTGGAGGAGTGAAATAGGCTCTGTACTATTTACCTGCTACTGATCCTAAGTCCAAATTCAAAATCTTTCCTGGCCAAAACCAAACAATATAATTAATAGCTAAGGGAAGGCAGTTCCTCAGTGTGAAAGGTCAGCATTTAGAGTTTTACTAAAACACTATTCTTGAAACAATACGTCACTTCAACGTATAATTACATACACTACAAGAGAAAAACAGGATTTTATTAACAAGAACTATTGAGACTGGGCATAAATGTCTTAACCACAAACCCTGGAAATACTATGATGCTTTGATGCGGCCCTTTTTTGGTGAGAGAGTAAGAACAATGAAGTATGGCTTTTCAATCTTCCTTTAAAAGCACGTTTTATAAAATTTTGTAGGCTTAAATTATTTTAGGCTTTAACACTTTCCAGTAACATCATCTACTAATTAGAAGCGTTAATTACATCAGTATATTAAGCAATTGGCTGATAGTTGATTGCCAGCAGAACAGGAACTGTTTGCTTCTGCTGTTGTTTTTTAAGTAAGGGAGGTACTTTTCTAGTGAGAGCCATCCTACAGTACTATCAAATATTTCAGAGGTTACTACATAGCTTCTCAAATAAAATCCTCAACAGTTTCATTTTCCAGCAGATACTCATATCAAGCATATGCAGAGAGCAAATACAATCAAGTGCAGACAGTTCAAAAGTATCTCTCAAACACATTGTTTTACAATTACCCTCTGCAAAATAAAAGCTCCTCCTCACCCCAAACGGATGGGGCAAGAAGGGGAAGCAGGTCTGTCATTCATGTAGGAGTTTGGCTAGTATAGTTTTATTAAAGTTGTTAACAAAAATAGTTAAACATTTTTACAATTTAACATCCAGTCCGACAAAAGGCAAATCAATGAAAAAAATACAAAAAAGTAAAAAAGTGCACTACCCAGTCCAGTATTTTGCTTTAAATTCATGTCACTTACAGTATATGAAAAATAAACCCAGAAGTGTAATTACTTTAAAATACACCGCTTCCATATTTCAGTATTTTACACATATATTCTATAGTGGAAGAGGAGATCTCTTAAAAACCTTATTCTTAAAATACTGAGGTGCATATACCAAGTGGGACAGACTTGGCAAGTTAAGTTGCAGTAGAGAATCCTTTCAAATTTGGCATTTCACTTACATACCTTACTGTGCCAGCAAGGTCTGTAATACCTAAACCTTCTAGTAAGAACAGTAATTTTGTTTAATGCAGATTTACTAATACAGACAACTACAGAAATGGTGAGGTCAGCAACTCTATGGGATCTTAAGGAAATATGAGTCCTGATTTAGTTGTCAAATGGAACAGTGTCACAACAAACTTTTAAGGCCATGTTTTATTTGCTGATTAATGGACAAAAGGCAATGGATTCCCCCCCACTAAATATTTTCTTGAAAGTCTGTGCTCATAAAAATCATGAAAAGTTGGAAAGACTTAATTATTGAAACTTTAAATATATTTTACACAATCTTGTTTGTACAAAAATACAAGTTAAATATAAACATAAAGCAATCATGATAATTTTATGTAAATCCATTTTGTGATATTCTGTTATATATAAAAAAGTTTCTTAGCTCTGTCTCATTTGTGAAAAGATCAATACCAGATTGAATCACTACTGGCAAAGGGCCCTAAAAAGCACACTTTAGCATTAAATATGTTTCACAATGTAAATACCATTTCCTGATTTCATCTTCTAAAGACTGGCAAAAGATAGGGCAGTATGTCCATAAACCAACAAATAATTTGGCTACAATGTCATAAAACACAAACACACAAACCTGTACAATAAACCAGTAGCTATGCAGCACGAACTAGTTACACACACATACACAGACATGG
>WAAE01004700.1:0-45795 GCA_013400495.1 Nicator chloris
AGGGAAGGGAAGGGAAGGCAAAGTAATCAATTTCGCTTCTAATGATTCAAGGGAAGTAGGGAAGGTCTGCCCATATCCATGCACCTGGAAGTGTGTACAGCCCACCACAAGAGATACCACCTTAGGAATGTGCATTTTTTCTCAGTTTGAAGCTTTGTCAGCCTCTCAAAGTGTGCAGAGGGATGGATCCCAGTGTTCTCACCTTGCATGCTGATTTCTTTCCTATCTGTGGATGATAAATGATCACCAACATTTCATTTGGTTTTCTGGCCTAGGACCATGAAATTTGAGTGTCAACAAGAGAGAGAATATTTCTGAAAAGAAACAGATTTAGATCTGCTTAAATCACAGAACCTTTTTTATTTTTCAAATTCTGACTACAATATACGAATGTGAATGGGATGGACAGGTGGAGAAAAGGACTACTGTGATCCCAAAATAAAATTATCAGAGATAAAAGTAGGTTAAAACAGCATAAAAGTTGTGATGTTTGGAAGGAAGAGGGGTGAAACCAAATAGGAGTACTGTGATGTAAATCTGGTAGAGAATGTCAGAATAAAGGCATTTGTTTCAGTGTGACTGATAAAAAGGAAACACACATGCAAATTAAAAACAAAGTTAATAGAGGCTTAAGGAAATACTTTTCATGAAGAGAATCCTAATGGTCCAGGTCTGCATGAAGGAGCAAATAGTAAGACAAAAGCTGTGTGATAATTCAAGAAGGAGATATGTAAAATCTCATGCTGTTATGCTGATTACTGGCTAGATTTACAATATAAACTTCACAAATTACAGTATACAGAGTGGAGAGGCAGAATACATATTCTTTCTAAATCTTAATCTTTCTACATGGGAAATCTACAAGGTGGTTATCCAAAGACTGGAAGAGTAACCTGCAAAAGCATTAATTTCTACTTTTATGGGGGGGCTGGGGGGGAAGCAGAAGCATAATAAGAGGAAATTGCAGCATGCAAATCCACCTGAAACCACAAAGCATAGTATTAGCAGAGCAAATTACACTCATGCTCAAGGTGCCAAAAGCAATTTAGGCTGTATACAGAAACAAAATCACAAGATAAAATCAATGTGTTTTCCCCAAGTTTGTGAGGAAGGGATAATTAATTAGAATAGCAGGTCACACCTATACTAATGCACCATTCAGTAGCTGACATCATCTCTGCGTCTTTGAAAGGAACACCAGCTCATAACATTCACTTAGATACCTTTTAATTACTCTGCTCTGCAGCCAGAAAATGGAAGGCTAACTCATTAACCTTCTTTGCCTTTCTGGAAGGTGTTTCTTTCTCTTAATGTTTATGCTTGTTTGGACCTGCAGTTATTCCCATAGGCTGTAGAAGTATCCATTAGCAAACCTGATCCAGCTGCAAGTTCTCTTTCACTGCTTAATATATTCAGCAATCTGTTCTTCATGATTCAAACTCATATTCCAGCCTTATCAGTAAATAGAAACCCCATAGATTATTTTTCTTATTTCTGGGAGTGAAGCAGTTTTTGCAAATGCTAAAACTGCTCCTTAAGTTGCTTTGTTGATGGCAGGGGATTAAGAAGGGAATTTACAAACAATAATACAAAACACTGATTTAAAACTGAGGCAATCCAATTGTAACAACCATTTCTCTTAGTTATGACTCTTTTTACATGCATTATTAATGCCTTCCTAAAGCACAAGGATCAACATGTCAGGAAGAAAAAAGAAATAGATTTCCTGGATCATTGTACAATTTTTCAAAGTCTGGACTACAGAACTAGATAAAGACAAAGAAACCCAAATTAGGGAGGAATCACCGGAAGCGCTAATTCTGTTATGCTCAGTACGTTTAGTTTACTTTCCTTTACAAAGACAGAAGATAACCTTATAGATTTCTCCAGAAAATTAAGGTAACTTTGCACTTATTCGCAGAATGAAGGTGCAGTAAGATTAGTTACACCGTGGGTGTGAAAAAAATAAAGATAATCAATAATTTGTGTCAACTGTCCCACTCACAAAAAGAAAACTGCATAGTCATTTAAAGGCGGCCACAGAGCAGTGTGACTGCATCCAATTTTGGCAAGAAGCCGGGATAAGCACAATGGAACAATTCTGCACTTGAAAGGAAACTTTAAGTGATAACAGGTTAAACTCTCCTTTGTCTAATCAGTTATTTAAATACTACTAATTACCTAGGCTATTGCCTAGCTCAACACCTATAATTTGAGGGTCTTAAATCTTACAAAGTACAAAGGATCATTTCATACTCAGATCAGCAATTTTTATGTGCTTGCAAGTTACATAAATTGACTCCAAGGAAAGCTCACAAGTTTACAACTTTTACAACTTAAAAGGGGGCTGCACATTGAATATCTAAACTGTACATTTATAAAATTACTATTTTATACTTTAAGGAAGCTGCAAGCTGGGGAAAACAGCCTCAAGACAGGAATGCAGCAATTAAGGTGTGTAGCAGTAATGTTAATTGAAAGCTCTTACGCAGGAGGGCAGAAGGAAAGGACCTAATATTTTTGTCATTCCAATGTGGAGAAAACAGCTGGAGACTGAGTGCACTAGCACCAGTAACCACCTTTAACAAAAGCAGCAGGAAGATTTGGATTGGGAATTGAAGATTAGTCAAGAGCCCTGGGGCTGTTTGCAGGAGCAGACACTCACAAGACAGGTGAGGCTGTGGAGCCACGGAGACAGAAAGGTAAGACTGATAATTGTCTCTGTTGTTTTAAAATCAGCAACACATTTCTATTTTTGTCAGATCCTCTATACAGAAAATTCAGAAAGAAAAAGACTGGCCTTTCCTGCAGCTGAGCCTTTCATGGAAGCCACAGAATTTTAGAGGATAATCCACCACTGATGACAAAGGCCTGAGAATAAAGAGGCAATAAAAGCTTCCAGGATAAGATTCAAAGACAAATTACCAAAAATCTGGAGATCTTACTGATCCCACATGATTCTGGTATCATCATAAAGGCTTACAGTGATGTAACCCCAAAGACTCTTGCAAGGATGCTTACATCCTGAGCTCATAAAAATGGATGTGCCCAATTCCCTGAAGTTTAGAGATGGTATTCTGTTCTTGCTATGAGAAAGTTTCCCATTATCCCTCATTCTGGCACCATATGCAATCAAATATTCATGACTAAAATACACTGCTCTTTGCAGCAGGTGGCATTACCTGTCACAAAGCTAGTGGCAGTAAAAATGAACCATGATGGAAGGAAAACTAAATATCTTGCAATATTTTCAGGGCAAAAATACAATTCAGATCATATAAAAAAGCAGAAAGCCCAGGGAAATCCACTCCAGCTGTATTCATACAGTGTGTGAAGATCAGAGAGCTTTATGATATAGCCTTTGGCTGATTAACTTTGATTTAATTGGTTGTCTGCGACTTGTACCAAAGGACCTTCCTGCAGCACACTGTAGTGGATTTCCAGTCACTGCAATCATTGCCATAACCTTACCCTTACTCACAAAAGAAATTCACATCCTGTAATGCCTCTTTGAACCAAAGAGTTAAGAATTTAAAATTTTGTCTCCTACAGGGAGGATTAAAATAAAAAATAAAAGCACTGAATAGTGAATTTCACTAGCACTTATTTATAAAGGATGTACCATGTGTCATCCCCTTGATTATTTCTAGATTTAAATTTGCTCAAAACCCTTGACAATTTTTGGGGGGGGTTTTGGGTGTTTTTTTTTGTTTGTTTGTTTGTTTTTTGTTTTGTTTTTTTTTTTTTTTTAAATGGGGATATTATATTGGCTTCTCTGCTTGTGTTCTAAAACTTTTTTCCTTCTATATCCCTGCGGGAGCCTCATCTCTCCTCTCACAGATGCATGTGCTTCCACCTGTGTTCTGGCTCTGCTTCCTACTTTGTCAATGACCAAGGAACAGTATAATCAATTACCCAGCTGACCTGCTCAAAACTTTCCTCTTGACTGTGAATGTGAGCCTGATTGTCATGGGGAATTTTCCCCTCTCTCCTGTGACTTATTTATTTATTTACTTATTTATTTTTAGGCTATGCCTAAAGCTAGACCATGTTATGGTTAATAGGTGAAAGTGCTTTTGAAGACCAAGTCAGAATTCAAAATTATATTTTGAAGGAATTCAGCTTGGCTAAGGACCCCAAATTCACAAATACCAAATGAGGGCAAGGCAACGACTGTGAGTCAAGTGGCAGAAAAGGTCCCAGGGGTTATAGGCAGACCACAAATTTAAAATTTTGCTTTAAAATTATGTTTTATATTAACAATACATTCTTTTGTAGAGGATGTAAAACCCAATTACTATGTTCAAGAGTGATTAGTAAACTCTCAGATGGAATGCTGGCTGTTGTATCTTGTGTTAAAGGAGAGTTAGACACATCTCAGAGAGGGAAGCACTGCACTGTGGCAGAGAAATACCTGTCTTGGGAGGTTTAAATAACTTTAGCTAATCTCAGTGCATGGAGACAGACTGTTTCTCTCACTAAGTTCCTTTTTCAGCCCTTTATAGACTTAAAATTAAACATTCTAAATCTAGAAGAGCTAAAAGTAGAGCAAAATATCCAGTATTTTAGCCATGACTCCACTGTTTTAGGGTAAGCCCTTGAAGATACATCCTGTGGTGTTGAATTTTGTAACCTCTAAAACATGGTTTCAGATGTGGTAAGCTAAGGGACTGCCTCTTGTCTCACACTCCACACCTGTAATTCATAGCAGTGGAGATGGTTCAAAGTAAATTAAAAATACCTACAGGCTGTCTCCTACTACAGTCAGAGAGCTCTGATGCCTTAATCCTTTAGGTAACAAGCCAGCTTCCTCTATTTTGTCTCTCACTGGGGTGGGGTAGGTGCAGTACCGGAGTGAATTGACTTTTCTTTCCTTCAGTGGGGACTGTGTGAGTTTTCTGACTGCTATGAAGAGGCCCTTTATAATTATGATGACTGAAGCATGTATTTATTTGGTGTTGGGGGAATTTTCTTCACTAGGAATGTATAGCTGAGTTCCTGAGGAGCACAGTTTATCATATAAAACCTGAATAAACACACATTAAAGCAGGGCGGTGTTCAGCATTAATTTAATTTTTTCTGCATATTCTTTAAGACCTCTGAACCTGAAGGACATTTGATCAGCCTTGGAGTACAGTGTGCGAATTAATTCATCATTCCTCAAGTGCTTTGATAACGAAGGTCATATTTTTCAAAAAAAAAGAGAGAGCTCAAGCCATTGAGGGAAAAGTAATCTCACCTAAAACAAAACAAAACAAAACAAAACAAAACAAAACAAAACAAAAAACCAACCAACCAGACTCAAAAAGTTAATCCAGAAATGTGATTGTAACCAATTAGTTTCCTTATGACTTTAACTGAAATAAGAGACTGGCTATTCAAGTATCAACAAAAATGAGTGTTGTTCTAGGCATGATTCTCATCTTCATGCAGAAGACTCAATCACAATGACAAATGTCCATTAACTGCTGCAAAAATCACATCACACTCTATCTGGAAAAGTAGATGACCCCTATATGCAATTTAAATGAATTTATTCTCATCAGCTTTAATCTACTATCAAATTAATTCATAACGTTTGGGATAGTATTACTGAACTCCTGGAAGCCAAGTTCACTGAACAGTGTCACATAATCATTACCTTCTGGAGCATAATGAAACCTGAAGTGCTGGGAAACAGCCCACAGTTACAAGGTGATAGAAGTCGATACTTTCTGCACTAAAGAAACTATCACAAGCACACAAATCTCTCCTTTTTCGTCTGCAGCAAGATTTTGACTTGAAAAGGAATGCCAGAGGCTGGCTGTTTTCTGCCTTAGGTTCCTTCCAGCCTGCAGGGTGGACCAGGGGAGCAACCAGGCAACACACCTGAGCTGTCAAGAGCGAACACTCAAATTTGACAGCTGAGTTTAGTGAAGGAGGATGCTTTTTCCTCACACAATTCAGCACAAGCAGGGTACAACCCAGGCTAGCAAAGGCACAAAAAGCCCCCTTACACAAGACGTGAGATGAAACTTTTTCTGTTATGTAACTTGGCCTGAATTGTAAAGTTTAAATTCAGATTTAAATCTGCTGGCTTAATTGTTCCATGTAAGAAGAGGAACAAGTGGTGACACATTAGGGAACCTTCCAGAAATAATGTGTCAAAAGATGTCCCTGGGGCTGTGCTGACTTCTTATGTTTTCTAAATTTTATTATTCAGAAAAAAAGCCTACTTAAAAAGCTTGTTGATCTGTTCCAGCAAGCCAAAAATTAGTAGTATTTCATTGGGTCTAAGAGGCCAGTGTCAGACTCATTTTCAGGGTATAGCCAGAAATAATAATAATAAGAAGAAGAAGAAGAATAGAAATAATAGTAATGCTAATACTAATATTACTAATATTTTACACTGAGTGCAGCACAATATTTTATCCCTAGGCAAGCCCATTGGAGCTGATTTTCCTGGGGCTGCCTTTCAGAATACTCAGTGGCTGAGTGGCTCCTTAAAGCAGGCAGAGCTGAATCACAGGGTAGGAGGTTTTACTCCTCAGCCCACCATGGCCCTTTCTCCATGGACTGGAAACTCAGGAACACTGTCAAGACATGATAATTTTTGCCACATTTCTTCTTAAAACACCTGTTCGCACTCAGATTTGAGCCAAGGCAAAAGGACGGGAGTTTGCTGGGCTTTTCCCTCGTTCTTCCTCTCCTTGACACATTAACACACCCAGTCACACGCCATTTGGAGGTGAAATATTTTTCATCCACACGGAAAGCAGGAAATGTTGGAAGAGTGTCACGGTTTTCCCAAGCTGTCAATGGAGCGCACAGTACCTCTGACACAAGCCCTCGCCTTGTGCGTTTGTCACGACACAAACGGCACCAGGCACCTCAGGGGACCTGCTTGGTATGTTCTAGTCCCCTTTGCCCAGGGATGAATTAGGGCATTTAAAGGAGAGCACAGAGACTGCTTTCTGAGGCTTGGGCCTTAACTTTGTTCTCGGTCAAGGCTCAACTCACAGAAAGCATCATTCACACGCACAGACACTCACAGGCCCAGGTTTATGATTAATCCCACCACAGTGTGCTCATGCTCCTGTAACAAAAATGGCCCCTTTGTGGAACTTGATGGACTGAAACAAGGCAACAGTATACTCAGGCAGATTTTGACTACTAGGTAAAAAGTTCAAATTCAGCCCAAAACTGAAGGATGACTCAGGTTTCGTGTTTGGACTTTCTGAAAATTTTCTCTGAAAACAGCATGTGTGAGAGAGTACACATGTACAGGAAAAAGGGATTACTGGAGATGAGGAGGTAAAGAAGGAGCACATCCAAGAATTCCTGATGCACTTGCACTTCTGTTCATAACAGCACTGAAATGTCACTTGAATTCAGTGTGTAATTATTCTTTGCCTCCCTGATATCTCATGGCAACATTCCCTTCAGCACCTCAATCTTGTTTGCTCTACGTTTAAAGGTATATTGGCACCAGTATTTCCCTAATTTGGTGGAAATAGGTTATGGTAGAGTGCAGATTTACTATACTGCAACAATAAATGAGGATTAGAAGCTGCAGGGCAGCACTGAATCAAGGCTCCAGTATTTCTCCTCTGAGTGCCAGGCAGAGACTGGCAGCAACCAGAGTGTGGCTTCTGGGCTACAGGAGGCTGCTTTACGCACCCCTATCTTGGGGTTGGACACAGGGAATAAGCTGCTGGTAAATTTCCAGGCCCCACCCCACTCCTCTCTCCTTTTCCTGCCACTGGGTGGGAGTTGTCCTGCCCTGGATGGCACAAGGTTTCTTACACAGGTCCCTTCTCACCCTGAGAGCCTGGACGTACAGCTGCTCAAAGGTGTCAGAGGTTCAGAGGCAGCACAGTGGAAATCCTGTTACTGACGGGGGGAACAAGAGCAAGACAACTGTGATAGTTTCACTGTATGAAGTTCATTCTAGATGAGTCCAGCGTTCAAACCCTGTTGAGTTTTTGAGTGTTTGTTCTTGACAGCAGAAAATAATTACTGCAGTGTGAGTGCCATTCCTTGCACTCCTCCTACAAAAAACCCCGTGCATTTATATGCTATTATAGGCCTTTAGGAAATGGATAATACCAGTATTTTCCTGAACATACACATCTTTACCAATCATTTCTCATATTGTTAACGCACCTAATTATTGTTGTGATGAATTAGATGCTAAACTAAGATCATAGGCATCAGTTCTTGAAAGCAAGAAGAACAAAACAATGACAGTGACAATTCACACTTTTCAGACTTTTATGAATATATACAGTGACATTGAGAAAAAGTAAGTCAGAAAAGAAGGGCAGAAGCAGAAAGAAGGCAAAACTGCATTGAAAGCTGCATGTAAAGCGCTCATGAAACATTATTCTTCAGCATTGCAAAGGAACAATTAAATGCACAAATAGTTCTTTTAGTGTCAGTAGAAAGTCTGTAACTTCAGCAAAGCTGCAGCAGACACTGAAAATATGAACTAGTAAATAAGGTGATTCATTCAGAGAAAAAGTGACTGCTAAACGTGAATAATATAGACTTGTCCCGAGCCTCAATTTGTACGTTCTCTAAAAGAAACAGGTTGAATTTTGTTAAGTTGCCCACAGAGCTATAAATCTGGAGAAATGCCACAGAATGACATCAGTTTTATTATCTGAGCACAAAGCAATTCTGTCAGTTGAGCTTGTGCTTTCTGAAACAATCAGACACTAACTTGTAATGGGCTGGCAGCAGACTCAGATTCGCTTCTCAGTGATCCTATTTAGTACCTGATTATGACAGCTTCAGTTTAGGCAGAAGACTGTGAGGATCACAGCCACATCTTCTTGTTCTTATGCACAGACAAGTCCTATCGAATACAGAGGAAGGCTTGTACCTGGAAAGACTATAGAGCTTGATTCTCTTTGATTATAAACACACACAGCCAAACTGACCTCTCTTATAACAAGTGTACCCTTGCTCCTGTATGGCTATCCCATGGATTTTTTTCAAGATGGCTGTGCGTGGAAAGCTGCTATGACTTAGCCTAGTATAATCATAACCACCTTTATTTATTACACTTTTTGTTCAGGGACTGTCTGAAAGGAGAGCTGTGTGTGGTTGTCTCGAGTTGTAATTCTGCAGTGCTGGTGGTGCAGTTGGATCCATGGGCTTTGGTGTCACTTCCTTCCAGGCTGAGCTGAGCTGAAATGACAGCAAAAACCTGGGATGTGGGACCCTACAATGCTGAACCGATGCTATCCACAGATGGCAGGATGAAACAGTGACCTTGTGGCCATCAAGGACATTGTGTCATCTGCAATCAGAGCTGACACCTAGCTCTTCAAGAATTAGACCAAAAGAGGAAAGGGGAAATAAAACCCACCACATAAGGCTATTTTTAAAAATAATTGTTAAATGCAGATTATCTTTCTGTCTGGCATAAAATATGTGAAGTTCTATCAATGCAATAAAGCTTTGAATAAAAGCCTTCAGGATATTCCTCTGACTTTGGCAATTTCTGGAGGGCCATTATCCATCATTATTGGAATCCCTAAAAACATCAATAAGCAACACATAAGAGTGTCTACAAGAGCTGCATGCTGTTCAGCTGCCTTTAAAGGACCTCCAGTGGGCACTGAGATAAAACTTCAGAAGCCTGGAGACCTTTTACAGGAGAGGTCATAGCCTTAAAGTGATGCTGAGGCTACATTTCCCCAGAAGACACAGGTGAAGATCGCAGGAGATCAAAGGTTGTAACTAGGTGACCAACCAACTTATCTACCTGAATCGTGTGTGGTTACTCCTTGACTCTAACTCTGCAAAGAGACTTCCATTTTTCATCTATCAAAATCCTGGGTACTTAGGCTTTGTCTCAATTAAATATCTATTCTCATAAGTTTTACTCATTTATGATTTTCAGGAATTTTTTTTTTCTTTCAACTAGCAGAGGTTGAAAATATCATTTTACTATTACATACACTGATGTGGATGACAATTTTTTAATGCCTACCTATCAAAATGCATTAAGGAAACATAAAAGAAAAATTCACCATCTCTTTATCTCTCTGCATCTGCAGGAAGTTGAAAGAAAGTGATGAATGGCAAAACATACGAGCAAAGGCTCCCAAAATGAAGGAAATGGCATGATGAGATTCTGTATTTTAAATTAGAAATAACTGCTCTGAATACATAAGTAATCAGACATCCATTTATATCCCGGTTAGAATCTGAAGCTTTATTAATTGCAGTGGAATAACATACAAAATGAAGACTTCCTCTAAGAAAACCAGGCTCATTAAAAGAAAAACTTAATGTTTAATGATAGTATTTTCCACATTAGAGTTCTGACCATGGCTAAATCATCATGGATAAACATACATATATTTAAACAGAGAAAGGATACACTCTTTTGGTCTAAAAACTGAACCACAGAAAAACCACTAGACTGAATACTGATTATTCATGTGAATCACTAGTCAAACAGAGATGAGAACCTAAAAAATATGAGTTACTATTTCTATTTATAATGTTCAAGTTTACGTGGCATTTCTAAAGGCCTTTTTTGTCACACCCAATTGCTCCATGTTGTTAGAAATAGGGATGAAAACTAGATCAAAGAACAGTCTGTGCTGCTAGTACTTACCTGGTAAACATCCAGTCCCCTTTTCCTTTCAGTCATATCCTTTTTTACACTAAATAAATCTGGGGTGACTCCTGTGTTTTTACTGTTTAGTTCATCACATGAATTCTGCTGGAGGACATGGCAAAATGAAGACAAATATGAGATGTATACTCAGAAAATCTGGATAAAGTACAGAATACCTAATATTTTATTTTAAAAAAAAGAGGTCTACATTTTATCACATGATGAGAATATCCATAATTTATGTTCTGTCATCTACATTTGATGACACTATTCTGTATTCAAGAGAAACCTGTACTTCTTATGGCAAGTTATTCACTGTGACCATTGCAGTGGTTAATCTGTAGAAAAAATGAGGTAAAAATAACAGGCATGCTTGCTGAGCCATGTTACCAATGAATGTGGGTTTTAACTTGAGTCGTAAAGAAGTACAGTATTTCTCCCTCATAATCCTGCCTGAACTTTTGTAGAGCATGATTTGTTCTCCACTTACCACTTTTGCCATAGTCAGGATTTTTCCCATTACAAATCCCTCATAGTTTGTCCAGGAACTCGATGGAACCTTGACAGCAAATCTAGATCATGAGGAAAGTCAGAAATAATAGAAAAGTTGAGCTCACTCAACAAACAACAACAAATCACTCATTAAGTGACAAACCAGATCTCCATTTCATTCACCGCTCTGCTGGTGTGGGTGTCTTTCTAAATAAAAAATGTGCATCACTGGTGTTCTCAGCTGCAGCAAGCATTTTCCTACATAACAAAACTCCTTTGAGTTCATGCTCAGGATATTCCCCTAACAAAAGCAATCTTAAAATGAACCTTCTGCGACTCTCACCTTGATAATTTTATTGTTTGCTACCCTCTGCTGGCTTCTTTCCTTTGTCACATGGAATCAAAGCTGCTGATTTTTACTGTGGAAGCCTCCATAAGGGTGGCTTACAAGTTTCACTAAATTCTTCTGTCTTCACTGGCATGGACAAGGACTTTCATCCATATCACCAGTTTGGGTGAAAATTCTAAAACCCAAAAACTGCGAGGAAAGCAGCAATTACACTGCCTCAGGTCTCCTATACGCAGTGGCAATTCACTGAGTCTGATGCTTAAATATAGCAACTATGTCCATTTTTCTGACTTCTTGAGTAAAAATACAAAAAACCTTCCATATATTTCCACACCATTTGGATGAGAGCTCCATGTGCCCTTGATCTCCACATTCCTCTGAAACATTTTTCTCATTCATGATGTGTATAGATCTGAGGGAGGGAAAAAAGTGGACATCTTACAGAAAATTAGGTAATCTTGACAGCAAACAGACCTTTCAATGCAAAACTGCAGGGGGAAAATATAGTTTGCAGCTGCAAATACATCACACTTGAAATCACAGGTAGAATCATTTCCCTGCAGTGTATGGCTGTTCCCAGAAAATTGTGTTTAGCCCTGAGACTCTCATTACTGAGAAGTGTTGTAAATTTGAGAGAGGTCAGTGCAAAGCCACTGATATGATTAAAGCGGGCTGGAGGCACTGACTTATGAAGGAAGATGAAAAGATCTAAATAAACATGGTCTGGCTGTGGAAAGCTTTAAAGGCATCAAGATAATCATTAACAAATAGCTGAAGGATATGAAAACTAAGAAGAGAAAAGATATATCTCAGGTACCACAAAGGAGAATAACCAAAACTAATGAGATGAAAATTAAGAGAGGAATAATCTAAGCCAAGTGCCTGGATAAGCTCCTGGAAGTGGAATGCATCATGCCATGGAGCACTCCCTCAGGTATGATGAAAAACCTATGGGCTGAGACAAATAGAGCCGGAGAGACAAAACTGGAGTGGTTGAGCAAAGGGTTTAACCCTGCCTTTATAGAGAAGGAGGACAAAAAAGTACAAATAGGTCTTTTTCAACCCTAATATCTCTGAATTGTTGTGGAGATACCCCCATCATTAATGCAATTCTATTTTGAATGAATCTGCTCATGCCTGCATCATGGAGTCTGTGATTGGCTTGGCTTCAGATTCACAGAGGTTCTGTGTCCATTGCAGCTGGGCAAAATGAGTCATGCCAACTTTTTCATTCACCAGTGTCCACAGTGGCTCTTCTTTGTAGAACTGTTCTCAATTCATTCTTTCCCCTGTCTGAACCAGTACTGGGGATTGCCCTGACTCAGCTGCAGCATCTTCCACTCAGGGATTAGAGGTGATGGAAGATGAGGACCTGTGTTTTAAAGAAGGATCTGAGAGCAAACTCTTTACCCACATCCTTTACTGAAGTCTCAGTTGCCTTTGTTCAAAGAGCTCTGATAGGCACAGCTGCATAACCTGGGATCAGCCTGCTGTGAAAACAGCTGTGCAGCCAGAAATCCCTCTGGGATACTGCACCTGGGGCTACCACCCTCGGCAGGAGCTGCATTTCAGATCAGACCTCTGCATGTGTTCCTTGCTGGAGCTGGGATGCTGGCAGCCTCATTCCCAGCCTTTCTGCCTCACGTCCTTGGGGCTTTCCAAGGTGGTCACAGACCGGTGGAGCCAGTGTGGGTGTGGGTAAGGTGTGTCTTTGGCAGGTGGCACAAGGCCTGGCCTTACTGTCTCCTGCCTTGCTGACCATGCTTAAGCTTCTAGGGAAGGTTGGAGACATTTCTCAAGCAGAGAATTTCTCAAGACATGAATTCAATCCCTGTTGGTCACTTCAATGAAAATAATGGACAGAGCACTTGTGATTTTGGGGCCTTTGCACCCAAATCCTCCGACTAATGCTGAAGCTCAACTCCCAGTGTTTTCCATTATATTGTACCCTTAGAAAATCCTGACATAAGTGAACTGCCCAAGCTCAGGTGTGCAGCCTGTTTTAGAGAGAATATTTGAAATTAACCTCCCAGATCCCAACCCTCTGATGAAGCCAGTGGACTTCCCTGTCTTTAAAGTTAAAGACTGTCTTGATATGAGCCTCCAAACATTCCTCTCAGTTTCCTCATTACGTGCTGCAAGTGTCAAATTAAATTTTTACAAACAGTGAAGCGAGATGAATCTCAGTCTCCTCATTACAGTGACACTTCGTGCTCTGATCAGCAAGATGCCCACTCACTTTTTGATAGGGTATCTGTTCTCAAAGCAACGTGCTTCCAATGCAGACTCACAGAGCCAAAGGGGAAAGGGTAAGATGGCAATCTGCCAATGGGATTAAAAGGAAAAAAAAAAAAAAAAAGAAAGAAAACCAAACAAAAAAACCAACACCAAACCCACAAACAAACAGCAAAAAAACCCAACAACAAACCCAACCATTATCTGTTATATACTGAAGTCATTATCTGTTATACAGCTATAAAAAAGTACATTAAAATGCCGCATAGAAAGCTCATAGCTGGGTCATGATTTGTTGGTGCCTGAGAGGCTGGCTCAGTGCAGTCTGACAGGTGTTTAGGTCAGGGTGAAATACAACATCCATGCTCCCACTCAGGAGCTGGTACCAGCTCTGGATGATTTGCCAAATGAGCATCTATTTGCCAGGTTTTGGTTTTGACAGATGAATAGCCCATCCAAGATTTTTCAGTGCCAGCGCATACAAGAGATTGCCCCATTTATGGTGCTTTCTGTAACCTACAGGCATTTTAATCAGCTTTAACTGGCGTTTTAACAAACTGAATTTGCCTTTGGTATCTCGGGTACTGAGATCTGCACACATCTTCAAAGCAGAAACTAGAGAAAAGAAAAGAGAAACTGCAGAGTTTCACAAATTTCTCAGAGATGAAGTTATGCACAATGAAACCATTCCAGAGTAAAAGGCAGAATTGAAAGGTAATGACATACTGCAAACATCAACAAATTTATTTAAAATTTAACATCTTCAGTATAGATTAACATTTAAGCTTTTGGTCCTGGGGTACCTAAAGCCCCAAAGTCTATTCCTCTCAGGCTGATCAGACCCCAGATTATGCCTCTGTCACCTGTTTCTTGATTGTGATACCCTGAATGCAAGGTAAAAGTCTTTGGAAAACAGAAAGCACCATTTAAATCAGAAAATACAATTCAACACTGTGGAAGCCCACAACAAAGTACTTCAAAGTGCACATGGATAGCACAACATATGCATGAAATGAAGATTTCCCTCTATTCTTATTGGAATTGGCCTGCTAATAAGAAAAATATGATATTTGTAATGACCCTGGGTCATTTGCCATCATGTTGGAGCATTGAGGTCCCGCTGAAAGAACAAATTACCAACTGCAAAAGACAGCTTTGCTTTGATTTTTTTTTTAATTAAGAATTTCAAAGTACAAATAAGGATTAAGCTTCCTTCTAAGCTTTCTCTGAAGAACAACCCAGAGAGTGCTTTTTTCATCTCTGCTTTCATTTGGAATTATTGGTAGATGAACTGTAAATAAATTGAAGTGTCTTCTCCCAGGAAAATCACATCAAGTCCAGTATATTAAATACCCCGGTTATACCAGCAGAGTTAGAAAAAAGGGGAGAAAAGACTTCTCAGTTGCAAACTTGGTTTTTATTTTAGGGAATCTGTATCACTTAATCACACATGGTCAGTTTTAGCACTTTAGCTCTTCTGACTCTTTCCCCCATCTCACTGTGGGGGGTGACTGTGCAGGTGGGCCGGGTGAGCTGCTGTCCAGGGTTAAACCAGGGCAGATGCTCAACCAGAGAGGTCTCAGGCACAGCCCAGTGATGCCCCTCTTGCTACCAGGCCAATATGAATGTCCAAAGCCCTCTGAGTCCACCATTAAAACCAGGATTTGTATCTGTCTCACTGTCCATCCCCTGAGACATCACTGTCCAGCATGGATGTGGGAACAGTGACAGTGCCCAGGCCCCTGCTCCAGCCCAGGCACAGGACACCCTCTGCTCTCCCCAAGACACCTCCAGTCATCTCTCCCCAGGATATCAGGTGGGTCAGGTGTGATTTAAACCCACGCTGACAGCCCCAAGGCACCTTCTCCATCCCATGCCCAGGAACGTGCTCCATGGTGTTCCCAGGCACCAAGCAAGGCTGGCCAGCCTGGAGCTCCCCTTCAGCTGACATCTGGACTTTTTGGAATAGGGGTGCAACATTCACCTTTGATTGGTCACAAGGATCATCCCTGGACCTCCCAGAGGTGACAGATGTCTTGCCCTGCACAGGAACTGTCAAGGTCTCAGCACCCTTGGAAGAAATCCATCATGTCCATCATGTCCATCCTGTCCCACCGACCCAGGGGGAGCTTGTCTACAGCCTGATGTTGTCTCCAGCCAGCCCAGCTTGGTGCTCGCCCAGACCCTGAGCAACATGGTCTAGTGGGAGGCATCCCTGCCAATGGCAGGGAAATTGAGACTGGATATTCCTTAAGGTCCTTCCCAACCCCTTAATGTTCCATGGCTCTGTGACTCTATGATTGAGTACTTCTGCATTCTGTGCCTGCTGTCACATCAAATCAATTAGCATCTTAGTCACAGCATCAATAACTTAGCTACAGAACATATGAGACTGCAGCATGTTTATTTCTCCCTCAGAAATGGAGATTAATAATAATTAAAATATTTCTTAATTAAGGGAACAGTGATTTGGGGATGGAAGAGTGTTAATCTTCTTATTAGAAATAGATATACAGAAACTGTGTAAACATACCCACTAAAACCATTAAACAGAGAAGACACAGATCTGAATAAATGCTGAACAATTTTTATCTTTAATTTACTGTATTTTGCATTATTTTGGGAGTTATTTCTCAACTATTGCTAAGCAAACCTGCCCGAGCATTGCTCCAGATACCCCCGGAATAATTGTATTAATATCTGCCTTCAGAACAGCTGGACCAGGGCTACTACCAGCAGCATTCATCAATTGTTACTTAGGTTTCCTCAACATTTTTTTCCTGTAAAAGCCCACTCTTTACAATCTTTTAGCTTTTTTTTGTAATTCATGGATCAAGAGCAAGCTTTAACTTTTACTCGAAGTGAGGTGATATTAATATCATACTTTTTCTAGTGCATGGTAGTTTGGCACAGCTCATCTGCTTATGTTGCTTTTCCCATTGATTCAATTTTAAAATAAACTTTTTCCCCTTTTTGTCTCTATTCTTAATAGGTTTCCTCCACTCTAACACTTAAACCCTACTAATTTGCAATGTCCCTGTTAAAAACTGGAAAAAAAATTACATTTTTTTAACTTTTTTTTTTAATCACAGAAAATCAGCCTTCATATGTATATGAAATACTGTTACTTAATTTTAGGCTACTTGACTGACTTTTTTGAACACAAATTTTTTGATACTGTAAATTTATTCAGACTTAGAGTCTGGCAGTACTTTTAACATCATCCTGACATGACAAATTCAAGATAATTGAATTTGTGGCAACAAATAGCCACAGTTCATGTGATACCACACTGTCAGCACTACCTTATCTGCCTAAGAGAGCTTGTGATCTCCAGATTACAACAGTCCCTTCTCACTTTTGATATAATTGCCTACCATGTTCAATCATTTATAAATACTAACTCCACCCTTCCTTTGTTGAGGGTGCAAATCTGCTTGCTTAAACCAAAAAGGCAGTAGCAAACTTGTCTCGAGGTTGATCGCTGAGCGCTGATTTCTTTGGTCATTTTGAAACATCAAAGGGATGTTTTTGCCTCCAGTCTTTGCCATTTGATTCTGTAAAAGTGGTGTGTTCTTGTCCCTTACTGACCTCCTCTCTGCCCCCAGGTCTTTATCTGTTATCTTCGTAGGGATCTGTTTGTTTTCTGACAGCACTGCCGCTGCTCTGTGAGGGCTTTCCCGAGTCTCAAATACATTGCCATGGCACAAACTGGGGAGCCTCCAGTCAGCTTCTAATTCATTTTCACTGGGGAAACTGAGGCCGTGGAGGAATTTCAGCTGAGCATTAGTCAGAACTCTTCCAGAAAGAAAGTACACTAACTTCACAACAAATCACCAGAACCACCAGGTCAGGGCAAGCAGCTGAAAGAAACCTGGTTTTCCCCTCCACCCCACCAAAATGGGTGTAAATAGAGGAACTGTGTAAGATAAGGTGTCCCAGAAATGTTAACAGCACTGGATGTCTGGACTTTTGATGTCACTGATGCCTCTTCTAGGTCTACCTAAAATCAGAGGCCAGACAAAATTAAGGGAATAAAAAGCAGTTATATTTATTGAAGGGCCTTCAGGAACACTTCAGGCAGACAGAGCCCTCCCACAGGGACAACACCCAAAAATGGACAATGGTCACAGGTTTTCACACTTTTATAAGTTTGGTCCATTTACATACTGGGGGTTAATGTCCCAATTACAGCTTCAGGTAATGAAGTAATTTACCCCAAGTTTGCTCCTCCCCCACTCACTTTTGTTTCCATTTCTCAGGGCCTGAGACAGTGAGGGGTCCTTGATTCCCAGGCCTAGAGGGGAATTGTGTCTGACCAAAATGGGAAAGCAGTAGGTGACACTGTATATAGAGTTTAGAGTTATATAGTAAAGAATTGCAGGATTATAGATACATAAAAAATAGAAAAGCCAAAATCCTAAAGCATCACCTCCTGCAATGAAGCAACTCCAAAGCCACAAGCAGCTGAAGAGGAGGACTCAGTTCCTATGGGGTGTGCAGCTTCCATCTCTCATCCTTGACAATGTCTCCTGGGAGAGCAAAGATGCACAGATTTCAGGGGAAGAAAAAAGTTCTCCCTTGCCAGGTGAAAAATTCATGTGGTTTTAGCCAGCTATCCCCACTGTAATGGGATGCTCCTGAATTATACAGAAGGGAACAGTTCCAACTCTGTCTCTCTGTACTGAATAATAATGATTTACAAATTTAGCTTTTGTCCTCAATGTGTAAGGAAACAATTCTGCCACACCTGTTCTCTGCAAAATTATTCTCCCCATCTTGCTGACACAGGCCCTGGACTGAAATATTTACTGCCTTTCAGTGACCAATTCTTAATAACATGGGCAGGACTGGATGAGCTTAAAGGTCTTTCCCAGCCTAAAAGATTGTATAATTTTATCCTATGGATTTTCCAAAGAATTAACTGTGTGTAGAAATACATCTTTAAGTGTCATGTGGAAGGTTTGAGCAACAGAAGAGTCTTTGCTCAAATCAGTCCCTTCAGTACCTTGGCAATATTCCAGATAACATGCTAAAATAAAACATTTTTAAGTTATAAACTTAAGCATATACTAAGAAACAGCCCCAAAACAAGCATTTATTAATGGCAAACATCATGCACTACACACCAAAATATTACAAGATTCAGCTTTGTGATGGCTGAGGATGAATAATCCTCACAAATATTCTGAAAAGCATTATAAATGTTCCTCAGTGTCTCTAGATTTGACATCACCTTTTAATAGGGGCAAAAGCCTTGTTAGGCTGAATGTCCCGGGTTTTTCTGAGACACCACTGTAAAAAAACAGCCAGAGGGGAACTGTATTTCATGAAATTCTAAACAGGGTGTGGAGAGTTAACAGGAAATGGGAGACAGCAGAGAGCTTTAGCCCACAATGTCATCAGTCAAACGTCAGATCATCCTGATTTCCCTGCTCCAGAGGAAATTAAGATGTTTACCAAGACATTTACCATGTACCAAAAGCTCTACTTCGATTTCAGGCAAATGCTAGCCTTTTTGGTTTGCATTAATGTATCTTTCTGTGTGTTTATAATTTTATTTTCCTTCTTATAAATTAAAAATATATATATAAAGAAAGGAGAGTGGCTCATGAGCAGATGCTATTTGGACATTGAGATCTCCTGAGAACACTAGAAAATCAGGGAGGAATTGCAGAGC
Organism: Nicator chloris; assembly: GCA_013400495.1. Taxonomy (NCBI): domain Eukaryota; kingdom Metazoa; phylum Chordata; class Aves; order Passeriformes; family Pycnonotidae; genus Nicator; species Nicator chloris. The sequence goes on from WAAE01004700.1 coordinate 19,375, forward strand.
CCTGACCTGTACTGGCACTAACACCTTCGGCTATCTTGAACGCTCTTTTCTATCTCTTCATTTCACTGAGCATGGCTGAGTTCTCCTATGAGGGAAGGAAAGGGTCTCAGCTCTCTCTGTTGCTCCACCTTCTAGGGTTTTTTTCTACAATGGCCACAATTCCTTTACACATTCAATAATTCAAACTTTTTCCATTGTTTCAAGCTCTCTTCATGTGAAAAATCCTCTGACATCTCAAATGATGTGCTTTGTACTTGAATCTTTATTTAAGACAGGATGACCTTAATATAAAGATTTTCTTTCACTTTTATTTATGATAGGGCTATGAGTGTTAATACTTGTTCAAGCTTTAAGCATTTTATGTAATGAAAACAAGGCTATAAATAAAAATAAAACGAGCTGTCATTTCTCACCTTAAAACCAAACAAAGGGTAGTCGGACACCGAGCTTGCACACTTGTAGCATTTTCCCTGATATTCCTGAAGCATTGAGCACAGAAATAAAGATAATGCATCTCTATGTGTAACAGCAATACTGAAATTTCAGTTTTGTCCTCCATATTTTCCCTGATATAACCCTCTGAGTTCTTTGCTTCTTTTACCACGACAACAGAGCTGAGCAGATGTTATCACTGAGTTTTTCTCCTATGAGGCACAGGTCTTTCTCCAGAGTGATCACAGTTATTTTATAACCCATCAAGGTATATGAAAAATTCAGATGGTTCTAACCAGTGTTAAGTGAGCTTCCAAGAAGAAATGCCTCTGGAATTCATCTGAGAACAGAACTGGCATTATCTGATATTTCAGTGTCATGTCACCAGCAGCTGTTTAATATCTCCATATATGCCATTTGCCCTCACTAGAGCATTAGGCTTCTACTTTTCTGGTCTAATTACACAGGCTTTATATTTTGATTTTTTACTGTTTCAAGGTCAGTCATTCTCCCATAGAATCTGTTCAGTCTGTTACTAAACTGATGTCACTTCAGTGCCTACCTACCAACAAAAACTAAAACTGAGCCATTTGAAGTGCTGTAGCTGGCTTTCAAGTTGTGTGAAGGAAAGAAATCAAAGTATTTAATTTCTATTAAATCACAGCTATATTGAAGTCCAGCTTTCCAGTGTTGGAAATTGTTGCATGAGCCATATGCTGTCATGTAGGATTCTTCCAACTCACTTTCCTCCTGTGACTGTGGGGACAAACCACTTTGCCCAAACTGGAGCTCTTCCATTCCTCTCATAACCATCCCATGCTGTACAAATAATCAAACACCCACCAGGACAAACACCAGCATTCAGATGTTTCACCCAGACGTCTAAGAGTCAGGACAATTGTGTCCTTTTCAGTAATAACCAATAAAACTGGGAACTGGAGGCAGATCCACCTCTGTACACGGAGTGTGCACAGGTGCAACTGTTTTTATCAATGTGCTGTGATGGTTCTGACACTGTAATGCTTCTCTTTCCCAAAAAAATACTTAAACAGTTGGTGAGAACAGACATGGGATTGTGTCAGCTGTGGTGAGAACACTCGTCTGAAAGGTGTGAAAGCTTAATTATTTATTCAAAGCAGTAAGGCTTCAATGGGAGACCTGAGCAGGCTCTTCTCCTGCCTCTTCCCTCACTCTCCAGAGCAAGCTACAGACATTCATCACGGAAATGCAGGTTCACATCCTTCAGAAAATCAGAGAGCTCCATCTGAGCAATTGCTCTACCCCAGCAGCACTTGACATCTCCACCTGTTGACTTTAATTCACAATTCTTTCTTATTTTTGTAAGTAATGCTTGCACTGGATAAAATAATTTTGGGAGAGTGGAGCCTTTTCCTCCTGGGAAAACACAACAAATTATGGCTTCATTCACCATGACTAATTTTTTCCTCAAATATCCACCTCAGAAGTCAAATTTAACCCTGCCACCTCTCATTCTTTTTCCACCCTCTCCAATGAAACTAACAAAACTGGCTGCAGATTTATTAATCAAAATTAAGATCTGCTGACATATCTGTTATGGAATTTACAATGAAAAATAATTTTAAACTGACACAGAGTAGCCAAAAAGGACCCTTTTTAAACTTCATATTATCTCAATGAAGCAAATGAACAATACGGGGCAATCAGTGGATGTCTTAAGTTCAACTGTGAAAGTATGGGGGAAAAAATGGACCTGGTGTGAAAAATATTATGAATAATTGCAAAGCATGATCTCAGAAACCGCAGAAAAGGTTGTGAATGATGCTTGTGAAAAGCCTCAATACATGCAAACATTAAACACCATTTTTAAACTGCAGTATACAAGAAGTGCTCCTTCTGTTCAATTGGGACACAAAACATTGGTGAAGTGCCTGGGGGAAGAGGAAAACAGGGAGGAAAAGGGGTAACTTCAAGACTTGATATTTTAGAGGGAAATCAGCACAGAAGAGAAATGAGCCAGGAAAGTGACTGGGAAAGATTAAGATTGGTGATCCAGAAAAACCTACATATATTTGAAGTGAACATTTGACCTGAGAGGGAGTAACTGCTCAGGGGAACAAAGCAGAGGAAATGAAAGGGTAGGAAAATCCCTCTGACTGATACTGAGTTGCATCATGTTTCTCATTATTAGTTTCCAGCATGCCCTCCTGGGTGAACCTAAGCCAGCATCCCAATTTGGCAAAGCTTCAAACATCACTGTCTGAAGTTTGCTGTTTGACATAAAGCAGGATCTTTAAGTGCAGCTTGGAATTTCCAGCAGCAGTGTTCCAGGCACTTGTTGCAGGACAAGGATGTCCACCCATCAAGACACTGACATGACATGCTACAGGTGCTGAGAGAAGTTTAATTACAGAGTCCTCTCCAAACTAGAATTGACTCCACAATGGCATACACAGCTTGTTTTTGCTGGTTAGCATGCACAGCTCAGCAAAAGATGAGTTCTTGGAAGGATTTGGCTCAGTGGCCTCCTCACCACACTGCAGGGTGGCTGCACCTTCACACCCTTCCACGTTCACGAATTCTGGCTCACTGCAAACACAAACCTCCAGCCAGCCAGAGGTACACATTTGCTTCCTACCTTCCCTGGAATTTTTGGCAGTGCACTGTTCCATGAGAGTTCACTCCACTGGTGACCTTCAGAAGAGAGCCATGGAGCTGAAATGGAACAGGTAATTCTGTTCAGCAACAAGTATCTGTCACCATTAAAGGAAAAATCACCTTCTGACTGTTCATCCATTGAGAAAATAGCACTCCTGTGTTGGTTTTCAGCTGCAGCATCCAGATCTCTTTTACCTTTGCTTTTTCAAATCAAGTTGCTCTTAATTTCTCACTGTAATTTCTCACCTATAGAGCATAAATTTCTCACCTGTACACCACGAATTTTTCACCTATAGACCATATATTTCTCACAGCACATACGACCAGCTGACTCTGGTCAAACAAATATTTTCACATATACAAAGATATGTTAAATGTTTAACTAAGTCAGTTTTTTAACTAAGGTGTGAATTTGTTAGATTTTTTTTTTAAAGTTCATTTAAGGCCATACTTTAGAAATTTTATTCAGACTGAATTTGTCTTGCTCGGTGAAAGCATTAATTTTCTTGTGAAACAAGCTCAATTTGTATCAATACCCTTTACAGAAAGTAAACCTATGCAGCCATCAAGAAAGACAAGTCTCACAAAAACCACGTAAACACCAATCTAATCCCAGCTAGCCTGTACCAGTTGCTCTTTTTGCCTTGAAATTGTGACACCAAGATGACACCATTTTATTTTATTCCATTCTTAAATATGACAACAGCAATTTGCTCGTCACCTTGAAAAAAATCACTGTATGAGAGGGGATATTTGATATAAGATTATATGATAAAGCAAATTCCAAGTCAATGCTGTAGGTCCAAAAATAATGCAGGTTAAATGTAGGTGGCTAAATTCAAAATCAGATGCCTATTAGATTGTAAATTCTACCTTCTCTACCTGCTCAAGCCAGTGCCCTCGTTCTGACTTTCTGTTGCCTAATTCAAGCATTTGAATTATCCCTCTCTGGATCACATCACAGAACTTACCACTAAATCTATTCAGGGTGCATTTCACTGGTTGTGCTCTCTCAGTTTTGCACCTGGCAGCAGAAACAACTGCCTCTCACTTTACTGTGAATCAGCATCAGATTGTGCACAGATAGATGTACTTTCCTTTATATTTGATGTTATAACTCTTTCAGGGCACTGTACAAGGAGCTAAGTGGCTTCAGAAGTAAAAATCTGTTTTTAATGAAGAAATTATTAGATAAATCTACAGAAAACATGGAAATTTTAGATTATGTGTACATAAAACACTGCATTCTTTTGCCAGTCTGGATCAGATCTACCTATAAAATTCAATAGTCATGCTGCACCCAGTACCTCATAAACACTTCTTTTTTAAACAACATGATTTTCTGGTTCCCTAAAATGGAAATCAATAAAGAACTTCCTTAGTAACCTAGGATTATTTTTTTTTAATTAAGGCTCTTCCTTTGTAGTCCCTAGTACTGGAAAGCGGCAACCAAGATCAGCAAGTATTCTGACTAAAAGAGGCAGAAGAATTTTGGTTTGTTGTTATATTAAAAGAATGTGGAGAATATAAAATTCAGTATCCAGAAACCTACTTCCTTCAGACTGGGTCTCTGGCCAGTGTATTGCACAACTCCCTTAATATGCACGGCTCAAAAACCTCCTGGTGTGAAGAAAATAATGTAATAGTTAAATTATTCACTAAATACTTAAAAATACAACAGCGTTGCCCTCATTGTTCATCCTTACTCTAAGAGTTTGCTGTGACCATAAATTTTTTTCACTGCTGAAAAGGACAATTCTTTTCACCAACTGCTTTAGTGGTGCTCTTTTGACACAAAGGCCCCCTCAGAAAAAGAAGACTGAAAAAGAAGTTGTTTAACTTCTCTTGATATTATCCAATAATGCACAAAGAATTGGACAAAAATGTAATATTAGATCTACCTGAAAATTACTATACTATATAGCAGGAAAGAACTAAAGAAAGAGTTGTTTATTGACTGTGGCATTTCCCACAGAATACTTCGTTGGTGGGGACAGAAATACTGTCAGGTTCAAATAAAGACATGCACACACATATACATAGCAACTATTTTAAAAGCACAAACAAAACAAAAATTTAAAAATGGCTTTTTAGATATTTTAGGAAGGCATTTACGTATTTATTTGTGATGTTATGAAAACATCACTGTGATTATTTACTGACACAAAATAGTATAAGAGCAACTTTTTTGTTTGTTTGCTTGTTTGTCTGGCTTGGGTGGTTTTTTTTTAAATCTAAGCAGTTTTTTTACAGTTCATCCCCAGCTCAGCCAGTTATTAGCCTACTACTTGTGGTGAATGGTTCGTGGTGCAGCTAGAAAGGAGCAGAGGCTCTGAAGATAGGAAATCCTTTCTTAAATACTCCAATCCTCTTTATAGATCAGGGTGAGGGTCTCTGTGGCTGGAGCTCTGCAGGGTTGTATCCTGAACTGCTATTTCAGTTTGTATCCTCTACAAATGACAGAACCCCTCTGTTCATTCTGGGGTTTGGCTAGCAAGGCTTCATCACCGTTTGTTAAAATTTTTATTTTACTGTTTTTGATGTGTTTAACTCTGCTTCCTTTCTTCTAGATTCTCTGAAGAGCAATAATGTGCCTTTTAAAACAGATAAATTCTCATCTTGCTAAGAATATACCTTTTGCATTTATTGCAAAAGTATGAGGAAAGCTGGACTAAGCTGAAAGACTTTTACTATGTAGGACTTGATTTTTAGTAACATGGCATAGCTTACAACTGTAAAGCTTCAACATTCCAACTACATTTGGTTCTCCTCATATGAATGGTTTCATAGATTATAACCCAGAATTTAGGCAGGTGAAGTTAATTTCAGCATTGGTGAATAAGATTTTTCTCCCATTTTAATTGTTTTTCTTAAATAACCATCCTCATTTAAAAAGGAAAAATTCTCTGAATCTGGTCTCTTTAAGACTCTTTTTCTAACTGTGCTCAGAAGACATATTTCCATATGAAAAGGTAAATCATCATTTTCTTATTATATTAATTTTCCACTTACTGTGACGGCAAAGATTTTCAGCCTTCCTAAAAAGAAAATAAAGAAGGATCAAAGTCAACACATTTTTATAACCTGATGAATATTTTCCACACTGAATCATTCAAGAAATTAAAACCAACAGTCTACAGCATTTAAAGTCATGGTGCAAACACACCCCAGTGTACAAATGCTGCACTCCTAAACATTTAAATTCATTAAGTTCTTGGCAGCTCTATCTTATGTGTGCATATGGTTAATATATTTGTACTGACAGAGTCTCCACTTCAAAATACTCTACCAGATAGGGATCGCAAGATGGTATCAAAAGTGGTACACTGGATCTTCTCACAAGTTAGACAAGGTTTTCATCCCTTTTGACATTTTTTTCCAAGAACAAGTAAACAGGAAATCAGAATAACTATATCCAGCTTTCCCTCAGCTACACTGATGGAAACCCTGCAAAGAGGGCAAGCAAAATTATTAATGTTGACCTATATATATATGTATACATATATATATATATATTTATATATATACACTCAAATAATGAGTATTAATTCTAGCAAATCCCAAAAAACACTGTGAAAGCCACACCTGCAGGTAGAAATACTGCTGTAAAAAAGGAGCATTCTATTACCACAGAAACCTCCCTGCAGAAAATGTGTTTATAGGCTCAAAAGACAAAGTGACTGCTTCCTTTGCAGGGAACCATGTTATCCATCACTTCCAAGCAGCAGCACGATAAATTCCACCAGTAGATATGGAATTGCCAGGACAGCTCATGACAACCCATCAAACTCCTTGGAGAAAATATTCCTGGATACCCAGAACACAAAAACCTTCGTAGAATTCAAGACAACAATCAGAAGCACCTTTTAAGCTATGCAAATGGCAAAACCTCTAAGATACCGTTCACAAGGTATTTCTCATAAAATGTTTTTCAAGTATTAACACCTCTCATTTGAGGCACGTCCCATAAGAAACCACAAAGCAGTACTCAAATAAGGAACTGATATCAGAGCTTCTCATGGTTAATAAAATATATCCTAACTATAATTGAAGACAGAAAGCTACAATCAAGATGATCCTTATTGAAATTAACTAATGAGATTTGACAGAATATTAATTTAAGCCTAAATATCAACAATGTCATGCTGTCGGCAAATGAAATATATTAACTGAAAACTGTTGCATTTGATTTAAGGCTCTATCATGCACAACGAGAAAAGAGGTCACCCTAGACCTTCAGGGAATCTGTTCTTACAGAAATTATAATTTTGCTCACAACCCCTGGGAAGTAAAAGTAATGAAGTGCCTTTCTCAGAGATGTAAGAGGTGTACTAGTCACACACTGACAGCATTATGGTTCATGTTACCTCATACCTACACAAAATATTCAGCTGAAAGAGGAGATAATTGGGACTAGATGGTGTGTTCCTCTACTCACACTGGAAATCCTGCTTCAGTGGGCCTAAGCAAGTGCTAATAATTCCCCCAGAATCTGTGGAACACCAAAGCTGTCTCTTGTTTCAGTCAGATGCAGAAGGAATGGGGTTTGTACACTGCTAAGTGTAATACAAGAGCTCCTTACAGAGAATGGAAGCTGTAAAATAAAGTAGGGTAAGCCAGTAACTCTTTAAAGAAGTCTCTGGATCATTCAGCTCCTGACAGCAACTTGTAAATGCAGACGTCTGAGCCGTTTGGATGCAGTAGGAATGCCAAAAATATTCACCCATCCAAACCTTGGACTGCATCCGCAAACCCAGGCAACCCCACTCACTAACAAAAAGTGACCCTAAAATGTGTGACACTGTCAGTCCCACACATTCCTGGGTCAGCTGGCCTCAGAGTGTGAGCCTTGAGGGCTCTGCCTCTGGATACCAGCTGGTTTTGTGCCCTGGTGTCCTCTGCCTTGCTGACAGCCAGGTGGCTACTGGCTTCTGCATTGGGTCCCTGATCCAAACTCATCCAAAGCTGAAATCCTTAGAGGCACTATAATTTGAGTATAACTACAATTCCTCACATTTCCACATGCCTCAGAAAACACCACCCAGCACCAGAGAAAAGTACTGCAATGCTGCAAGCCCTGCAGCACCTTCCCAGGTGGCACAGAGCAGGTCCCAGCACAAGCCAGGACCAGACACCAGTTATCCAAGGCCACTGGCACAGTCTCTGCCTGCAAAGCAGGCACTTGGGAATGTGCCACTGGAAAGCTGAACTGCCTCTTTTTATATTGGGACAAGCAGCTGGTTAGAAACTGCACTCAGATTGCTCAGTGGACGTTTTGAAGATTGTCCAAAATCTTCAGAGTTTCAGTGCTGCCTGGGATGACATGAAGCAGCAAGCAAAGAAACCTACTTCTAGTGGCTTGGGCTGCCTGGTAGTTCAGTCATAAAAAGTGTCTTTTTCCTGTCTGAATGGCTTGAAAGAGGGTAGCACAGTCAGTTCAGGAGAATTTGTTGACGGTGGTCCAACACTGAGTACAAACTAGCATAGTTTTCCATGTGAAAATATCGTTCCTTGGACTCACTTCTAGTTTTGAGAGGGCCACAACTGCCTAAAATCGCATGGTTCATGGTATTAAATACCAGAAATCAGTCATGTTCATCCAGATTGAAAATGCCACCTAATCTGTGTAGGAGAGTGCCTGTGATCTTTGTGGGATGACACAGTCCCCGCACACAGAGAAATCACTGATTTTGCAACAGTCACAGCAGATATGCAGACTATTTGAAATAGAGACTCAGCTGGCATTGTAGTCATATGTGTAACCATAAAAAATGAGAGTGGCAAAAGCAAATCAAGTCATTTACAGGAACTGATTATTTTCTTTCAACTGACCTGAAAAATCAGTGTTTAAGAAAACAGAAGTTGGTAGTTTGCCTTTAAAGGTACCTTTTCTACTACTGAACCTGTTCAGTTCAAAGGTAACCTTCAATATTTTCCTTTTATTGCTTCCCAAAACAGATTTCTGTTATCTAATGGAATAAGACTCTCTCATTTCTGGGGTGTGCAGAGCACAAACACTCATGACACCTGTAAGACCTGCAGAAATTGTGCTGAAAATGCAAAGTGTTTTGCTAAATTGCGTGCTGGTGGGAGAAACCTTCCTGCTTCTGCCTATGTGGTAGCCCCTAGGGCTACCACAAATGACATACCTCTGCCATGGAGGGTGTGCAATGTTTGATTTTGTTCTAGTTCATGTTATGGTTCGTTATGGTTTGTTCCTTGTACCCCTGTTCTCCTCAAAGTTAATGGTTTGCCCCAGTTGCTGCACCCACCCCTCAGATTGTCAATCACCTAAACCCTGCCCCCCTACCCAGAATGTTCCCTGTCTGTCTTCCCCATGGACCAGCCCCTGCCCAAACCCCTCCCTGGAATTCCCCTAATCCTCGAGGCCCCATTGGCCCATGTGACCCAGTCTCCTCCCCTGGTTTTCCCTATTGGATTTTGTAGTGTGAGACTCCACCTCCTCTCCCTCCTCTGCTGCCCTGTCTTTGGTTGCCCTCAGATTCTCCACCCCCCAATAAAAGGTGATGCTCCCCTTTGTTCTGGGCTCTTTGGTGACCAGGAGCTCGCGAGGGAGGACCTGTTCCTGGAAAGCTTGTCTCGCTCCTTTATTGCCCTGCGCCTCCTGAATCCCCTCAGCCTAGCAGCTGCTCAGACTGCTACACCACCACTCAAGAGCTGCACCAGGGATCGTGTCGCCGTACCTGAAAGTGATCCAGGCTCGGTCGGCGGCATGCCTATATGCTATTCATTACAAAGTCTTGCTCTTCATCTTCCTTCTTCTCTTCCTTCTTGGTTTCTTGATCATACTCCACTTCTGCCCCACCAATTTACCCCCAGGGTGTATCAGGAAAACAGAAGCATAGTTAAGAGCAAAACATTTTGAGCTTACAGAAGCTGAGAAAATGCTCATAGCCTAGCATGTGGAAGAGGCCCAACTACTTGTGAGATGCAGCATTAACAGCAAAAGAATTCTCAGAAAAGCCTGGACACGGCCCAACTTGCTAATAAGTCAAATCAGATTCCAAGGCAAGGCAGAGATAACACAGATCAGAAGACAAAAATCAATGAATATTCTGGAGAGGGCTGTGTAAAGATTGCGTGATGAAGTGCTAAGTCAAAAGTCTGTTTATATGAAAATCATTCTCCTGATACAATCAGGCAAGATGGAGACCATGCAAATTCCTTTTACAGAGCCCATCCATCTATCTTCAGAGAAAGTGATGTGAGAAGAGAAATAATCTGCATTTTTTCTGTGAATTTTTTTGGTGTTCCATTTCTTAAGCAGTAGATATTAGAATACTGTGAAAAAGGAAAAGATTATGTAGACAGGAGTATTAAAGAGCTACAAATACCTCACTGAAACCTGACAACTAGTCTGAAGAAAACAACCTCATAATGTAAAAAGCCCAACTTGTAAAGAAGAGAAAATTCTGTAGACCGAGAATCTATAAATAATCTCAAATGGAAAGCTGACTATTCAGCTGGCATAAAATAATTTCCTTTATTTGTAGTCAGTTTGGCAAACCAGTGTTTTAATATATTTTCTTTTGATTTTTTAATGGGTGTTACTTTATTTGCCACCATATTTGTGTTTTTCATCTATGTTTCTCATTCTTCTTCAGTAAAGAATTTGCAGGAATGTGTAAGGTTCTTTCCAGAAAAAAAAAAAAAAAAAAAAAAAGAGTATGTTCTGTTGCCTTGTTTTCTCCCCTGCAGATTTCAGTAGCTTTATAGCAGTGACTCATAGCATCCACGCTGCTGAATTTTCCAAGCAGAGGAAGTGTATAACTCACATTTTTCATCATATTATTAGCTTTTACCTTACATCTTCCTCAGTGGGATCAAGTGTGCTTCATCTCTGCTGCCAGAATCCTTCCCTTTTCCTTGAGTCAGAGTGAGCACCTCCCTGAAAATGAATTTCAGGGTGAGTGGCCACAGGCAGATTGAAGGGGGAGACGTCTGGGGTGCCTTGGGGACCAGTGGCACGCAGCAGATCCACTACTGATTTGCAAGATATGTGCAGGAAGAATAATGGTGACATTTGAAGACAATGGCAATAAAAGAGGTGCTAAGAACCTAAAAGTAGTTGCATAGAGAAAATGGACTATACATTTCTCATAGGATAATAATCTTCCTGGAGTAAGATATGCCTACTAACACCTGATTTTTCTGACAAATCCTAAATGCACCTCACTGTGGCACTAAAGAACCCTAATTTTTATATCAGTTGTGTATGTTTATGGCTTTATCTCCTTTTGGTCTCCCCCCTCAAAAAAACCTGATGGGGACCAACTACTGTGATTTGAATTTCAGGATGGCGGGACTTTTACAAGCTTTAAAAGCAAGTCCCTCAAGAAGCGAGCAATGCAAAATCAAACAAGCAATAAACCTGATAAAACAAGCCCCTGAAACTCTTCCTTCCTTGCTCTTTAGGTTTATTTGGAAGATTATGCTTTAGGTGCTGTTTTCCCAGTGTCCTTCCCCTCAAAGCCTGAAAAAAAGCCAATTTTAAGTGGCACCAGTGGAAGCTTCCAAAATATTTTTTCATTGTATTCCAAAGCAATTTGAATGACAACAATCACTTTTGCATAGAATGCCATCTTTACATCCATATTAAAAAGAAAAATTCAAAAATCTTTCATGAATTATAGTGAATGTTCATGTTTTTTGAGTTGTTGCTGTGGTCTGAGGTGCCAGGAATAATAATCAGCAGGCCTGTGAAGTTGCCCATCGTGACAGTGCTCCTAGGTAAATGCAAACCCAATATCCGTTCATCTTATCTGAGCTGGGTTTTGCAAACAGCTTTCACTCTGCACCCTTTCATGGGCAGATACTGGGAGGAGGAAAAAAAATCTAAACTATGCTTGGAAGAAAGGCAATAAACATCCCTGATCACTATTATAGATATGGTTACTTAATGTTTCTTGAAGATGATGGATGTGCACGGAGCAGTGCTCTGCATGTGGAGCAGCTCTTCAGCTGGAGTTAACTCCACATCTCTCAAAAAACCCTCCACAGGATTGATATAGAAACATCACTATCAAGATATGCAGATTAGGCCTCCAGAAGTGTTGGAACTATATGAAATCAGGAGTTTTCTAACCTCTGTTGAGTGCTAATCAGGCAAGTTCCTTTGAGACAGTGCACTAGCTTATGTCATGCTGAGCAGAGCTTTTGGGTTTAACCCAAAACTTCTGCAGAATTGCATTTCTCTCATCAAACAAAGCTTATAATTAACATTCTGCTTATTTTGAACCTATGCCTTTGCTCAACAAAATTATACTATCTCTCTAGTACTTAACACATGGAAACACGCATATTTCCCCAAAAAAGCATTCCTGTACCCAGCATCTGGCTCAGCAATATTCAGTTGTGGGGCCCTGAAGGATGACTACGGAAAAGCTAGGAAAAAATGAACTTTCCACAGATACATCCTCTTGGCATCCAGCAGCTCCATTAGCTGGTCTCTAAACCACCATAAGGTGCCAGAATTAATTTTAAGATTTACAAGAAGGCTTTATTTTAAGTCTCTGTGATGTTTTCATCCTCTTAGTTACCTGAACCTGACTTATGACTGGAAAAAAAAAATACAATGAAAAACCACACAGGTTCACTTTGCTGTTTCTTTTGTTTTATTCTGTCTAATAAACCAAAAATAGGGCTCCTAAAATCCTTGCTGACCCAACCCTACAGCACTGGGTGTAGATGAGCTGGAGTCTCTCAGCCCAAATCTGCTGCAAATAAAACAAGTAAGCAACCCGAAGAAGACTGCTGGAGAAATAAACATCATGAAACATGAGGCGGGTGAAAAAACTAGGCAAAATGCCCATTTCTGGTCACTTTCATAGGCCTCCGAGGGGCTTCAGCTCTTCCCGCAGCATCTCGCCATACTGGGGGGTGACAGGGTGGGGGCAGCGAGGTGAGAAGGGCCCCGAGGATGGGAACGGGAGGGGGAAACTGTCCCAGCCCCGGTGTCCCCAGAGCTCTGTGCCGAGGCACCGCTGCCCACATCCCTCATTCACATCTCACTCGCATCCCTCATCCCACCCCACATCCACCCGGCCCCACATCCCTCCCTGCATCCCACATCATGTCCCGTATCCACATCCCGCATCCCACCCGCATCCCAGTCCGCAACCCAGCCCGCATACCTCATCACGCCGCACATCCATCCCACCCAGCATCCCTCCCTGCATCCGCCATCCTGCCCCGCATCCACATCCCGCATCCCTTATCCCACATCCCGCATCCACATCCCGCATCCCGCATCCTGTCCTGCATCCTGCCCCGCACACCGCCCTGCATCCTGCCCCGTATCCCGCATTCCACATCCTGCCGGCATCCCGCCCCACATCCCGCCCCACACCCCGCCTCCCGCCCGCATCCCGCCCCGNCGGGAGGGGCCGGCGCCGCCCCACCCGGGGCTCTCAGCACGCCCTCAGCCCCCGAGGGAAGTGGGCAGCCCCCGCCCGACCCCCGGGGTGCCCCAGCACGGAGTGAGCGCGGGGCCACCTCGGTACCCCGGGGATGGGGACCCAGCCTCCGGCCGTGTCCGAGCATCCTTGGTCCTTAAACACCTCCCCTGAGGCCACCTGCACCTCGTTATTTTACACGACAGAAGTGCCTTGCACCCCCTTCTTCCCTTCCCTCNCCTCAAACTGATACCCTGATACTTCTTTCTCTCAGGCACAGGGTGGGATTGTCGGGGGTCCTGTGAAGATGGACTTTGATCATCCTTGTGAGTCCCTTCCATCTCAGGATGTTCCCTGATTCCAAACAGAGCCATGTTTATTTGCCTGGAGTTTGTTTTATTTTCGTTTTATTTTTCCTTCCAGTGGGCTGTGCTGTGAAGTCGCCGATGAGGCGCAGCAGTGGTGACCCCAGCTCGGTGACGCTGGTGAAAACCATGTCCCCTCAGATGTGCCTCTGCACCAGGATGTGTCAGGCTCTGGCATTTCCTGATCAGGCAGGATTGATGGGCTGCAGCCTCTTTTGATGGTGCGGGCTGAGCGTTTGACACCCACAATGATAAAAGCTTAGCGGGGTCCAGGCTGGAAAATGATGTTGGAGATTTGCAATGGGTGTGACACAGGCACATTCTTCTGTTCAGCATTGGAGAAGGAGCGGGTGGGAGGGAGGGGGAAGGGGAAAGGATAAAATTAATCCACAGGACCAAGTTGGCTGGACCACCTGTGCTTTTTAATCTAGCAAATTTTAGAGGTTAAGAAGTCCACATTTATTTCCTACTGCTGTTGGGAGATTTAAACATCAAGAACATAGTTTTTCTCAAGTGGAGGAAAGTAACATCTGCTTTACAAAAATAACATTATTTGAGCCCAATTTTGCCAACACGTAGTACATCAACAAGGCTTGGTCTTTTTCCCCGCCTGTTCCTTTCATCTGTTGTTGTTTGAGTTGGGATTTTGGTTGCTCGCTTTTTTAAATTAGACACATTCAGAGACACAACAACGTCCACACCTTTTGCCTCCAGTTGTAAGGCATGTGATTTGATGTGTGTGCTTTTCATGCCATGTCATTTAGGGGGTTAAAGCCACACACTGTGTAGCTTTTAGCAGACTCCTTTGGAGTTGTGTGTCTCATGATGTGAAGTGGACAACAATACAGAAATATGCTGGAGGAATACCTTGGCCTGGTGTGGCATTTAGAAATTTCATAAAGTCTTGGGATCAACAGTTGCTGGGATTAAGTGATACCAGTGCCCTGAGCAAGGTGTATTCCGGTTTTGGGGTGTAATAAGAGAAGGTGGGTTCATTTCCTGGATTTATAATTCTACTGGAAATTGGGGGTAAAAGAAAAACAGATGGGGATCCTGTTAGGTCCAGCTGTTTCCACCCTACTACAAGCCCCCCACAGCTTTTCTGCGTCACTTTCTCGATGTCTGAAACCCCTGAAACCCGGGTTCCACCCTCAGACTTAACGGGAGTGTGGGGGCTAAAAAAGGAGCGGGAGCTGGGAGCGGGAAGAGGGAAGTGGTCAGAAGTGTCATGTTTCTCAGGGTGTCACACACCCTAAATCCCTAAATTCAATGGTCTCTTCATGAGGAACACTACCAACTTCTTTCTTTTCTCCTCTTTTTTTTTTTTTTTTTTTTTTTTCAGTCCCGTGTACTTTTTTTTCCTCAGGACTTGTGTGGAGTTGAGAGAGGCTTTTTTAGGTGCGGATCTGGGCGGGATGGACCCGAGGGGCGAGGACAGGGACCTGGAGGGAGAGGGCAGCCTGCTGGGACGGGGTGGGTGTGTGTGGGTGTGTGAGCGACAGGGAAAACCGCGCGTGTGTGGGTTTATTTTTTCCTCTCATTCCTGGGGTCTGAAGGGAAGCACGTTGGGCTGTAATTAAGACATCTTGGAGGCGTACTTAACTCATGACGTGTTGCTTTTCTTTTCCTCTCGGTGAGAAAGTGGCTCTCTCTTCCCTGGATCAGGTCCTCTGCCACCCAGAGCCACAAAGAGACACTCGGGACATAGACACACACACACACACACACACGCTGACATAAGGTGAGCACCAAAAACTTCCTCCTGCACTTCGCTGCCCTCCGTTTCAAACTGCTGGAGAGGAGAGTCCTGAGAGCATCTCAACTCGCAGGGAGCTTTGCGCAAGGTAAAAAAAAAAAAAAAAATCAAACTTTTGGGAAAGTTTTTTTACCACTTTGCTGCTCCGAGTCTGACGGGGACGCCGCAAGCAGCGCCTGTGGCATCAGCTGCAGGGCTGCCTGCGCTGGAGGGATTTTTGGGAGTTCTAATTTGGCAGCTGAGGCGGGGGGCGAGGGTGAAAGACGGGTTGAAACTGGCTAACTTCAGTGTCTTTGACTTTTAAGCGCTCTGTGTTACCAAAGGAGGGATCATGTTGCAACTGCAGAAAGACAAAAAGTCGTATACTTCTGCGCTGTGGCTTCCTCCTATGGGATTATTCTTCTCACAGAGATTTGTCTTTCTTTTATTTTTTTTTTTTTAAGTATTTCTCCATCCATTCAGATACTTTTAGAAGTTTTTAGGATGTAGAGAAAAGAAGCATGGTAGACTGAACAAACATTTCAAGAACTGGAAGCAGAATCTGAACAAAGTACTGCCCATCCAGTTAGAAGCAAGAAGATTCTGATAAGATGTGATATGTTACATACTGATGTCATATTTGGCTATTTATTGTCAGGGGAAGCCTGAATAACATTTGGCACAGGTTCCTGTACCATCACCACTCACTGAGAAAGTTGGGCTGCCTCAGCATTTTACAAATGTGGCTGCACATGAGCTGGTCCAGGGCTGTGATAACTGCATCATTTTACTGCCTGTTTATTTGGGGTTTGGAGCCAAACACATAGAAAGTGCTATTCAAAACATTTCTCATGGCAAAACTCCTTGTGTGGTAGGATAGATAGATAGATAGATAGATAGATAGATAGATAGATAGATAGATAGATAGATAGATAGATAGATAGATAGATAGATAGATAGATAGACAGACAGCAAGGGCTGGAAAGCTTTTGTGTGTTTGAATTAAGGAGATTTATTGCTGTTTGTGTATCCTTAGTGAGGGTTTAATTGCTGCTGGGGTCTTTCAGGGCAGAAAGTGCTGCCATATATGTTGGTGCTTGATGTCATGTAAATGATACAACACCTTCAGGAGGCTCTGGGGACCTTGTGCTCAAGAGAATTGTGTAGGTGATTAATAACAATGAATTTGTATTTATGTCTATCAAGACTGTTTCAATGCCTAAATGTGGGAAGAAGGAACCTGGAAAGAGCCCTGTTGTTCTGTCAGGAATATGTAAGATGTGGTAGTTGAAAGCACAGATGAAGTGAGGCCATGTAACTATGGATACAAGCCCTCTTAATAAACACAGCTTCTAGAGACAGGTTATTTTCAGCACGTGGGGAAATACAGATCACAATCAGCAAAATCATCACCGGCTCCTGTGAGGAAGCGACCAGGGATCTGCCAAGGTGTGGCATGCAGGAGGCAAAGTCCTTGTGCCACGCACGGGCAGCTCTAGTTTTCTTGGTGTTTTGGATCTGGTGGGGCCACAAAAACACAGTCCTGTAAAGCACTGCTGAGCAAAGTTGCTCTGAGTGCATCACCTGAGACCCCAACCCTTACACACCTACCAGTGTTAGTGCCAAGGGGAAAGGGAAGAAGGAAGAATGCAGGAACAAAAAAAAAAAAAAAAAAAAAAAAAACAAAAAACAAGCAAGCGAACAAAAAGCCAACAGTTTGTGATGTTTTTCAACACTACAGTTAAGCTGAAGTAGAGGGAGAAAGATGTAGAGAGCAGCTTTTTCAAGTTAAACCACACAAAAAAGTAAAGGTAATAAAGAAGATGCTGCCAGTCTTCACTGAAATTTTGCCAAAAGGCCAGTCTTCCTAATAAGGTTCCTGAATGTGTAAGCAGATTCCAATAAGAAAGAGGAGAAAAGCCCACCAGGAAGAGAATTGTTGTCCACAGCCATGTCCCTGCCAGAGGCTCTCAGCACAATCCACAGCAGAGCATCCTCTCATCGCAAATCCGGAGGGTTCCATTTCCTCCCAGAGCCAGTGAGCCTGGTTAAAACAACCCAAGATACTAAAAAAAAAAAAAAAAATAAAAACCTGAAAGACCAACTTAACAAAACCCTAGAGAAGTACAAAGTCTAGGGGTAGGGGGGGAAAAGGTTTCAGGAAAGGATGGAGAGTGTCTGTTGCATTACAGTTTGTAAAATTGGTAAGAAGAGTGTTTTCTATGGCAGGCCCCAACATTTATGATTTTTATGCTGATATGTGACTAAAAGGAATATTTTTGTCCACTATTGGTGGACAGCCTGGAGCCAAAAAACCTGTTATCAATACTTAATGTAAGTCGCTTAACCTCCTTGCCCATTGGTAAAAAAATCTGGAAGCAATGTGGACCACCCTTTAAAAGGTGTTTTGAGATCCTCAAGTGGAGAGAGACTTTGCAATTGCTTGCATTTAAATATATTAAAATTTTTCCAGTTCACTGCAAGAATTAAGGTGTGAAAACTGGAAATAATATTTTCTGCTTTTCATTTGCTCTTTCACTGAAGCAGTGCTTAAACTATTCCTGGAAGTTGAATATTTAGCATTTCTGTTTCATTGTAAAACTGACAGTGTATTTCACTGCTTAAACTCTATGGAAATGAAACATTTTGTGGGGAAAAAAGGTTATTTTCATATGAGAAGCTGCTTCTGTTGCTCGTTAGGAAGTATTAGACATTCTGTCTCCGCTGGAAGGAACTGTAGCACACAGTGCTGCGCTTGAAAAGGCAGCTTGTAACTTGTAGGTAACAAAATGTTCTTTTGGGTTAAAAAAAAAAAAGCAGAATAAAAAAATAAAAGCTCTGAATATACTTAGGATTTCAATCAATGGTGTTTAAGGAGGATTAGAGGAAGCAGCTGGCTAAACAAATATTAGGTGTAGAGTGGATGCAGTGGTATAAATTAATAATGCAGTTCTTTATCTGCCGTATGAATGAGAGGTTTTGTGGAGATAAGGCGGCCCAAACACGGTCAGTGGATGCCACCTAGTGGATATTGCTGAGTCTTTTGGCAGAATTTTCTTATATTCCCAACTTCTGTAACTAATTCAGGTGCAATTTAACGGTAAATGGTTAGTTTTATTCACGTTTAACATTAAAAAACGGAATCCATTGTTTGTTTGGGGTTATTTTAAATTATATTTTTAGGGGAGGTTATCTCTGTATTTTGAGTGCCCATTAGATATGATAAAAATCAGCTTTTATTCATAATGTGCCACTACCATTTATTTGCAGAGACTTTTTGAACCACTCAGTCACAAGCAGCCACAACTTAACACTCAGTTTGATGGGCTGAGCTGTTAGTGTACAAGTAAGGAAATTTCTGTACAAATATTGTGTCAGGAGAAGCTGTGTCCAGCAGCAAGGATTTCAAAGCTCCTTCCAAAAGTCTTTTATCACACAGGATGTGCTTTTCTTAACCCCTTTGTATGTTGTCCTGAATATTGTGTCAATGATAAATATAGATGAAGAAAATGTATTGTTTCTAATAACTGATAAAAGGTAATAAACCTTTTTCTTTTTTTTTTTTTCACCTGCTGTTTATCTCCACCTCCCTCAGATGTCAGACATACTCATAGCTTAAATTATCATTTTTACAACGGAAAGGAAAATTGTTTATTTAATAATTATAAGGATTGTTTATTCAGTGGGAGATACTCAGGTGCTGTCAGTTCTCATAGCTCCAAAAATTATCCCATCCATGACAAAGTTTTAAGCAGGCAAACATGCATGTAGACATACTTTGTGAGGGGATTTATGGCATGTGGCCATCTTGCAGGCTTCTACTTCTTAAGCTTTTTTTTTTAAATGTCACCATCAACACAGCTTCCACTGCAGCCACCCCCTAGACACCCAAGCAAGGTGATGAATGCAGGGTTCTGATCCTACATTTTTAAAATAAGTGCCACAGTGGCTATTTGAGCTAAGAATTGTTAAAATACGTGGCAAAGTCAAGCTCCCTGTGCTTAACTTTCTCCTGGTTTTCATCACTGAGCAGGAAATCAAATGGCAATGTCACACTCAGCAGAACAGACAATTCTTGTGTCCTTCTTGTTTGGTCAGCTTTGAAAAGGCTTTTTTTGTTTCTTTAAATAAGGACAACAGGATGGGTGTCTCAAACATGATCAAAACTCTGAAAAAAAAAAAAAAACATTTAAAGCATGCATGAAGAAATCACGCAGCAGTAGCCTGCACTGGCTACCCTGGAACATTTTTCCAAGACTCACATGAAATATTGCCACAGGAGGTTGTTAAAAAAATCATGAGTTAATCGCTAAAGTCTGGTTCCCCATTAATCAGGAAAAGTTTATGAAAAGACTAAGAAGGCAAAATAGCATAGCAGCAAAAAAGCTAATTGGCTCAGTCCTGTGCTTCATAGGTGGCTTACCTCTCCTTTCAGCTCCGCCCAGCCTGGTACTGTGAATCACAGGGGAAAGAAACACAAACCTTATTAATGAGAGTCTTTGCAAGGCCACTGAGCCTCTCTCGGGACCAAGTTTTCCACTGGCACACAGAGTCACTGCCACTTCCTGGAGGAGGGCACATCAGGGCAAAATCTGCATCGTTAATGGCTTGGCATGGTAGAAAAAAAAGGCCATGAGACAGAAGAAGAATGTCCGTGAATATATGTGTCTTGCTCCAAAAAATGTCATCTTGGCATTTGCCTTACTGCAGGAGACCATTATCTTGAGACATCTTTCTATTAATAATATCTTCTAATTACTTTAAACATATGCAGCCTACAAAGAAAATATAGGCCATGGAGACAGGTTAGAATGGAAATGGGTTTGATAGAAATCTTAAGTGGTAAGAAACAAAAGCTTTCAAACTACTCCAGTGTAAAAAGAAGGAAAAGTTAGAAACATAGAATGATGTGGGTTGAAAAGGGAACTTAAAGGTGAACTAGTTCCAGCTCCACTGCCACAGGATCACTTAGAGATAGCTCAAATTTGGGCTTGATCAGTTTTGCTGTGGCTATATTAAGGGGTTTCTGCATGTCATATGTTAATTTAACACTTTTGTATGTTCAGAATTCTTTTCCTGCAGTGCTGCCTACACACAGGGAGAAGTGGCAGCCTGTATGCATCCACTGCCCTGTGAGATAGTGATCCAGAAAAACCACAGATCATCAACATTACTCACGTCAGTAATGCAGTGAAACCAATTGAAACTCAAACAGG
The DNA here is from genome assembly GCA_013400495.1 of Nicator chloris. NCBI lineage: Eukaryota > Metazoa > Chordata > Aves > Passeriformes > Pycnonotidae > Nicator > Nicator chloris. The sequence continues at coordinate 40,175 of WAAE01004700.1, forward strand.
CCTCAGTGAATAAAACTATTCATCTATTTGCATACATATCATCATACATGGCTGACCAGGAAGCAGTTCATAAAGCTCCAAGCTGCAAATCTGATCATTTTTATAGATATAAATACCTATAAGTTGATGTCAATACAGCATTAAGCAAAACTCTTAAAGTTTTCACATCAACAAAACTTTGTAAAGAGTAGAGGAATCAAGGCCTACACCTGTGGAAGAAGTGCATGATTAATGTAGGAAAAAGAACTTTGCTAAAATAACTTCCCAAACTCTCCAATTGAAACTAATTACGCATCTATTCATTAACATGCTAGACTCCAATATATTTATGTGATTGCTGGTTGGAATTTTTTCCATAAACATATTTTCAGGCAAAAAAGAAAACCCTGCGCCACATAAAAATAATATTGCCTAGAAATGGGAAAAGCACACTGAAAAATGTGAAAACACTGGAGTGTTGGGCCCAATCAAAAGATTTATGAGAACCATATAAGAGAAAAATAATGTTACAGGATGTCTTGTAGTTCTCCTACTGAAATTTCAGTGATGCACATGTGGTGCAACTGCAACAGATCATGATGGTGTCACCACTTTCTGATCATGCTGCTTATGGCCTGAGGTGATTTCCTCAGCTTCTTTAACCCCCAAGGTGATGTACACGCAGCAGGAAAGGTCTGGGATTTTAATTTCATTCCTAACCTGAAGGATATATGTGCACATTGTTATTTTCAGAAAAACTATGTTTCCGGATTTTCAAATATCTGAAGCAAAATGTCAGGTTTTGCTGAGTCTTTGTGACTTGTTTTCCTAATAGCTTTGATTATATAGATCTAAAATATGTGCAAAAAACACGATTCAGCTTTTATCAGCAAGTCAAGCAGACAGAGAGATCTTTTGGTTTGATTTGCGTTGGGTTTTTTCAGTTGTTGCTGTTTTTATTCCTTGATTGGTTTCATTAGAACCCATTTACACTGGTGCACTGTAAATAAGCTTGATGATCTTAAAGTTCTTCTCCAAGCTAAATCATTCTAAGAGCTGTGTAAAAGCAGTGACTGTGTGTCTGGTGGAGCCTGTGCTGGTGTGCCTGGTCACATTTATCATTCCATGGTCGTCTCTGTGAGCCAAGAACCAGGGAAAAACAGCAAAGATGTTGATCTCCCAAGTGTTTTCTAGATTTTTGCCCAGCTAAAAGGGAAAAGAGCAGTAATTCAGCTGTTGTTGTTGATGCAGCAAATGTAGCCAATGAATGGGTTGCTGGTTGCAGTTTCCAGGCATTTCATCTGTTTTCCCCCACAAGCAGGGTAAGAGAAGCATGGAGGTATTACTTCTTTTTTTTTTTTTTTCAAAGCAACCTCCGTAGCTGGTTCCATCTGCCTTTTAATGTAAGTTCCACTCTGATCAACCAGACAATAAGAAAAACTTTCAAACCCAGCAGAATGGCAGAATAGCTGTGGCAAGTTTGACATCTTCATAAACAAGCTGGGGAGAGGTTTTCTTGACAAAAGTAGTGTGACATGTTTTCAAAACTGGTTATGAAATAAACAGCTCACTGTGACAAGAGAAGCACATTTCCAATGGGGTTTTGCCAGGGCTAGTCAGCATTGGTACTCCTCAATTAGTAGGTTTCCATTAGTGACTTGGTTAAGGGAATAGAAAATATGCGAAGGTTTTTAGAACTGCAAAGTCGGAAGAGACTGAATTATTTTTCCTTTGAAGTTTAAATGGTTTTGCCTGACTGGAGAAATGAAAAAAAAAAAAAGAAAAAGTTTTCACAAAACAGAATGCAGTAAACAGAGACACCAATAGAACAACCTTTGGCATCTAAAAAAGCAGACAAATATTTAACAAAATCTAAAGAGGCAATCACAGTTCAACAGTTCACACTTTGTGGCCCAAATAATTTCTTGAACAAAACAATTCAAACACAAGATCTTTACAGGAACTGTTCACCCCAATCTGACTGCTCACTCATTTGAGCACTCAAAACTTGAGAATTATTTATTTTAAATCACATTCTTCAAATCTGAGACAGAAGAGGCATTCTCCCTTGTGAATGTTACTGTCCTGAGTGATCCATTTTGCATACCAAGTTGATAGAAACTTCAGATTCACTGTTTTTCAAGACCTATCAAACAGCAAATTATGCAGAGAATTATGAGATAATGTCCCTTAAGTAGGACTTTTCCATGGAATAATGGTTGCCTATAAAAAGTTAAGCTTCCACACTTAGGGAAAACTCTGCAAGTGTCAAGATAAAGCACAGACCTTTTTCCAGACCAGGAGACACAGATTCTGTCAAGTCATATGTTAAGAATGACTTATTTTTCCTGCATCTGATGATTGATAGAGATTCTTTTATCTGACGAATTTTAGTTGATTTCTGCATCTTTACTGAATTGTTGCAATTTGTTTGTTTGGACTTCAGCCTTTTCCTGACATTGTAGTGGGGAAATGTGGCTTTGCCTCAGCTGATTACAGCTTTCAGCAAATCTGTATTTATTCCTGTGGCTTGCAGTGTGGAAAATAATCACATCAGACAACAACCCTCCTTCCTCACACAACAATATTCATCAACTTGTCATTATTATACCTTCAGAAACTGCCATGGAATGATGATTGACAAGTTTTGTGCTTATATATATTAGTAGCAGCTTTCCAGTTTATACTGAAATTATCACATCAAATAAGACAAAATCTTATGGTTGTAAGTGTAAAAATGGTGACCACATGGTGGAGGGCAAGAGCTCACCCTGAAAAAATCTAAAGAGAGGGAGGCAGAGGTCTCTAATGTTGAACCACACCATCTTTGAGGGGTTTTGACACCAAATAACCAATTTCACGTTTTGTTTTGTTTTGTTTTTTGTTTTGTTTTGTTTTGTTTTGTTTTGTTTTTTTAATCGGGCTTAAATATTCCCCAAAGTCATTAGAAATGCAGGAACTTGATTCAATATATTTTGGCTTTCTGTTTGTGCCAGATGTGAGGAATGGCTCTTTTGCCCATGGAGTCACAATCCCATTATCAGGGAAATTTATAGATGAAAATTTGTTATCTGGAGGAAAACCAGAAGAACACTCCTCTTATTTTGCAACTAAATGTTTGCAATTTCAGTTAAAATGTGCAAATAAAAATGAGCAAAAGGATAAATTAAACATTCTTCTAGTCAACTGCCATAACTTTTTATTCTCATGTTTTTAGGATCCATATTGCCATGAAAAAGGCAATTCTGATTCCCTGCAGGTACATAAGCTCTTCCTAGACTTTAGTAAGGACAACAGAACACACAGGAAACACAAGTGTGTTTACCTCAAGGAAAATTTGGTTCATGTTCCTCTGTCATGGAAGCTTAAATATGGCAGATGGCCTAGAAAGCATTTAAAAAAAAATCTCATAACATTTTATGGGTTTGTTTTATTAGGTCATCAGTTTTGAAGCTGTAATATCAGATAAGAGCTTTGACTCCCAGTAGGAGAAGTCTTTTGGCCTTCGTGCTTACAGTGGAAAGCTCAAATATATGAACTGTAGGAGTAAACTGGGGAGAAAAAAGGATGAAAAAGGAGAAGATATTACTAAATTATGCCAAAGCCCCAGTTTAGTAGCATTTTCTAAAGCCTTTCAAGGAAAAAAGAAGGGTAAAAATAGTGCGGGAAAAGCGAAATGTATCAAAATTGGGATATTGTTTTTTCCTCAAACAGCAGAGGGGTGTGAGGGAGAAGTTCAGCTCTTTCATGCATGATAGGCACTGCTGTAAAATATTTAAAAGTCTTCTTAAATCTCTGCTTAACTGAATGTAAAGAAGGAAGAAAAGCAGGACATAGTATGGAAAACACGAGGCTCATTTGCAGTTTCCTGATCGAGTCTTCCATTTCCTATCATCCAGCCCTTAATTGCTCCTGGCTTTGACCTTTAATGCAATTCCCCAGCACTAGGCTGATCAGCTTCTCCAGACTGACTCTGGAAGCTGTGGGTGCTTGATTCAGTGCTGGGAGAGCCTTTTGGAGTGTTGTATTTCATCCCAAAATGACCTCGGATATATTCCACGGAGTGCTCTGCTCGGACAGTGAGGGATGAGCCAAGAGACTCGCCTGTGATGCTGACCTTTGCTTTCCTTCTTCTGAAATAAAATCACAGCAGAGGATAGCCAGAGGTCCACAGGCACAGAACAGGCCATTATGAGTAAGTTCTTGCTGTGTCCCTCTAATGCAGTTTATCATTCCAGTGCTGCAGGAATTCTGAGGTGATTGCAAGTCAGGCAACTTTATTGAAAAGCTGAATCCCAGCATTTTGCTGCTTATATCTCGCTGTCACCCAGGACAATAGCATCTCAATGCATAATGGAGAGCCCACACAGGACTTCCAGGGAGTCATTATTGCCATCCTAACTCCCTATTATTCCAAGGAGGGGATTTGCTGTGCTAGCAGAGAACATAGCACAGTACCAATTTGAGATTCAGGCACCTGAAAACTAATATTAACTGTTACCTTTTAATTATGTATGGCTTTTAATAGGAGAGAGAGAATTGCTGAGTAGATAGGATATTTTCTTGTAAGGATATTTTACTGTTGCTGGTGAAGCATTGTTTCAGCCCCTTGCTCAGACTTAAATCCCCCTGTGACTTTGAATAAGTTGGAGGCTCTTCATTCCTCCACCCACAAATGAGATGATAAAACTTCCTCTGTTCATGGGGATGGTATGAACACTCAGATATTCATATAGGCCACCTCAGCAGTTTATCTGCTGGTGGCACAGAGTCACCTATAAAATGTGTCTGTGCAGCCAGCTTGGTCAAGAAAGGCCAATTATGTCTCTCATCTCAGGGCCATATTTATTCCTCCTGGTGACATTGTCCCAGGAAGGCCTTCATGCAAGCCAGTCTGATCCTGGCATCTCCAATGGCTTTGGGAGGGATTACAATGAGGGAATCCAGAGGAACTGCATGGAAATTACATCTCTGTCATCAGTCTCTGCTCAGTTGGTACCATATCACTTTTTTTTTTATACAAACTTTTTTTAATACAAACTCTTGGTTCCAGCAGGGTTTGTGAGCTTTGGTGAGATGTTGAATCACAGCCACTGAACCCAAAGCAACAATTCCTTTAGAAGTTGGAGTAGTTCTCAGCACTCATATTGATTTGGGCTACCATCTTCTGTACTACTTCAAATAGTCATTATTCCAAATACAGGAGAGATGTCTGAATGTTACAGACTACAGTGGAAGTGAATGGGAGTGAAATAAAAGGATCTAGACTGCCTGAGACGACTGGGAATCATCTAGGGGAAAAAAAAATAAAAGTAATTATCTGCCCCAGAAACTTTTCAACTTGCTTCTAGGACAAAATACAACAAATTATACAGGGAAGGTGTGGAAAAAATGAGGAAACCTACATAAAATTCATACAGTTTGTCACTTATAAATGACACATTTTAGTGATCAAAATTAAAACTAAAAAATTATAGAAATTATGTATTTCTATTAGTGCATTTTTTTGAATGCAAGAAAACTCCCTTATTCACTTTGCTCAAGATATATTGTATTTGAATTCTGTGTACTTACTTTACCAAGATATAAATGTCTACATGAGTAAAAGGAAGCTAAAAATCTGGTCAAAATGCCTTGAGCAA
>WAAE01004701.1:0-18924 GCA_013400495.1 Nicator chloris
GTGACAGATGAGAGCTCTGCTGCTTGAGAGAGCCTCAGATCCCAGGGTGAGAGGCACAGCACCTGAATAAAGCCTCAGCAAGGTGCAGCTTTAGTCTCTTGCAGTTCAGAGGAAGAATCAAATCAGAATTTGCTGCAAACACGCCGGCAGCAAGTGTCTCAGCTGCCTAAAGCCAGCCATCATGACAGCAGAAGACAAGCCATTAGAGCTATGACACTTTATAAGACAGGCATGACATGGTAACACAGAACAAAAATGTCACTTTGAAAGCTGCTGATAAATCACTTGCTAGGCAAAAGGAATCAACCTTTCCAAACACCATAAGGATGAATCCACGGGATTGTTTTTTTTTCATGATGATATTTAAGCTCTTTGGAGTTTTACAATCTGTTGTAAACGTGGCCACTCACCAAAAAAAAACTGAAGACAAATCTCAGGACTGCTGAGTGCTGAGCGTGCCAGGCGCCCTCTGGCACGGCTCTAAAGGCTGTGCCAAGCTGCCAACGTGCCCACCTGAGGGGTTCTTACCTGCAGGACATCCTGGATCTTCACCCACACGTCCACCATGTCGTAGAGCTTGATGTCCCCGTCGTGCTGGCTGCAGGGGGAGGCCACTGTCTGCTGCAGGTGGCCCAGCACCACCGAGTGCGCGGCCGCCACGGCGTTGAACTTGTCAAAGAGCAGCTCCAGCAGCTCCAGCAGCAACCTGGCAAGCATGGAAACAGCTCTGCTCAGCTTCTGGAACGTTCCACAGGCTCACAGCAGGGCAGGGGGGTGGGGCACTGTGGTTTCATGTCCTGTTTTGTGACATGTTGAGGTCACCTGGATTCAAACCCTCGCTGTGGGCTCGTTTCAGCTCAGGTTTGGTACCTGAACATTCCTGAGGATTTTTCTCCTCAGTCCCTTCCCCACATGAGCATTGCTCACTCTAAAAGTGTCCCGTTTAGGGCTACAGGGAAGACAAAATTAGTAACTCCACAGTAATTAAACTGGACTAATATCATTGTCAGGCCCTAGGCAGGGCTGCAGGCAGGGAGGGGAACAACCTCTTTTTCCTCTCTTTCCTCTTCCCCCAAGAAAAAGTATGAGTCTCAGGGCAATACAAACTGCCTTCCCCACACAAACAGGATAAAAGGAATTCTTTTGGAGTTCTTAAATTAATATGGCAGCTTGCAAACAACAGGAAATAGCAGAAAGTTAAAATACCAACCCTCAGCACTTGCCATGGTTTTACTCCTGTATTTGTCATGGCTAAAACACCATCTAAATCTACTGCACTGTGCCTGCTCCTGTGGTTCCTTACTGCCCAATTAGTGTAATTAAAGCACCTCTGCAAAGTCCTGACCAGCCTGTGACGAGGCAGAGCCATCACCCTTTTTCCTGGGTGAGAACAGAGAACTCCCGATGGAGTTCAGCGCCGTTTAATGAGCAACTCCAGTCCCCACGTCACCCCAGCAACACGTGAGGATAACACTTCCCAAATCCATCTGCCAGGCACTTGGAGCCCTGACAGACAGGCTCCATCACATTCCCTGCAGCAGCTTTGGAGCCACCACATGCTCCAAGTCTGCCCAGCAGAAGCTGTGAACCCCAGGGCAGGAGCTGGAGCTGCTGCCACTCCTCCTCCAGCACCCTGCAGTGTTCACAGGAACAGGGAATGGCTTTGGGGACACCCTCAACATCCCAGGCTGCTCCAGCCCCAGTGTCCAGCCTGGCCTTGGACATTGCAGGGATCCAGGGGCAGCCACAGCTGCTCTGGCAATTCCAGCCCAGCCAGGAATTCCTGCCCAAGATCCCATCCCTCCCTGCCCTGTGGCAGTGGGAAGCCATTCCCTGTGTGCTGTCCCTGCAGGCCTTGTCCCCAGTCCCTCTGCAGCTCTCCTGGAGCCCCTTCAGGCCCTGGAATGTGCTGGAAGCTCTCCCTGGAGCCTTCCCCTCTCTGGGGGAACATTCCCAGCTCTCCCAGCCTGGCTGCAGCCCTCTGAATTTATTCATGACCTTCCCTGTGGGAATGTAAAAAGCAGAAGACCCCAGAAGGTGCAAAAAGGTCTCAGAAAGTAGACAGAAGCTGAGGAAAGGCTGGAAATCTCAAAACTTTCCCATAGGAAGCTAGGAAATTAGGAGACAAGTAAATACATTTATATCCATCATAAAGAACAAGGACTGATTGCTGGTTCAGGATGTAAAAGGTCCTAGGTATATGCTTTGCAAAGATAGAGGAAGTTTCCATCTTAAATAATGAATAACTGTGTATTGTTTCTTAGGTTTATAGAAGCCTTTTGTTCATATTAAACCCATGTGGGTCCTTCTCTGATTTGCTAGAGTAATATCACTCTAAACTTCTTCTTATAAATTATTGGTTAAGAAAGTATCTATAAGAAGTTGTTTCAGTTGTTGTCTTGTCTCTGATCTAGCTTTGCATAGATTTTGTTGTTTTCTTGTGTCTCTCATCCTGTTTGTAAAACACCAACCAATCCAACTTCCTGACTCAAAGAGCCACTGGGACCAAGACACCTTTTCAAACAAAACCCAATAAATTGTGTCTGTATCCCTTCTCTTCATANCAAAGAGCCACTGGGGCCAAGACAGCTTTTCAAACAAAACCCAATAAATTGTGTCTGTATCCCTTCTCTTCATACTGCAGAACAGCAGCAAATGCTAAAAAAAGTGACATGATGGAACCAAATTAATTCTGTACCACTGAGAAAATGTTCTCAGTGCCAGCCCAGCTTCCACCAAGATCCCATGCAAAAACAAGAACTCAGTTATCCCTACACCTCCTTGCTGCCCCAGGAAAGAAGAGTTTTGCAGAACTGAAGTACCTGGAGAGTTGGACAAGTTCACTTTCTTCTCAGGAGATGAGGCTGCCCTCACATTATCAGCTCATCTTTGGAGCCATCCCTAAGATAACCCCGCTGTGGTCAGCTCCTATTTGGACACAATTCCCCTACTGCCCTCACATGAGCAGCTCATCTTTGGAGCCATCCCTAAGATAACCCCGCTGTGGTCAGCTCCTATTTGGACACAATTCCCCTACTGCCCTCACATGAGCAGCTCATCTTTGGAGCCATCCCTAAGATAACACCACCCTGATCAGATCCTTTTTGGCTGGAATTCCAGTGCTCCCCTCACATTATCAGCTCATCTTTGGAGCCATCCCTAAGATAACCCCCCAGTGATCAGATCCTTTTTGGTTGGAATTCCAGTGTCTCCCTGCTGCCATGTTCCAGCCTGATGGACATGAAATCCCCCAGATCCACGCTCCAGTGTCAGCAGCTGCCCCCCCAGTACATTTTCCATTCTCATAATTTCATTCCCACATCTCCCTGTTTTCAGCCCAGCCTGAAAACAGGGAGATGTGGAATAAAACGATGAAATTTTTCTTTTCCCTAAAAATGACAAAATTTCCATGAAATGATGAAATTTTTCTTTTCCCTAAAAGTCCTATAAATCTCTTCAGGTCGTTTTTGAAAGAAGGTGACCCAAAAGAGACACAGGCAACGAGACAAAACCCATCCAAGAGGCCTGGATGGGGTTGGAGCAGGGAGTGAATGTCCCTGAGCTGAGCAGGGACACGCAGTGACAGGAGCCTGGCTCAGGCAATTTGTCACAGCCACCTCACAACCCCTGTCCCCAGAGAGAGGGGAAATGTGCTGGGGACAGTGACAAACACCCAGAAGGGACTTCCACGGGCCAGGCAGTGATGGGAGTGAAGTGATGCCCAGTGACTGCTGCCACCTGAGCGAGGACATTCATGACAATTCAAGCTTTGTTTCAGTCTGTGCCTGCTCAGAGGGGTGGCCTGGATGTAATTCCTGGTTTATTTCATAGCCTGGAGATGAGGGCAGAAGTCAAAATATAATATGGACTTGTAGGGAAAAGCACATGGAATCCAAGCAAGAGGATTTAGGAGCAAAAGTGTCAAATCTCCAATGTCTTGTTGGACGGGATTTTTAATGTTTGCTTACCAAAAAGTCCCATAAATGTGTCCCTCAAGCAGGCATCCATCCACATTGTTATCCTGAAGTCCAAACTCTTCCAAAATTCAGGAGAGCCCTGCAGGTTTGTGCAGCAGCACCCCAGGGAAACTCAACAGGGCCTCTTGGGGGACACTTTGTCCTCCACAAATCCAGATAAGGATTTCTAAATGTGAAGGTGTGACTAATGAGCCACTAATTAAGTGTGGGCCTGATATTTCTGGGTCTGAGAGATTTTAGCCTGCCAGCAGCTGCTAACTTTCTCCCAAGGGAAAATTCTCAAGAAAGCTTCTTCTCAAAACAAATCCTGGCAAACAACTCTCTCCAAACAATCTTTCTCCAGGTGGTGTTTTGCTTTTCTAGTTCTCCAAACATTTGAGCTGTTTCTCTGGTTTAACCACTGGGATCAGAGAGGTGTCGTTCCTGCTCACCAGTCATGTTAAGTCTGTATCAGAACACCTGATAAAAGTAGTAAGAATCAGACAATAAAGTTTTTTCTATGTTCTTTGCCTTCTGAAATATTTGGAGTCTCTCATCCCTTTTCCATGTCCTACAATGACAAATTAAGGAAAAGGCAGGGGCAATTCCTACAGTTGAGCCTTTCTCCATAAACTTCTTTCAACCACAGAAATCTCAGTGTTAGAGAGTTTCCCTAGAATTTAAAATTGTCCACTTGAAGCTGAGCTCAGCTAAAACAGGGGGAGATTCAGGCAGAGTGTTCAAAGTTATCTCCCCCAGGGATAAGGAGCTGCTTGGAACCTGCTCCTGCCCTTCCTGAAGCTCTGAGGATCTGAGAGGACACCCAAAGAGTCACCACAAACCAGAAAAACGTTGAGTTGAAAAATTTGGGGGTAATTAACGATATTTTTAGACACAAACGTAAAAGGTGGCCCCACAAACCTACATGGAAAAGTTTATTAAGGAAGGGAGGAAAAGAGAGTTAAATTGAAAGAGTAAGAAGAAGATCAGCAGTGGCTGTTCTCAGACCTGCAGCTTTTCTGGCCAGGTTCTACAAATCATTTCTCCCTTGTACAACAAGAGGGGCTCTAAAGAATTGCTGCACGGGGTCTCAGAAGGAATTACAGCAGAATGTCCCCAAGCAGATTGTCAGCCCCATCCTCAGTCACAGAATGCTTTGGGTTGGAAGGGACTTCAAGGATCATGTGACAGCCTAATGAAGACTTCAGCAGTTTTGGGCACAGCATTGTGCTCAAATTTGGGGTCTTACAGAGCTCTGTGGAAGCAGCAGGGCCTTGTTGCTCAGATTTATTTTTCCCCTGGCAGTAGGGAAGTCTCTGAGCTTTGATTTAAAACTGAAGCTAATTGAAGGGGTGGGGACACCTTTCCATATCGTAATTTATTCCTTTCAATAGAAATGAATTCACCTGCTTGCTGTAAACTTCACGGGTGATTTAGGTTTGGAACCAGTTCTAATTATGTCTGTGTTCCACGAGAATCCACGACACTTTCCATGGCTCTAGAATATGAGCATCTCAAAGGCTCACACTCTCCAACAGATGCCAAAAGCCATTAAAGCTTTCTGTGCCTCACTCAACCCTCTGGGCAGGTTAATGACCTTGATATATGATCTGATCCAATTCATCAATGCCAACAGACAACCAGGAGCCACACAGCCTCTCCAGACTGGTTCATAAAACAAGTATCAAGAATATGTTACACTCTTGGCACCAGAAACTCAGAATTCTGCCTTCTGACCCATCTAAAAAAAGCTCATTTTCACTGGGTTAGCAGCACTGTAACTCTACAAATTCTTCAACATGGAATTGTTTCCACAGCAGTGCTAATGAGAGGAATTAAAAAAGGAGTTTTTATCAAGCTGATGTTTTCCTTGGGAGTGATTTTCCACTACAAATATTGCACATAATGAATATACACAGTTTAATTTTCTGCCATTAATTCCCTTTGGACAATGATCACGACAACGTGGAGATTAATATTTCAGCTGGGAGAGATTCCTGCTGGAATCCTTTTGTTCCAAAGGCCAGTCCCAGTGAATTCTGAGGAGCAGCACAAACACAGAGCTCAGTTGGCTTCCACACCTTGCTATTAACGTAAATGGAGCTGCAAAACAATTAGAGACTTGGCCATACATTTGTGATAGAATTAGTTCCATACATGATTTCAAAGCTTTGCACCTGCACCAGCTTAATTGGACTCTGCTACACTCGAAATCACCGAGCTGAATTTTCTCATTTCAAGTCATATTATCAATTAGGACTTTTTTTTTTTCTTTCTTTTTTTTTTTTTGCAGCAATCAAGGGCTGAGAGTTGAAATATCCTTACCTAGGCTGATTTTCCTGGGAAATACTCTCCCCTCTCTGGTAACCATTGTCAGCCACCTGAGTGGTGGAGCGCTTCACGATCTGCTTGAGCTCCTGTTCCAAGCGATCCTGGATGGCTTTCACTGTTTCTGGGATTTTCTTCAGCTTGGCCAGCCCCTTGATGAGGATTCCCATGAAGACAGCGCTGTTCTCCTCTGGATCCAGGTCTGTGTCCTCTCTGATCTCCAGAAGGCTGGAGTCTCGCACTGGAAGAGATTTTAAGCCCACATTTTATCAACTGAAGCCAACGTCAGTGCCCTGAAGCAGCAGCACGGGCGCTCCTCTGGCTTCACACAACTCCCAGCACGTGGAGCAATCAAGGATGAAGAAGGAAACCAGAACCACTTGGATTTTGGGGGGAAGCAGTGGATCCTTCCTTTTGCTTGGAGGCTGCCCTAGACATCAATACAGCAGCCTGCACACTGGATTGATTTAGGAACAATTCGTGGGGCAAATTCTGTGTTAGGAAATAGAGGACGTCTGGTACAATTGAGATGTTCGTAAATGAGAAGTTACAATATCCCTACAAATCCCCTGAATGTGTTTCAAGGAGCTAAAACCCACTCAGTTTCTTCCCCAGCTGTTTCTCCTTGCTATTTTCTTCACAGGAGAGGAATTTTCATTACAAACACTATCAGGCTTAAGAGACTGCTGATGAATTCAGCAAAGTTTACGCTGCCAAAGTGACTGATTGTTTGATTTTATCTTTTCCTGCTTTATTACGGCTGTCAAGGGCTTGATGAAGTTACTCAAATCTTCCAGCAAGGCTTCTAGAAGGGTAAAGTGAGAAGAATTAGAGAGGATAGTGCAGACATGGTCCTGAAGTAACAGGGATTGCACAGGGAGAAATCCTGTTGCTAAGCAACAGGGGATGGGAAAGCAAGAGAGACTCTGCTTGTTTTAAGTAGGTTCATTAAGCAACATTTCTTAATTTACAGATAACACCCAGCAACAACAAAAGCGTGGCTCTGTTAAAGACTGGGTGAAACACTCAATAAATGTATTTCAACAGTTCTGTGAAGGAAGTGTCTGCAAGGCAAACTGAATCCAAAGCATCTTGGAAGATCTACAGCCGTTCCGTGCCATCCACCACGCCAGATCCTGGGATCAAAATGAAAACCCAAAGGCTGTTTCATCTGACTGGGGCTGAGCTCTGAAAAGGCTGCTGGGTGACAGATGACTCCCATGGTTTCAACTCCTCGACAGATTTTTTTCCCTTTGAAACTTTCCCAAGAAGCTGAGGAAATGTCACCAGGTCCAGCAGGAGGATGGAAGGAACGTGGCAGGAGTGAGGAACGGCACAGGGAGCTGCCTGGAGCTGGGCTCTGACCACAGCAGCAGCACCAGTACTAAGTTAGAGCAAGAGCAAGAAAACAACAACCCAAGGATGGTGCCAATTCATAAATAACCACAATAAATCGGTAATGCTCCCTTCAGTGCCACTTTACACCAACCTCAGGCTCAATCCATCAAGAGGCTGCTTTCTTCCTGCAGTGTGATCCCAAACTCTGCACCTGTGGCTCATGGCTCACATGGTCTCACATTTGAACCCAGAGCACCAGGAGAGAGTGAGCTGAGAATGGATCCTGCTCTGGAGCCAGGCTGGGAGAGCTGGGGGTGCTCACCTGGAGAGGAGAAGGCGCGAGGGAGAGCTTCCAGCACATTCCAGGGCCTGGAGGGGCTCCAGGAGAGCTGCAGAGGCACTGGGGACAAGGCCTGCAGGGACAGCACACAGGGAATGGCTTCCCACTGCCACAGGGCAGGGAGGGATGGGATCTTGGGCAGCAATTCCTGCCTGGGCTGGAACTGCCAGAGCAGCTGTGGCTGCCCCTGGATCCCTGCAATGTCCAAGGCCAGGCTGGACACTGGGGCTGGAGCAGCCTGGGACAGTGGGAGGTGTCCCTGCCCATGACTGGGGGTTTGGACTGAATGGCCTCTAAAAAGACCCTTCCAACTCCAAGCTATTCCATGATCCTCTGACAGGGAACATCAGGAAGATCAAGCAGTGCTTTTTTCTCTCTCTCACACACTTCTTTCAATTAAATGTGAGCAAGTTACAGGACAAGCAACTAGAAACACCCAGAACACATTAATTAAAAAAAAAATCAGCCAATAAGGGAAGGATAATATAAAGACATTTCAAACACCAACTGGAATTTAACATCTGGATGCAGAGCTATTCCTACCCAAAGCTCTGCTCCATCACAGACCTTTCACCCCACAGAGTTGCCAAGGACTTTGTGGCTGCAGGCCTGCTCCCTGCCCACTCTGTTATTGTTACTTGTTATCCCCCAAAACCCACAGCAAAACTCAGGCACAGACACAGAAAATGAGCTCTTTGGAACCAGAGCTGTGAAAAAGCACTGGAAATGCTACAGGAAGAAAGGTTTAACCTATTCTTTTAAATTAAAAAAACCACCAAATATCCTGTTTCTCTGAGTTCAGAGCAGGTATTTCCCAGCCTCAGCAGCCTCTCAGGACAGAGGACAGGTCCCATCATGAGGCTGCCCCCTCTCTGTAAGCAGCTTGTGAATTATTCTTGATAATCCACAATGAACACCCAAGAGGGAGGAAATGGAGCTGGAGCCAAGTGTGAGGACAGCATTTAAGAGGAGTAAAAGCAGCAACCTTGCTGAGAACTCTGCCAGCACACTGAGACAAACACTCTTCCATTTTTGAAAGAGCAAACCAATTTCCAGCATCCTCAGATAGTCAGGACATGGATTTCCTGATGGATTTCCATCTCTCCCAAGCAAGAGCAAAGTAGCCCAGCTAGTATCTGGGAGCTGCCCACGGGGCTGGAGGCTCTGTCAGATCTGGGTGTTGGATAAAACAGTGGGAACCTGTTGTCAGTCTGTCCCCTGCACACTGTCCCTGTTAAACAGGAGCCCTGGGTAGCTCTGGGGGCCCATTGATCTGTGAGATCTGCCAAGATCCCAGCCCTGGGTAACTGAGGATGTCTTTTTCTCGTGTCTTTGGCACTTCAAGCATCCTCTCCTGCCATTTAATGTCATCAAGGAGCTGTTTGACCACAAAGCTTTGGCCCAGGAACAAGCTCCTCCTGTCCCCGTCCTCTCCCAGAAAGGCATCAAGGGAGCCAGGCATTTATTAAGGAGTTCACCTGGGAAACCGCAGCCCCACGTGCTGCTCCTGTGGGCAGAGGAGCCCAGGGGTGAGGAAAGCTGTGCCTAGAGATCAACACTCAGAGGGGAGAGCTTTGTCTGTTTTTACTCCTCAACTGGGAATATGAATAACTTTGTTAGTCTTTGGGACGGAGAAGTTATTCCTAGCTTTGATTTTTGGAAGGAAGTGGAGGGGAGAGCAGATCTGCCACCTTGGACTGTCAGAGGGCAGATGGGGCCTGTCCAGGAGCTTGGCTGAGACTCTTTGGGGAGCCTGTCCTGGAGGGCAGAGGAGCCCAGGAAGACTGGGCATCCTTCAGGAAGGAAATCCTAAAGGCACAGGAGCAGGCTGTCCCCATGAGCCAAGGGATGAGCAGGCAGGAAAGAGAGCAGCCTGGCTGGACAGAGAGCTGTGACTGGAATTCAGGGGAAAAGGAGAGCTCCTGGCCTTTGGAAGAAGCAGAAGGCAGCCCAGGAGGAACAGAAGGATGTTGTGAGGTTGTGAAGGGAGAAAATGAGAAGGGCCAAAGCCCAGCTAGAACTTAACCTGGTGATTGCTGTAAAGGACAAGAAAAATCTTTCTACAAATACATCAGCAAGCAAAGGTGGGCCAGGGAGAACCTCCATCCTTTGCTGGATGTGAAACAGTGACAGAAGGAAGAGGCTGAGGCACCAAATGCCTTCTGTGCCTCAGTCTTGAACAGCAAACCCCTGTTCTCAGGGCAGGCAGGGGAAGGCAGGCATGGGGAACAGAACAAAGCCCCAGAATCCAAGGGGAATGCTCAGTCCACACCACCTGGACACTCACGGGTCCCTGGGGCACATGGGATCCACCCAAGGGCTCTGCAGAGCTTTTCAAGCCTCCAGCAGATCAACTCCCAGCCAACCCAGTGCCACTGCTGAGGGTGCCCTGGATCCCCTCACCCAGGCCACTGATGAAGGACCAAAGCTTTCTCCAGGGGAATGTTCTGGGAAACAAAGGCTTGACCAAAGTCTAGGTAGACCTGACACATCCTCACCTTTCCCTCATCCTCCAAGGGGGTCACTCTGCCCACAGAAGATCAGGTTGGCCAAGCAGGACCTGCCTTTCCTGAACCCACTCGAGACTGATCCTCTTGTCCCAACCAAGTCTGCAAACCTCTTGTGAAGCAGAACATTCAAACACATCTTACCAAAAGCCTTCAAAGGCAACAACTTGAAGGAATGATGATTTTACCACATCTTCTAATAAAACTGCAGCCATTTTCCCAAATTTTTCATCACCAAACCATTTTGCATCTGGAAATGCTCAACTCTGTGTTCAAGCAGGCAGAAATTGAGCCTTGGGTTAAAGCCCTAAAAGCTGAACCATGTGCATCACTGACTCCTCACCTCCAGACTTACAGAGGGGGAGCTTCCCTGATCCCTGCTCTGATGATGCCCTACAAAAAAAGCTCTGTTCCAACTGGAATTCATCTGCTCAGTGCTGCCATTTCCCAAAGAACCAACCTGCTGCAAGAAGCTTTTTAATAGCTCTGGTCTGATCCCTCCAAAGCCAACTTTGGGAACTCATTTAAGCAAAGCAGCTGAGAAAAAATGCTCTTGGGTCTTGTTTTTCATTCCAGTGAACGGCCAAAATTTGCTGCTCCTCATTACTGAAGGTTTCATTATCCATGGGCTTTTATGGGAGCCTTATAAAATGTAATGTACAATTTTCCATGATTTATGTCCTTCTGGTGATACCCTTTGTACCTTCAATGCTTCCAGAGAAAAGCACACGAGGTCCTGGTGGCCCAAAGGCATCATTTCAGGTTGGAAGGAACATCACCTGCTAATTCCTGGTGCTCCATCCTTGTTCTGACACGTTCATGGAGCTACAAATGGGCAATTCCTGCAGAAATGGGGCCTTGGAAGATTTGGGGAATTCTCAGCAGAAAATCTTCTGCAAACCCAGAAGAAAACCCACTTCAAAATCCTCCTAACCTATACAAGCCTGAAAATCAAGTCTCCAAATAAAAATAGTAAGTGCACTGCAGCCAATTATTTGATGTTGGGACCACACACAGGAACAACTCATGAAATGACACAGAAAGAGCAATTATGTGTCACTTTCCTGGCTTTCACCACACTGATCTAAAACCTCCTTGATTTTCCCTTTCCTTCCCCAAACACATCCCCAGATCATTAAATTTGAAGACAAAATGATGAAGGCAATTTACCCAGCTGGTGTCAGATCCTCAGGTGAGGCTCCTAAGAACAGAAGAAATCTTTTGAAGATTTATTGAGCAGGTTTGGAGTAGAGGCACCTGTGACAACCAACTGGCACAATGGCATTTTTTAGATTCACCTTGAAAATGGGACTTTCCAAGCTCTGGCTCCTGCAGGGATTCTGCAGGAGCAGCTTTAGAGGTCTCCACATGTTGTCACAGAAGTCTCTGGTTCTTGAAGAAAGAGAGGCAGGAGCAGTTCCTAGACTTGTCCTTAGAACCACCACACTGCCTGGCCCTCCAAACTCCTTCTTCTCCAAAAAAATCATTGAAATAAATTAGCAATTCAGCATAAAATCTACATATGCCACTCGCAGCAGTATTTATTGTCACCACCAGCTCATCTCCTGCTGGATTTCTAAGAAGTCTCATCCCAGGAAAGGTTTTAGAGTTCCAGGAAGAGCCTGGCAAAGCAGGAACCTTCCTAAATACCCTTCAGAGCACAGCAAGTTCAAGCAGAGAAACAGAAATGTCTTTCTCTGAACTGGCATGAAGGGAAAGTGTTCCTGGTGAACTGGCACAGCTGCCATCCTCAGGTGAGCGGTACCGAAGGGTTTGTTTGTTTTCCATGTGGCAGGAACAGCTTTAATTCCCTTATAAAGATTCTACAGCACAAGGCAACATCTCCTCTGGGAAGGGAGTGCAGGAAGGACTCCAAATGTTGGCATCTTGGCTGGGATGGGATGAATGAGTCAGTGCTTTAGAAGGACACCCATTAATATGCACAGACACTTTGTTTCATGGATAAAAAGCCAAAGCACTTAAGTGGCTACAGGCAGAAACAGCTTTTGTTATGCATAGGCAGAAGTTGGAAATTCTCTGCTAATTGTGCAGTCCTGGAAAAGGCTACTTTTAAATAAAATTACACTGGGGGCAGAAAACCCCATCTACATAAGTACATTGTGCACTTGAAGCAGAACCATATGCAGATTTTATGCCACGAAATGTTTTCTGTTAGAATGCAAATCTTTGCCAGGCTGAGGGACACTTGTCCAGTGCTTCACTGAGTGATGCAGAGCACAAGGAGCAGCCAAGGAAGAGATTTTCTGGGGCACTGGGTGTGAAGAGCAAGAGGAGATCTGCAAAAACAAGACCAGGAGGGGCATCTCCTGCTCTGTTCCCCGGCCATGAGGTGGGAGATTCCCATCAGCTCCGTAACTTCAGACCTTTTGGGTTTTATTTCTATACAGAAGATCGATATTTTAGGGGGAGAAAAGAGCAGGCACTATAAACATCACTGAAAAATGAGTATTTGAACATTTAGAGGGGTTGGAACTGGATGGTCTTTCAGGTGCCTTCCAACCCAAACCATTCCATTTCCAATGGTGAGGCTGGGATTCAGGTTTTTGTGGTTTATTTCCTCAGTTCCTCAAAATCCTGTGATCTTTTGCAAGAAAACTCAACTGAACTTCCCACTGATCACAGAGCAGAACAGGAACCCTTCATTTTTTCCCTGAGAATATTCATATGGATCTTCTCTTCCAGATTTCAAGTGACCAGGCTGCAGTTTCCAGCTCTGGAAGTTTGTGACTCCTCACAAACCTCCAGGACATAAAAAACCAGCCTCAGGCTCCAAGACCAGCCTGGCAGGAGCAGAGCTGAAGAACAAAACCCCTGCAGGAGCAGAAGACAAGAGTAATCAAATGGAACAATCTCGGAGGCAAGTGTGACAAAACTAGAAACAAAAGGACAAAAGAATTAATAAGGCTGCAAAGAGAAGGAAAGATTCTCTGCATTTGAGGAATACTGAAACAGTCAGGTTTGAAAGGGGAAGAGGCTGGAGGTCACTTCTGTATTATTCATCAAGGACAACCCCACTTATTAATCTCCTGAAACAATACAAAGATTAATTTCCCTCTCTGCAGCCCTTCCAAAGCCTCAGACAAAAGCACCAGTGCAAGTTTCCCTCGGTGTTTGCTGCAGTAACACGAATAAAAGATCAGCCCCAGATTATTCCTGTGTACAGCCAGACCTTTAGTCAAAGTTACAAAGCTCCCACAAGGAACAGATTTGACCTTTTGGCTCCCACACAATCAGAAACTTCAGCAATATCTACACGAACCTGGCTGCCTGCAGTAAATAATGCTGAGGAAACCACACAGAATGAACCCACTGCAAAGCTCTGCTGCTCAAGAGATCAAGAACACCATCAAGGTGAGAGCAGGCACAGGAAACTGAAGCTGGTGGGGGTTAGGAGAGGGAAAAGATGATTTTCCATCAAAAAAAAGGAAGTTCTGCCCCTGGACACAACACCCACTCGTTTTGTGACACTGCAGAAATCACCTCCCAGGTTTTTGTGCCCCATGAGCCACGAGGAGAGGGATGATTTGTCTCCTCCTACTCCAGCAAAAATCAGCTGAAGATCTACAAATGAATCTCTAGGGCTCAAATACTCACTGCTGGAGCTTCCAGGAGTACTGAACTGGGAAGTCTCAAGGAATTTCCGAGGTGTAGATAAATTAGTGACATCCATCAGAGGCACAGGAGAGG
Source organism: Nicator chloris (assembly GCA_013400495.1). NCBI lineage: Eukaryota > Metazoa > Chordata > Aves > Passeriformes > Pycnonotidae > Nicator > Nicator chloris. Next base: position 14,178 of record WAAE01004701.1, read on the forward strand.
CATCTTTCACAAGGGACCTGTGTGAGGGGAAAGAATCAATGCAAACAGTTGATTAATATTTACAGTATTTATTCACAACAAATAACCCACTTATTCCTTACATCTTACACCTAAGAATAAATGTTCCCATTTCCATGCCTTCTGTCAACTTCTTCATCCTCCAAACTTCTTGATCCCCACCAGAAACCTCCACCCTTTTTCCTGCCCTTCACATTCCTGTTCTGAGCATACTCACATGCATCCCTTCCCAAATGAATCTCCTTGCTCAAAAATGAAAACATTTTCCACTTGGCCCTTTTCATCATGAATTCACATTGTCTTAGTGGCCAAAAATGTGTCCCACTGCCCCAGCTGCTGCACGTGGCAGGGGGACACAAGCAAGAAATCATTTTTAGGAGAAAGAAATGTGGAAGGTTCCTAAAATGGAGCTCAGGATGTTTGCTTAGAGGTCAAAATGCTCATGGAAATGTGAAAAAACAAGGGTGAGGCTTGGTATCCTGCAGAAGAACCATCCAAAGCAACAAGCCACCCTCGCTGCAGGAGTTGCTGTTGTCAAATATTCACAATGTGCATCAGGGAAAGTGAAAAAACAGAGAATCCAGATTAAGAGAAAGGTCCCTGCAGCAGCCACACAGAAGTGCAGTTAATTAGCAGTCCCCCAGTCTGGGTACACCAAAGCTTTGTGGCTGTTTTTAATTAAGAAGATGAGTAAGGAAGAGACTGATGACTTGCTAGCAACCCTCCTTCCTAGAAATTTCAATTTCAATCAATCCTTTCCTTCATAAATTCATTTCATGCAACTGGCTGTCTTGCCTCACGTTTTTGGCAAGTAGATTTTGATTCATTCTCACAATAAAAAGCTCATTTATCTTTTCTCTGCATCTCTATCAAGTGCTGACTCCCCTTTTGCTCCCCACCTCTCCTGCTCTGCAAAAATCATCTCCCAACACTGTGTCTCTCTTTTCCAGCCACTTCCCTCCTTCCCTGCAACAACTCAGAATGAGGAAAATCAGGAAAAAAGAGCCTATATGAACTGAATTTCCACTGACCACAGGCACCAACCAGGGCAGAAGTTCTGACACCTTTAGAACACTTTGGGAAAACATCAAACCCAACACGTTTCAGCTCAGACACTGAAGTACTGCGGCCTCCATCTCATCACCTTACAGGAGGTTGGGAGGCTTTTAAAACTCAGATATTTCCTAGAAAATGAGCAGTTTTACCCTGCAACTCATGCCCACGACATTTGTAGGAAAGGGAGAGAATCAGAGAAGGGAGGGAACGCCCAAAGGAGCCGTGAGAAGCAGCAAAACCCCCAGAGGAGCACCGAGACGAGCGAAAGAGCGCGAACGGGCTCCAAAGCGCGTCAACAAATCTGCACTTCCTGCTCTCCACAGCCACAATCCCGAGGGATTGGCCTGCCAGAAATGCAGGTTTGGGGTGCCAGCTGTGTGCCAGGTGTGTGGCAGGGGACGGGAGGGTGGCCCACCCCAGGCGCGCTCTGTCCTTGCCGCGCTGCCCCACGCGGTTGGTGGATTTGATGTAGAGGTGCCGGTGCAGCTCGTCGATCAGCACCAGGTGCAGGTTCATCTTCTTGCTGTGCAGCTCCAGCCTCAGGTCACTCAGCCCCTCCACCTGCAGGAGGGGACCCTCCAGGGAATCCACTGCTGACACCTGGGGGGAAAACAGGGGACAGCTCTCAGACATCGATTCGTTCGACTCTCGCTGTGAAATGTTCCCGTTTGGCCATTTCCCTCTTGGATTGGGGCAGTGTCTGAATCCCGTTCCAGAGAGAGGGGGAAATGTGGGAAACGGATTTGTAGAGGATTCTCAAAGCCTGACAGAAGGCTCACATGGTCTTGTGTCTGAATGGGAACTCTGAGATAAAAAATGCTGACTCAGAGAGGCCATGGGATAGGACAGACATTGTGGAGAGAGAAATGGAACCAGAAATGAGTTCCTAATGATGACCTTGCAAACAGACCAGATATTCTGGAGATATAGAACAATGGAAGATGTACTGTAGTAGGACCCGTGAGGGGGTCTAAATCTAAAATTATTTAGATGATTGGCTTTAAGGCATTGGCAGCATGGTGTGGCAAAAGCTGACAGGCCAAGAAATGCTTTTAATGGATTGTAATTAGGAAATAGTTTGGCTTCTGATTGTGATGGCGTGAATGGGAACATCTGTACTGTCTCACCCTTCACATGAGACTGCAAATGGAATAAAAGTGTTTAAAATGCCTCTCAGGAGCCCCTCTCTGGGGGAGGAAAAGGGATAATCTGATGGGGGGGAAAAGGGGACAATTTTCAGACATTGATGCGTTCAACTCTCACCATCAATTCATTCAATTTTGCAATTTTCCTCTTGGATTAGTGGAGTGTCTGAGTCTCAGGATGATTCTATCCTTAAAACCCTTCCAAAGCAGAAAATCTTGAAGCAACATTTTATTTCTGTTCCTAAACAAATTACATAGAAGGGTCCAACATCCAAATAATTCAGATTTAATGTGCAGCCTTCCAATATTAAGCATATGTATAAACAAGTTAGTGAAAACACAGTTCTTTCATAAAAATCAAAGCATGGTTTATCCCCAAATAAGAGGATTATTAAGTAGAAAAGTGTTAGAAGAAGATAGTGACAATGGTGTTTGATGGTTGTTATTCTTTCCATTAGAGAAACACTAAAAACCCATTATTGCAAATTCTACAAATGGGGAGAAAATGGCTTAAATTAAATTTGCTTGAAGTCATGACTGAAAAAGCTTAGGAGGCCTCATCCTTTAGGCTGCACAGGGGTTCTGCCCTGTGGCTACACCATTTGAATATCTGAAATAATGACCAGCTGCCATCTCATGGGCACTGAAATTTCCTCATTTCCTTTTCTAGCCTAAAAAATAAACGTGGCCAAAACCCAAACACTGACAAAACCCACAAGGAATGACAAATCAGTGCTTAAAAGCAACACTCTCACTGTGCATCCCTCCCAGTTGCTTTTCTACTTAACAGAGATTTCCAGTTACTAATAAATAAATGATGGCATCCCTCTGCAGCTTCCAAACTCTCAGTGCTGATGTTGTAAGAAACTGCAAAGAGCATGTTTGGCATGGAGAGGTTTAAAATAAAATTTAAAAACTCATTCCCTGCTAACTGAGGATGCTGTCAATGAAATAAGACATTTGCTTGCACTTCAGGATCTGGGTTCAGAACAAACCTGTCAGCCAAACATTAAAAATTAAAAGCAAAGATACAGTGAGCAGCCAGCCCAGCTGAGAGCTGCTCCCTCAGCACCAGTAAATATTAACTCTGCTGAAAGAACATCCATCACCAGTGTATTCCTCTGCTGGCCTCCAAGCCCAGGAAAAACCTGGAATATCCACAGGACTGCCAAACTTTTTATATTAATTTTTAAATCTCCTCACTTGATACACAGCACTGTCCATCCTCTTTCTTTCCCAGTATCCATCTGGGAACAATCTGGGAAGTTTGGCCATCACACATCACAAAACCACCCTGAAGGTGAAGGAAAAACCCAATTTCCTTCTCCCCAGAGGAGGAGGCAGAGCTCCCACAAGTGGAGCAGCTCAGCAGCCACCACAGGGAAACTCTGGCAGAAGTGGAAGCGTTCATTCCTCTCTTCTTCCTTTGGCAGGTGGAGCTTTTTTCCCCAGATCTCCCCATTCCAAAATCACTCCAATGTATTCCTCTGCTGGCCTCCAAGCCCAGGAAAAACCTGGAATATCCACAGGCCTGCCAAACTTTTTATATTAATTTTTAAATCTCTTCACTTGATACACAGCACTGTCCATCCTCTTTCTTTTCCAGTATCCATCTCTTAATTAATCCTCTTTCTTTCCCAGTATCCATCTGGGAACAATCTGGGAAGTTTGGCCATCACACATCACAAAACCACCCTGAAGGTGCCGGAAGGTGAAGGAAAAACCCAATTTCCTTCTCCCCAGAGGAGGAGGCAGAGCTCCCACAAGTGGAGCAGCTCAGCAGCCACCACAGGGAAACTCTGGCAGAAGTGGAAGCGTTCATTCCTCTCTTCTTCCTTTGGCAGGTGGAGCTTTTTTCCCCAAATTTCCCCATTCCAAAGGCACTCGAACTCCCCCAATCACTTCAGGGGAGCTGCAACTGCCCTGGGAGCTGGGCCAAAAATCCCACCAGAGCCAGGAGCAGGAGCAGGAGCAACATTTGTCACACTGAGAAACTGAGAGATGAAAGAGCAGCCAGAAAAGAAGTGAAATCCAGAGCAAAGTGACATTAAAAGAATTCCAAGACATCCAGGAGAAGTTTTCTCTGAAAAGCAAAGAATAGAAATTAAAACTTTCCACTCAGCTCTGGTTTTGTCTTGCCAGTTCCTAAAGAGTTCACTGCTCACAAAAAACCATTAAGGCCAAAATACAACTGTCAAGGACATCTTTTAAGGGAAAAAAATGGAATATTCAACCATTTATTATACTCATGTTCATGGAAGTCAAAGGAAGGTCTCCAGTAGGTTTAGATGGCAACAGAGATTAAATATTATGCTAAAAACCAAACCAAACATTTTTCCTTTCTGCAGTTTTGCTCACAGAAAGATGGTTTCAGTCCTGGCAACAAAGCAGCAGCCAAGATTATATTCCAGAATAAAAAATAGGAGATTAAAACCAGCCCAGAATGGCATAAGCGACCAAAAGGAAGCAAAAACATCAATAAAAAATGCACAAAATTAAATTTACACTAAAAGCAGATCAAGAGTGGA
>WAAE01004702.1:0-52798 GCA_013400495.1 Nicator chloris
GGGGAGGGAAAAGCCTCTGGCAAACATCTGGCAGCACAGCTGGTGGCATATGGGGCGTATCTCCTCCCTGAACTGGTGCAAGAGGGAAAAACAAACTTCACCTCTCTGACGGGAGGCAGCAGATGAAAATAAAATTAACCTTTTTTTGTTTTAATCATTTGTGTATTTGTGTGTTGTACATTTGAAGCCAATGTCTGTTTGAATGACCTGCTTTAAAGCTTTGGGTTAGAAATTCCTCAGTTTGCCCCCTCCTCTCTGAGCAGAACCAGCTCAAGTCAACAAATTCTGCCTCATCAATCATGGCAAGGATTCCTTTTCCTTCTTTTCCTTTCTTTTTCCTTCTTTTTCCTTCCTTTTCCTTTCTTTTTCCTTCTTTTTCCTTCCTTTTCCTTCTTTTTCCTTCCTTTTCCTTCTTTTTCCTTCCTTTTCCTTCTTTTTCCTTCTTTTTCCTTCTTTTCCCTGCCCCAATCCTTGCAGCCACTGTGGAGATCACATTTTATTTCCACAGCAGGAATTAAAATTATCAAATTGTGGCCTCTAATGAGCTTGTAATTCTTCTGGTTTTTTTTTTCCAAATGCATCTCTATTATTCAATGAAAAAACTCTTAATTAAAGGCTCGTGGCATAATGAACCTGGGTGGGCATCATTTATTTCAGAGCAGATCCTGACCATCAAACCTTCATCAAGATGATGATGGGACCTCAATTCCTTATTAAACTTCAGAGATGTCACACAGAAAATCAGATTTTCTAAACTGAAAGTACAACAGTGATTGGATGAAAGTCTCTAAAATCAACCACTGAAATTGTAACATAAGAAACACCAGGCTCTGAGTCTCTAAAATGTGAAAAAGAATTAAAACCTTCTATATCCAGCATTAAACCTACATAGATCCACGAATTCTGGTCCAGTTTATCTCTTATTCTCCAAAATTTGATGTGGCAACAGTGGTTTCTTACCCACAGTCTGCTCCCAAAAATAATCAAGTATTTCGAGGGCTTCTCTCAGGGTACATTTTTTTCTCATAAAAAAATAATAAATGGCAATATCTGAACTACATTTAGGTATTTTATTTGCTCTCGAGCCTGCCAACCCAAACAATGATTTGTGTCTTTATAGGAAGGCACTTCACCATTTTCAAATAAATATTTAAATGCTCCTTCACAGGAAAAAATATTCCTGTGGTTAGGTGAGATGTGCTGGAAAAATAAAGGCTGGTCCTCAAAGGCCTCGTGTTGCTACACTTTCCCCTTCTTAATTTGCTTAATCCTTCCTCAAACTCAAAAAATTCAGATCAGAGCAAAAGAAAAAGTGTTTTAAAAGGAGCTTTGATACCCACAGCAGATTTCTTAATGAGTTTTATTTTGGCAGTTAGCTGCAGGAAGAGATGGGGGTGAAATAAGGGCTTTGATCTTCATAATTTATCTGTTTTCCTGGTGATGGTGCTACACAAATTCTCCAAACTGGGAGAAGGAGCAGATTTGAAAGGGATAAAGATTTGGGTTTTATGTGTAATCAAAGAGGTGCCACTTAAGTATTAAATTTCCATTTTCCCTCTAAAAAAATGGGGGGAAATGATGAAAGGGAGGATGATGAACACCCTGACACAAATTTGTGCTGTCACAGGGAACATCAGCACCTTCTATTTAAGTAACTCTCAGAAAAAGGCTGAGTAGAAAAAAAATAAAGTAGAGAAAAGGAAGTATTTGCTGTTTGGTGGGGAGAGAAGTGAATCTTCCCTTTCTGCCTGCCAAAAAAAAAAAAAATCTTAAATGGGAAAAATCCTCTAAAATTTGCCATTTCCAGGTGGTTTTTCAAGTCCTGTCAGGCCTGCTCCTGCTTTCAGCTGGTGGAGAACTCATCAGGCATGGTGGGGGTCAGGTTCAGCCTGGTGTCCCACGCAGAAAATCCATGGAAAAACTGGGATCAAGATTGTGCAGGGCTGAAGGAAAATTTCCCTTTTTCAGGCAGCACCTTTTGCCCTTGATGCTGGAACCTCCCAGCACTTGAACCTCACCCCTTCTCTCCTAACGAGCTCCTCGTGCTTCCCAAACCCTGATAACGCCTAAATTCCCATCCTGATCTCCCAATCCTGATAACCCCTAAATTCCCATCCTTACATCCTGATCTCCTAATACTGATAACCCCTAAATTCCCATCCTGATCCCCAAATCCTGATATCTCCTGAATTCCCTGATCCTGACACCCCTGATCTCCCAATCCTGATAACCCCTAAATTCCCATCCTCATTCCCCTGATCCCCAAATCCTGATATGTCCTGAATTCCCATCCTGATACCCCTGATATCCCAATCCTGATAACCTCTGAAATTCCCATCCTTATACCCCTGCTCTCCAAATCCTGACAACCCCTACATTCCCATCCTTATCCCCCTGATCTCCCAATCCTGATAACCCCTAAATTCCCATCCTGATCCCCAAATCCTGATATGTCCTGAATTCCCATCCTGATACCCCTGATCTCCAAATCCTGATGTCTCCTGAATTCCCATCTTCATTACCCTGATCTCCAAATCCTGATAACTCCTAAATTCCCATCCTGATACTCTTGATCTCCAAATCCTCATAGCCCCTGAATTCCAATCCTTATACCCCTGATCCCCAAATCCTGAAATCTCCTGGATTCCCATCCTGATACCCCTGATCTCACAACCCTGCTATCTCCTGAATTCCCATCCTGATACCCCTCCCCGCCAAACCCTCATAACCCCCTAAATTCCCATCCTGATACCCCAGTCTCTAAATCCTGATAAGCCCTAAATTCCCATCCTCATTCCCCTCATCTCCCAATCCTGATAACCCTTAAATTCCCATCCTGACACCCCCTGATCTCTTTTCTTGCCTCTTTTTCAGCAGCCCAACATCAGCTTTCAGAGCTGCACCCCCTGCGCTGCAGAGCTGGGGAAGAACAACCCAAATCTTTCTTTGGGATGAAAAAAATCCCCCTTTTTTCCCACCTCGGGCACTGAGGCAAGCGTGAGGTAGCAAATCACACATTGCTCCATTTCCAAATCAGATCCCTTTGCTCCACCTTTAATACCATTTCCCCCCTCCCAATGAATTAAACATCCGTTCTTTTACCACCCAGTTTATTTGATCATCCAGGAAGATAAATGGCTTCTGCTGAAATATTAAACAAAGGGAAAATTAAACTACTGGGAAGGGTAAACAATACAGTAAAGCACAATTTCCTTTCTGCTACGTGGAGAGAATAAAGTCTCTCTCTCTTGCTAAATAGCAGCACACAGGCTCCAATTCTGGCCCTGGACACACATGGAGATTTCTCCCCCAAATCAATAGGATTTGTACCTGTCTGGGTGAATTTTTAATTGAATGGGAGCAAAGGAAGGGGTTTCTAGATAAGATCCACCCAAAAAATAAAATTGTTTAAGAAGTTCAGCACAGGGAGGTTTTAATATCGAGGCTTTGGTTCTGGTTCTTGCTTGTTCGAGCCAAAGATAAAATGAAAAACGTGATTTTAGTTGGATTTTAGGCCCAGGCTGGTGGGACAGCACCAAGAACTGGCTCATCCCCTTGGACCAGCAGAATTCCACCCCTGGGGATGGGTGCTGGGAAGAGCTGGGAGGACTCAGCTGGAAGGTGAGGAGCAGGAACTGATTTTCTGAGATCTGGCTGAGGCTGGATTCCTCCCAAACAATCCCAGAGAGAAGCAATTCCCTTCCTGGGCCACTTCTCCCTCCAAGGGCTGTCACATTCCAGCAGGGACATCAGCTCCAGCCCCAGCCAGGATGAAAATTCCCAGGTGGAAAATAAGAATTCATACCCAGGACTGAAAAAAATTCCTTCAGCCAGAATTTCTCCTGACTGCTGGCTGCTCTTTCATTTGGAATTTCAAAAAGACATTGCTTACAGTATTCCAGGAGCTCAGTCTCAGAACCCTGAAATAATTTTGTTTGGCAGATGATTGATGGGAAGGAAGGACTCGTTTCTGATGGAATTGCCTCTGTTCCCTAGGAAATATCTGAGCATCACGGGAACTTTTCTCGTTTTTGCACAGTTACAGCCCAGATTCTGAGTTTGGGCTGAGTAATCACTGAATAGTTCTGATGGGAATCTGACAAATGGCAGCAGATCCGGATTTGATCCGTGGATATTGATTCTCCTCAGAGTTTTACTGTGATTCACTTTCTTTTTTTTTTCCAGCAAAGCCACCTACGGATCAAAAAAAAAAAAATTCTGCTCAGTGCAGCCGAGGCATTTCTTGGTTTGTTATTGCTGGGTTATTCCTGGGGATTTTCAGGCAGGCTAAACACCATGTGGGGTGGAAATGGGAACGTGAAGGACTGGGAGAGGGGCAGCAGGAGAGTTTGGGAGTTCCAGCAGAGCAACAAAGCCCTGGGGGCTCCGTGGCTGCACCAGGTGAGGCTGAAATCCCTTTTGGGGAGGCAGAAGCCAAAGCTGGGGGTCCTCCAGGGCTGCCCTGGCTGTGACCTCCATCCCACCCGGAGCATCCCAGGGTGCAGGAATTCAGATTCCAGGCTCACTGAGCCCTGACCTGCCCCTGACAGAGATGGATGCCCAGCTCTGCTAATGGGCTGTGGCAGCTCCGGGCTGGGATTTGCACCTCGAGCATCGACCTGGGATGAGCCAGCTCCTTCCCACTCAGTCCCTCTGGGCATCCTGGGACAGCCAGCAGCCTCCTGAGCTCCCTGGTGTCCTCTCCAGGACTCAGCCCCACAGCCACACCCGGCAGGAAGGTTTGCAGACACGGATCTTCAGCTTTACCTGCTTTAAAGGCAGAATCTGCACCTCATTTTGTGGTGCCCGTTTATGCACAGAGAGACAAAAATGCACAGCTAATCAGTGCAGGCACGGCTTTATTTAGGAGGAAAGTGAGGGGGGTGGGAGATAGCTGGTGCTGGTGTGGTTTAGTCAGAATTTATTCACCAGAACCAGCAGTGAGTGGCTCTGGCTCTAGGCAGCTCCAATTTTTGCAGTTCTCAGAGAGCTTTTAGGCACGTCCTGAACAAGTCCTAAACAAGAAGCCCCAGCTTGACCACAGCCTTTGTGCTGAGCCTTTCCTTTCCTTGTGTTCCCCTCTCACCCCATCCATCCACCCCTCTGACCCTTCATCTTTCTGCCAAGGACAGAGAATTGCCCCAATCCTGGCTGATTCCCACAAATCTCCAGCTTTGGGAGTGTGGGAAACAGAAAAAGTGGGAAACAGAAAAATAGGAAACTTCAAAAAATCAAAAGATATAGGTTTAGAGATAGAAAGATACAGGAATAAGGACATGTAACAATAAAACTGTGGGTTTGTGTTGTGTAGAGGCAGGCTCCAGTAAGTAGAAAAATATGCTATGTGAGATAATAGAAAAGTCTAATAACGAGGTTTTGTGTTTATAGAAGAGTTTAAAAAGTTTTGGAGCAATAAGAAATCTAAAATACTTGCATAATACTTATTATAAAATAAGGTATCAGTGTAGTTTTAATGATTGGTTTGTGTAGCTGTTTGTTGATAATTCGTTATTGCTTAGGAAGTTTTTAAAAGGTTTTGCAACGCAGATAATTGTGGTTGCTGTTGGTGAGATGTGGGTTGGCGCTATTTTTTAAATCGTTTTATTTTGTAATGAGGTTGAGGTTGCAATGAAAATTCGAGGGATGTCTCCCAGCAATCCCATCCCGTTATTTGGGAAAACCAGATCCAACAAGGGAGGTCACCCACTCCTTCCCTGAGAGCTCCCCTTCCTCCCTGGGTGATTTCTGAGCAGCCCTGAACCTTTGGGAAGTGCTGCTGCTGCAGACAGGAACGTGCAGAGCTCCCAGAGGAGCCTTTCCCCTCCTCCTTGGGATGCTGGGAATGGGGAGGGCTGGTCCAGCCCGACCTCCCCAGTTTGGAAAACACTCAGGAACCCCCTCCTGTTATCCAAGGTTGCAGCACAGCCCCTGGGAAGTGCTGGGTGCCACATCCTGGGTTCACTTTTACAGCTGCACGTGAGGGAGAAACAGAACCATCAAAAGATAAAGTCAAAAATCATCAAAAAGTAACCAAAAATCATAAAAAAAATAAAAAGTCATCAAAAAAATCAAAATCATCAAAAAATAAACTCAAAAATCATTAAAAAATAAAATCAAAATCATCAAAAAATGAAATCAAAAATCATCAAAAAATACAATCAAAAACCATCAAAAAATAAAATCAAAACCCATCAAAAAATAAAATCAAAATCATCAAAAAATAAACTCAAAAATCATTAAAAAATAAAATCAAAATCATCAAAAAATGAAATCAAAAATCATCAAAAAATACAATCAAAAACCATCAAAAAATAAAACAAAAAAATCATAAAAAAATCAAAATCATCAAAAAATAAAATCAAAAACCATCAAAAAAAAATCTAAAATCACTGAAAAAATCAAAATCATCAAAAAATAAAACAAAAAATCATCAAAAAATCAAAATCATCAAAAAATAAAATCAAAAATCATCAAAAATAAAATCAAAAATCATCAAAAAATAAAACAAAAAATAAGCAAAAAATAAAATCAAAAATCAAAAAATCAAACTAATCAAAAAATAAAATCAAAAATCAACAAAAAATCAAAATCATCAGAAAATAAAATAAAAAATCATCAAAAATAAAATCAAAAATCATCAAAAAATAAAACAAAAAATCATCAAAAAATCAAAATCATCAGAAAATAAAATAAAAAATCATCAAAAATAAAATCAAAAATCATCAAAAAATAAAACAAAAAAATCATCGAAAAATAAAACAAAAAATAATCAAAAAATAAAATCAAAAATCAACAAAAAATCAAAAATCATCAATAAATCAAAATCATCAAAAAAATCAAAAATCATCAAAAATCATCAATAAATCAAAAATAATCAAAAAATCAAATCAAAAATCTTAAAAAAATCAAATCAAAATCACCCCAAAGTGCAGTTCCCATCCTGAAAGCACACATTTTTCCTGGACAATGCTGGGTGCCCTCCTCTCGGATTGCTGCGTGTGACTCCAGCCCCTGCGGGACACGGGCCTAATTTAATGAGCCATGAATTTAAATATTTTAAGAGCTCGACAAAACAGGGAGAGAATCAGGGAGGTGAGAAGTCAGTGCCCCTCCTTGTCCCGCTGTCTTCTTTTTGTTGGCTGCTGGGCTGGGAGACACGAAATCAAACGGAGCAACACAACCTGTCTGAGTTTTATTCAAATCAGCCAATTAAAACATCCAGCCGAAATGTCAACGAACATGTTCTGGCCACTCAGGAATTAAAGCAGGAAAGCATCTGTCTGTCCTCACCACAAAGCAGGGAAGATTTTTAATTCCACTCCTGCAGAAGCTGCGGCAGGAGATTGCAGCCATGAAAAACACCCTGGGCCTGCCTGGCTGTCAGCAGCTGCTGCTTGGACACTAAATTAGAGCCAGTTCTACACCTTTTTCTTTTTTTATTTATTTTTTTATTTTATTGACAGGAGCTCTTTACCAGGCAGCGTTCTGGTGATTCAGAATTATTAATTCAGAATTCAGGTGCATTCAGAGGTGCACCGTCCACCTCTGACACTGCCACAGCTCATCCAGCTGGTTTTTACCTCCCTTTACTGCCCAGATTCTGATTGCACCTGGTCCTTTTAGTCACAAGAGCACACAGATTGAAGTTCCCCCAGCTTTACGTTATCCCCAGTATAAAATCCAGAGGGTTCAAGGCTGAATTTGAGGTTCTGCTCAGTGTGGCAGGATAAGGGGGTGAGCAGGCATCATTCCATCACCCCCACAGCTCCTGCAGTTCCCTCTTTGTGACGTGGCACCCAGGGGGATGAGCTCAGGGGTCTTTTCCAGCCTAAATCCTTCCACGAGAGGAGCCTGAGGTTGAGAATTGCAAAGATTGCAAGAAATCAATGCCTACCCAAGGCTACCCTGGCAACCCCTTGGCTACAGGCAGAAATTATGAAGAAAGAAAAGAAGATTTTTTCAGAGTTGATCTGTTCCCAGAAAAATGGTGAGATCTCATCAAGTGCTCTTTTTTAAAAACGGAATTATATTGTGTGGAATTCCCATTGGAGTAGTGACCAGATTTTAGGCTAATTAAACCAGATTTTAGGCTGATTAAACCAGATTTTAGAGTTAGAGCAGAACTTAAGGCAAAGAGATCCATTAGGCCCTTTTTAAAATTCTGTTCCACAGAATCTCTGAGGTTGGAGAAGATTTCCAAGACCCTCGAGTCCATTTGAAGTGCATCAGATAAAGAAATGTGATTTTCCAGACAAATAAAATCCACTCTTGTTCCAATCTCTCCAATTAATTCAGAGGGCTCTGTTAGGAGTGTGTCCTATGGATAGACACACAGATGGAAGCCTGGTATCCAACATTTCCCAAAAATGGGGGGAAATGCATCTAAAACCCCCCAAACAAACAAAAATCTCCCCAGGATCCTCATATTCCCTGTGTTTCCAGTTGCAGGAATTGGCAGGGTGGCCCCTCAGGAAATCCTGTGCAGAGCTGCTGCTGTCTCTGTGAGGAATATTCTTCTCCCCAGGCCAGCTCAGGATCACAAAAAATATCCTGGAGCTGCTCCTGGGATGCGGGATTTGATATTTAGGTGAAGGCTTCCTGAGCAAAGGGGGGAGTTTCATTTTTATCTCAATTTCAGCTCTTATTTCCTACAGAAATAAAGGCTCAGCTGGCAGCAGCGATGCCTCTGGTCTTCAAAAACAGGAGTTCTGCACTCGGGGTGGAATTCTGGCTGAGGAGCTTCCACAGGATGAGAAAGGAGGAGAAAACAGGTTTGGATACATGGAGAAAGGAGGAGAAAACGGGTTGGGATCCATGGAGAAAGGAGGAGAAAATGTGTTTGGATCCATGGAGAAAGAAGGAGAAAACAGGTTTGGATCCATGGAGAAAGGAGGAGAAAACGGGTTTGGATCCTTGGAGAAAAGAGGAGAAAATGGGTTTGGATCCATGGAGAAAAGAGGAGCAAACAGGTTTGGATCCATGGAGAAAGAAGGAGAAAACGGGTTTGGATCCATGGAGAAAGGAGGAGAAAATGGGTTTGGATCCATGGAGAAAGGAGGAGAAAACAGGTTTGGATCCGTGGAGAAAAGAGGAGAAAATGGGTTTGGATCCATGGAGAAAGGAGGAGAAAATGGGTTTGGATACATGGAGAAAATGGGTTTGGATCCATGGAGAGAAGAGGAGAAAATGGGTTTGGATCCATGGGGAAAGGAGGAGAAAATGGGTTTGGATCCATGGGGAAAGCACCCACCAACCCAGGTCGCTCAGAGGTTGAAATGGGTTTAAAAATGGTGGAAAGAGAACAAACTGGAACCACATCCCCATGGATGAGTGGATGTGATGAAGGTGGGGTTTCTCCATGGCTTTTCTTCCAAGCTTCAAAGAAACAAGCTTCCAAGCTTGTTTACTTATCCTCCCAAAGAATCAGAGAATCACGGAATTTCCTGAGTTGGACAAGGATCTCTGGGAAGACTCTGAATGCTCGATGTCCAAGAGGGATGGTTCAAGTTTTTATTGGAGATTTTGGAAATAACAGCAAATTCATGGCAGTGAAACACAACAGAATCTCAGAATTTCCAGAGTCAAACCCCCAAGGTTGGGGACAACAAGGAGAAAAGGTAAAAAGGCAGGAATTCCCAGAAAAAAACCTCAGAAATTCCCAGCTGGAGTAAAATCCAGGCTCCTGAAATTTGGGTGAAAAGTTGCATTTTTCCCAGGAGAGGTCACTGGGATTATGGGATCCTGCTCACCCGCTGTGGGGTGGGAGAGAGGAGTTGGGACAGCTCATTCCACATCATTTGGGGATGATGTGGGGACAAACAGGACCCTGATGTCCCCTCCCAGGCAGATCCCACAGCAGAGGTTTGTCAGCCTGATATTTCTGGGTCTGAGAGGTTTTAGCCTGCCAGCAGCTGCTGACTTTTCCCAAGGAAAAATTCCTCAAGAAAGCTTCTTCTCAAAACAAATCCTGGCAAACAACTCTCCTTTCTCCAAACAACCTTTCTCCAGGGGGTGTTTTGCTTTTCTGGTTCTCCAAACATTTGGGCTGTTTGTCTGGTTTAACCAATGGGATCAGAGAGGTGTCGTTCCTGTTCACCAACCATGTTCAGTCTGTATCAGAACACCTTATAAAAAGGTAGCAAGAATTAGACAATAAAGCCTTTTTTCTATGCTCTTTGCCCTCTGAAATTTTTAGAGTCTCTCCTCCTTTTTTGGTGTCCTACAATGACAGAGGTTTCCTTCCTCTGCTTAGGGAAATCATTCCTGGTTCTGGTCTCTGATGTGCCCAGACTGGGGTCATTCCATCATTTCAGAGAGGCCCCAAATCAGCTCCATCCCTTTCTGCTGAAGGCTCCAAAAGGGTTTGAAATATTATGGAATATTTCAGTGTCCTTAAATTTATAGGGCCATGTCTTCACTCTGCTGACTTCAGAGCTGCACTAAATTTTCCCTGTTCAAGTTCTGCCCCAGAAAAGATAAAACTCCCTGGGATGGGCTCCACACCAATCATTTTATCTACCATAAATTAGCCAGGTCAGCTTTAGATTATCTGCAGCAATTCAGTTTTCTTCCTTATGAAAAAAAAAAAAATAATAATAAATAAAAAATAGAGGAAGGGAAAAGGAATTCCAGTGTGCAAATATCCCAGAGAACAGATTACTTATTGTTCCAAAATACCCTCTTTAATGGCATTACCAGAAAATCAGCCTTTTACTAGAAAGATGGGCTGATTTTCCTGCCCAGGCTGGCAGCTGGGAGGTGTCCTGGACAGAGAACTCGGGAATAAATCCATGGATATTAAACATGGAACTCCTCCATGAATAAGGAGGGAGGAGAGCTCGTTCTGCTCTTGAGATGCTCTTTAATCTCTTCTTATTTTATGAGCTTCCACTGCAGCCTCCTCTGGCTGGTGCTGGTTTCCAACAGGACTGGGCTGAGAAGTTTCATCCAGGGGAGTTTCCCACCTGGGAATTCCCTTCCATGTTCACCAGGGTGGGTCAGGGGCTCTCCTTGCTTCTGTCAAATCATTCCTGGCCGGTTTTGTTCTGCCATCATCTCCATTCCAACGTGGAGCAGGGAATGAGAGAGGTTAAACCCCAACAAAACCAGAACTTTGCTCTTTTCAGGGCTGAACTTTTCCATAGAACCAAAATAATTCTTCCTGGAACACTTGGGTTCATAAATAATGATCAGGTTTGCATTTTTTTTTTTCAGCTGAAACTGAGATTAAAAACAAACTCTGAGCTCCTGAGCCTCTTCTGGAGGGAATTTCTTGTGTTCACTCCCTGTTGCAGATTTAGTCAATCACCAGGTCAGGGCAGTCTGGTTTGACAATAGGATCCCAAATCCTGCTGATGTTTTCAGGGTGCTGCTCTAACAGAAGTAATAAGCAAAGTCATGGCCATGGAGGAATTTTTTTTTTGGGGAATTGGGACCACAACTTCCTGAAAACTACCAGACCAGATAATGTCTTTTTCCCTTCTCCCTCTTTTATGGCAGGCACTTGTTCTAAAACGTTCCCCCGCTTTCTGTGAGATGGATTTTAAAATCCATCATTTCATGCAGCTCTGGCAAATCAGCTCCTGTGCTATTTCCTTCCTTTCCCTCTCCTCTCCTCTCTCAAATCCAGCCCTGCATTTTAAATCAGCTACGAGGAATAAAGCGAAAGGAGCTTGAAGGAGCTGAAATCTCTTCATCGTGACAAGGCCCTGTTTTTTTTTGTGTGTGAGCCTAAATGAGGCTTTAGAAAACGATATGGTCCCCCCTAAATGGATCTGCTCTGGTCAGAGCCCATTAGGCAGGGCAGGAAGGCTCCTCAGGGACAGCTGAGAGCAGACTCCGAACCCCAGAGGATGGAGATCACTGTTTACTTTCCTGCAAGGAGAATTAATAAACGTCTCCATCTTCCAGCAGCAGCCCTCAAACTCTGCACATAAAGGAAGCAGAATGAGTGGGGGGGAAAAAAAGAACTGGGATGTGTGTTTTTCCCTTTTTCCTTTGGTGCACATTCGTGTTTTCAGTCAGTGTTTGCACATTACTCTTCGCTCGCTCCCCGGAGGATTTCTGCCCTGACTTGAAGGCAATTCATCTGTCCTGAGCAGGTACCTGAAGATAATGAAGAGGCCATAATTTAGTAATCTTGGCCATCTTGTCCTTGGAAGATTAATTTGTGGCCTTTAAGTGCCAAGGTTGGTTAAACCCAGTCAGCAGCAACCAAAAGGCCCAGGCAGAGGGACGGACAGAGCCCTGGGCTGGGGCAAATTCCCAAAATCGATGGATCCTGGAGCTGCTGCCCTGTCTGCACAATGGCCTGAGGATTATTAGAACAGAAGCACTCTCTGCTTCATCAGTTCAGAGCTCGGAGTTGCTCTGTTCATTTTCCTTCCCTGTTTTCCCACAGAAAATGCAGTCCCTGAGCCTGTCCCGGAATTCCCAGTTTCTCCTCTGCTCTGGAAACGCTTTGCTAAGGTCTGGAGGCTTTGCTGGCTTTCTCCAGCACAGAGGGATGGCTGGAACTGGTTCTATTCCAGCACTTAACTGGAAGTATCCTGGTGGAAATCTGGGAATAAGGACTGGTTATATTCCAGCTCCAAATTGACAATTTCCTGGAGTAAATCTGAAGTAAACCTGGGAATAAAGTCTGGTTTTGTTCAGGATCCCATCTGGAAGTAGCCTGGAGCAAACCTGGGAATAGGGACTGGAAATTTCCTGGAGTAAAGTTGGGACTATGAACTGGTTATGTTCAGATCCCAATTGGAAATATCCTGGAAATATCCTGGAGTAAACCTGGGAATGGGACTGGTTATATTCAGGTTCCCAACTGGAAATACCCTGGTGAAAACCTGAGAATAGGGACTGGTTCTATTCCAGCTCCAAACTGGAGATTTCCTGGTAAAAACCTGGGAATAGGGACTGGTAATATTCCAGCTCCAAACTGGGAATATCCTGGTGGAAATCTTGGAATAAGGACTGGTTATATTCCAGCTCCAAACTGGGACTATCCTGGTAAAAACCTGGGAATAGGGACTGGTTTTATTTCAGCTCCAAACTGGGAATATCCTGGTGGAAATCTGGGAATAGGGACTGGTTATATTCCAGCTCCAAACTGGGAATATCCTGGTGGAAATCTGGGAATGGGGGCTGGTTATATTCCAGCTCCAAACTGGAAATATCCTGGAGTAAACCTGGAGTAAACCTTGGAGTAGGGACTGGTCATGTTCATATCCCACCTGGAAATATCCTGATTTTAGGAATGCCTCCCTCACCCCTTGCATTTTTTCAATGCAAAGTTCATAATTCTGGAGAGTAGAAAGTGAAAAAGTGAGAAAACATGAAAAAAGTTAAATTATTCCCTTTTTGTCGCTCTTTTATAGATGGAGAAAATATTCAATATGATGCTGTCTGGAAAAAAAAATAAAGCAGGACTGGGAATTCTTTTTACCACATTTTTGCCAGTTTTGTGCCTTTTTTCTGCATAGAAAACAAAATGAGCAGAGGGGAGAGGAGGAGGGAAGAGTCAGCAATGAAGGAAACAAGGTGCTGAAAAATTGAAGTGCTTAAAATGAAGCAGGGAAATCGTATTTTAATGTTTTTAAACACAGGAATAAAGCCCCATCTCTGCCTCGAAAATGTTGCCCAGGCTGACATTTCCAAATGAAACACAGGTTTTCATTTCAAGGTTTTATTTCATATCCACACACACAAAACCAAACTGGGTTTTGAAATGAAAACACCACAGGGAAAAGAATATTTTCAATTGAAATTTTTTATTTTTTTTGCCTCCGTCTCCTCCAATAAATAAACAATTTGGTTTTCCAGGAAACTGGAAAAGTGAGAACAGAGGGTGAAATGCAATGGAACAAAAGGGGCTTTGCCATTTGGAGGACCAGGGTTTGCTGAAATATCTGGGAGTTCCCAGGGATTATTTCTGGTATTTTTGTTCACCTGCTCAGGAAGGGGCTGCTCCCCAACATCTGGGGGTCATTTACCAGCTGTAAATAAAATATTTGTTATTATTTAGGGGTTTAGCAGCCCCTCAGCTCATGGAGTTTCTGCTGAAGTGGCTCAGCTCCCATCCCTGAACTTCTCCATGGGATATTTTTGGGGATTTTGTTCCAGCAGAGGAGCAGTCAAAGGATGATGTTCCCCTGTCAACAAATGGAAAATTCCCCCTCCATCCAGGAGTTCCTTGGGATGGGAAAGAAATGATATTTCTTTCCGGAAATATCAAAATATCTCCTGAAAGTCAGGAGAATGGGCATGAATTAGCTCTGGGAATCTCAGGAGGAGATGGCTGAAATGATGTTTGAGCTGTGGCAGCTTAGGAAAAGAGGGATGAAAGGACATTTTAGCTCTGGAAAGCTCAGGAGAGATGAAATGCTGGATGAAATGACATTTTAGCTCTGGAAAACTCAGGAGAGTGGGGATGAAAGGATACTTTAGCTCTGGGAATCTCAGGAGAAGATGGCTGAAATGATGTTTTAGCTACGACAGGTCAGGAGAATGTGGATGAAATGATGTTTTACCTCTGGAAAACTCAGGAGGAGATGGCTGAAACGATGTGTTAGCTGTGACAAGCTGAGGAGAATGTGGATGAAATGCTGGGGGAAATGGTGTTTTAGCTGTGACAGGTCAGGAAAATGGGGATGAAATGATATTTTAGCTCTGGAAAGCTCAGGAGAAGGTGGCTGAAATGATGTTTCAGCTCTGGAAAGCTTAGGAGAAGGTGGATGAAATTATGTTTTAGCTGTGGCAGCTTAGGAAAAGAGGGATGAAATGACATTTTAACTCTGGAAAGCTCAGGAGAAGGTGGATGAAATTATGTTTCAGCTCTGGAAAGCTCAGGAGAAGTGGATGAAATGACATTTTAGCTCTGGAAAGCTCAGGAGAAGGTAAATTAAATGATGTTCTAGCTCTGGAAAGCTCAGGAGAAGGGGATGAAATGACATTTTAACTCTGGAAAGCTCAGGAGAAGGGGATGAAATGACATTTTAACTCTGGAAAGCTCAGGAGAAGGGGATGAAATGACATTTTAACTCTGGAAAGCTCAGGAGAAGTGGATGAAATGATGTTCCAGCTCTGGCAGGCTCAGCACAATCCCACCTCCCAGCACAGCTCTATCCTGATTTTCCCTGGCCCAGGAGCTTTATCAGCCTTGCAGTCTGCAAAGAGCTTCCAGCCCTTTGGCCATGGAATCTGCTCCCTGCTTCCATTTTTGTTTCTTCAGCCAGCCCAAGTGTCCTTTACCCAGATTTGGGGGCTGGCACGAGCCGATCCCTCCAACCCAACCCAACCCTGAGCCTGCTCTGTGCAATCCCTCCGGGCAAACCCCTGAGGCTGCAGAGAAATTTGGGGTTTTCAGGACTTTTCCACGAGTTCCCCACCGGCTCCAGGCAGAAGAGATGAGGTGTGAGTGCACAGGGAGCAAAACTGTGCCTTCTGTTCCATTTTTTGGGGGATTCAAGCCGCCCTTTCATAGCTGGGGTGGGGATGACACCAGCTCCTGGCTCTCCAGCTGCACGGGCTGTGCTTTGGAGCAAAGTATGCAAAGATATGAGCAGGGGAACAAGCTGGGCTTGCCCATTAAGGCCGGTGATTAATGCAGTGCTGAAAGCTCGTTTAAAGGGCTGCACATCGCAGCTCACTCCAGAAACAGGGAGAGGAGCAGGAACACGGGCTGAGAGGAGCCTTGAGGGGGAGAACGGATCCAGAGGGGCTCTAGAGGGCACTAAAGATCTTTGGGATTTCTCGGCTAGAAGAGAAAGCTCCAAGTTGCTTTTTACACTTCACTATTTAAGAGAAAAAATAAAATAAATAAATTTAACCCTCTTCAGCAGCAAGTGGGACCACATCAGACTCCGACATTGCAGCTGCTCCCTTTTTGACCACTAATAGCAGGGTGAGCCGAGCTCTGTTTGCATTTGGGGTTTCTTTCTGCTGAGAACTGGGGAGTCGTGTGCAGCCCTCCCCCAGCAGCGATTTTGGCAAGACAGGATCCGCTCAGCACAAAGAAATCTCATTCTCCGATGGAGGAATCCGCCCGAGCTGCTGAGAAATGGCAATTTCTCCTCGGGTTGCTGTGGCTGAAGCAGGGGGACCACAAGGAGATCTGGTCATGTTAACAGGAACCCCCCAAAAGCCTTCCCTGCCTTTCACCGTTTGGTTTTTCAGGGCTCTGAAAGGGCTGGGTTTGGCTGGGGTGGAGCTGCTCCTTTCTTGTGGGGTTTTCTGCCACCAGGAATTGGAAATCTCACAAGGAATCCTGTTCTGATGAGATTCCCAGCCTGACCGGCGGCCCGTGAGAGAAACTGCTGATTAAAAACTGCATTTCAGAGCTCTGTGCCAGTCGGGTCAAACCCTCCAAGAAATGGAGATCTGAAAAGCCTCGTTAGGAGCCGAGGTCGTTTTCAGATCACAAATTGATTGGAACGGAACATTGTGGGCAAACCCTGCATCTTCAATCAGCACGGGATATCTCCTCCTGTGAGGATAGTCAGGATTTATTCCATGCAGGCTCCTCTCCAGGAATCTGCACAGTCATCCTGGTTTTTCCTTTCCCTTCCCTGGGTGTCCTGTCAGCTCTGCAGCAGCCCCAGAGCAGAAATCCGGCGTGGCTGAGAGCTCTGTCTGCAGCTAATTCCATGGCCAGAGCTGCACTGGGCTTGCTTTCCCTGGAGCTTCTCTTCTGGAAAACGTGGCCCTAATAAGAACTTTATCATTTCCCTGCTCTGGTTTCACTGGGAACCTGCCCCGTGGGCTCCAGCCTGAAGTGTGGTCCCAAAAAACACCACAGGGTGCAAAACAATCCTGACAGAGCCGTGGATACAGCTCAGGAACGTGAAGATTTGTGGATTGAAATAATTTGATTTCTCTCAGCTGATCCCAAGGCCTTGTCCTGCTCCTTTCTCATGCCCTGCACCGCTGAGGGCATTTAATTATCCATTCCCCAAATTAACTGCAGATAGAGAGGCTGCAGACACCGAGATTTCCCGGTGAATTGGTTGAACTGAACTCCTGCAAGTCTGGCCAGTCCTTTTCCACCCCAAATTCATGCTGCCAGTGCTTTGGGGGCTGCACAGTTCCCAGAAAGAGCCAGCTCCTGGCTCCCCTCCTTTGGGAAGGGGTTCAGGGGGAAGTCACGAGCTGTAGGCACGGTTTGGGGACGGGTTTGGGTTGGCTTCAGGGTCGGTTTGATGTAAAATGGAGCTATAAAAGGCATTTTCAGCCCAAAAGGGAGCTGCTGGCAGGGATTAAGCTGCTGCTGGCTCTCCAGGAAGGGGCTGAGAGCAGCCTGGATGTGAGAGGTGAACTCAGCTCCCTTTTCCCCTGGGCTGTGCTGGGCTCTGGCTGTCAGATCCCAGCCCCAAACAGACATTCCCAGCCCTGGGCAGCGTGTCAGGCTCAGCTGGGGCTGGGGCTCAGCTCAGGGCTCATCCTCCACGCTCAGTTCCCAGCTCAGATGGAAGCTCTGGACACAGGGAACACATTCCTGCCCCCAGACTGCAGCAGCCAAGGGGCAGCTTTCAGCACCACACGGCCAGCAGGGCTTTGCTGCCTCTCTTTGCCCACACAGCTCCTGCTGGCTTGGTTTTGTCCTTCCCTGGCTGAATTCCCAAGGGGTTTTGGCAGGAATATCTCCAGGTTCAGACAATCCTGTGACCCTCAGATCCATTCCCACAAACATTTGTGCCGTGCCAGGTTCATGGGTGAGGGGATGGGGCTGCACGATGAGAGGGTGCTGGGAGATTTCCCTGGGGGAAGCAGGATTTTTGCACTTGGAAAAGCAGGAAAAATCCTGTTGGGAGCCTTTTTGTCTCGGATCCAGTGAATTCATGGACAAGCCAGTGGCAAGCAGCCAGCTGGGCAAAGCAATGTAATCTCCACTCCTGGTTCCATCGGGGTGCTGGTGACCAGACCTGGGTGGTTTCATCCAGATTTACACCAAAACACAATTTTATTTTATTTTATTTTATTTTATTTTATTTTATTTTATTTTATTTTATTTTATTTTATTTTATTTTATTTTATTTTATTTTATTTTATTTTTATTTTTATTTTATTCTATTTTATTTTATTTTATTTTATTTTATTTTATTTTATTTTATTTTATTTTATTTTATTTTTATTTTTATTTTATTCTATTTTATTTTATTTTATTTTATTTTATTTTATTTTATTTTATTTTATTTTATTTTATTTTTATTTTTATTTTATTCTATTTTATTTTATTTTATTTTATTTTATTTTATTTTATTATTTTATTTTATTTTATTTTATTTTTTCAGTATCAGTGGGAAGGGGAAAATAAAACCCGATTTCAAGCTGAAAACCAGAATAAAATATTGCAGCCTGGAATGCGAGTCCTCCCCAGGAACCGCAGATCCCCTCAGCTTAACAAAAAAAGATGTAGCTGAGCTAATAAAAATAGTCAGACAGCAAAAAGGGACCACATGTTCCACCGAGCGCTGGCCAAACAATCGGGATTTCACTGAAATCCTGCTCTGACATCATCCTACAGAAAGCCTGGAAAAGCTGCAGAGCCCAAACCGCCGAGCTGGGAAACCAGGGAGAGTTGGGAGCTGCATCCTGAGAGCTCAGAGCCACTTCAGGAGCCACTTTCACGAGGAAAAAGGATCAGATTCCTCGTTCTCAGGAGCAGAGGGCAAAAGGGCTGAGCAGCGGCGTCCCCTGGGCTGGGTGAGCTGGGCAGAGCTGGGGCTCAGCCTCCTCTCCCCAGGGAAGGTCACGGGCAGCTGGGGAGCTGCTGGGGAGTTTTCCTTCTGGAATGGGCAGCAAGCAAAGCACTGGCACAGAGAGTCAGTGCCCCCAGAGGGATGTGATACACAAGATTCCTTTTAGTTTTCCTTGGTCTCCCCCTCTTCCAGGTATTCCTTTTCCCTTTTCCTTTCCTTTCCCTTTCCCTTTCCTTTTTCCTTTTCCTTTCCCCTTTCCCTTTTCCTTTCCTTTCCCTTTCCCTTTCCTTTTTCCTTTTCCTTTCCCCTTTCCCTTTTCCTTTCCTCTTCCATTCCCCTTTCCCTTTTCCCCTTTTCCTTTCCCTTTTTCCTTTCCCTTTTCCCTTCCTTTTCCCTTCCCATTTCCCTTTTCCCCTTTCCCTTTCCCTTTTCCCCTTTCCCTTTCCCTTTTCCCCTTTCCCTTTCCCTTCCCCTTTCCCTTTTCCCCTTTTCCTTACCCTTTTCCTTTCCCTTTTCCCCTTTCAATTTCCCTTTCCCACTTTTTCCTTTTCCCTTTTTTCCCTTTTTTCCCTTTTTTTCCCTTTTTTTCCATTTTTTTCCCTTTTTTTCCCTTTTTTTCCCTTTTCCCATCCATTCTGCCTCCCCCATCTCCAGAGGAAGATGAAACCCCCTTTTTTTGTCTGATGCCAATTAATAAACCAGCCAATTACATTAAAGGCCCTGATTTCTCATAAGTGACTTCAAACAGCCCTGGCAAATCTGTGTCCCTCAGCAGTGGTCACTAATTCAGGGATGAACACAAGTCCAATCCCAGGAAAATTCCCAATTTCGTATCCATGGGACAGGAAAAAGCTTTAGCAACACCCAAACAGCTCAAACTGGCTCAGTTTTTATAAACTGATTTCCATTCCCTGTGGTGTTGCTCTACTTGTGAGTGGCAAAAGCCTAAAACCAGAATTTTTTGCATTTTGTACCTTATCGTTAAGTCCTGAGATGTGGAGAAATTTGTGTCCCCGTGGGACTCCTGAGCATTCATGGATCTGAAAATCCTGGGGGTATTTAATTCCCCCAGCCTTTAAAAACACAGCTCTGGCTCCAGGGGCTAAGTGGCAGCAAGGTCTGGAGAACCAAGAACGCCAGATTTTAAAGCCAGAGCATCTCATCTCTTAAAATAAACACAATATTCACGACCTTTATTGTCATTTGAGTAAAGACATGGGGATTACAATGAGGGAAATTTAAGTAAATTGAACATTCACCTCCCGTGTTTACTTGGGTAAAGACACGACCATTCCAATGATATTAATTTAAATTCAGGTGGAATTTAGGCCACTAAGTTGGTGTTTATCCCAATATCTGGGGCTGCAGGAGTTGGCTTTTCCAGAGCAACCCGGTTTGTCTCCAGGGCTCCTGGAAGATATTCCCCATCCCTTTAGTGACCGGAGCAGTTTTTGGGGAACCGCTGGATTTTGTGTGTCTGGAGAGCTCCGTGGAAGTTCCAGGCAGTGCTGGGAGCACCATCCCCGTGCCTGGAGGATGCACCTTGTCCTGCTGCCACTCCTGGAGGATCCAACCCGGGGCAGAACAAAAATCTCCCCTTAAATTTCTCCTCTCTGACCGTCCCAGCTCCCCACGGGCTCTGCTCAGCACACACCTCCCCGTGTGCCCCGGGGCAGAGCGGACACAAACCCCGTGTGCCCCGGGGCAGAGCTCACACATCTCCCCGTGTGCCCCGGGGCAGAGCTCACACAAACCCCGTGTGCCCCGGGGCAGAGCTCACACAAACCCCGTGTGCCCCGGGGCAGAGCTCACACAAACCCCGTGTGCCCCGGGGCAGAGCTCACACAAACCCCGTGTGCCCCGGGGCAGAGCCCACACATCTCCCCGTGTGCCCCGGGGCAGAGCCAGCACAAACCCCGTGTGCCCCGGGGCAGCGCTCACACATCCCCCCGTGTCCCCCGGGGCGGACCCCGCAAAAACCCCGTGTGCCCCGGGGCAGAGCTCACACAAACCCCGTGTGCCCCGGGGCAGAGCCCACACATCTCCCCGTGTGCCCCGGGGCAGAGCCCGCACAAACCCCGTGTGCCCCGGGGCAGAGCTCACACATCTCCCCGTGTGCCCCGGGGCAGAGCCCGCACAAACCCCGTGTGCCCCGGGGCAGAGCTCACACAAACCCCGTGTGCCCCGGGGCAGAGCTCACACACCTCCCCGTGTGCCCCGGGGCAGAGCCCACACATCTCCCCGTGTGCCCCGGGGCAGAGCGGACACAACCCCGAGCCCCGTGCCCGCCGTGCCCTCGGCTGCCGGAGGAAAACCTTGGCAGGAGAACGCGGCGGGTGCGGGCGCTGGGCTGTGCCCCACCCGATAAAAGGGTCCCTGTGCCGAGCCTGCCAGCGCTTCCAGCCGGACAAATCCCGGCATCAAAAGCTGCGGGAATGCCGTGTCTGGAGCCACAAAGCCCCGCTCCTTGTGCTGCTCCTGCAATGGGTTCCGACAATCCCACACAACTCCAGGCCCCTTCATTTCTGTCCCTCCTTGTGCTGTTTCCCAAATCGTGGATTCCAATTATTCTTTTCTTTCCCATTCCACCTTCCTAATGTTTTTTTCTTTTCTGCTTTGATTTCCCGTGTCCCTGCATTTCTGAACAAGGACAGCATTACCCAGGCACCACAATAAATCCTTCAGTGCTGCCTGCTATCTAAACTTGATGAATTAGTTAAAACCACCTAAACATTTATTTTAGGGTGACTAACTGGCAAATTCGCATTACTAAAAGCAAGAAAATTACTAAAAGCAAGCAAGCAAAAAGCATAATATTTGATTGAACTTCATATTTCCCTTAAACTATTATCTAACAAAGGAATTCTTCAACATTACTGATCTTTGGCTCTTTGGGAGCCAAATCCACACGGTGGGAGAGAACCCCTGAGCATCCCAATTCCTTGGGCAGCAGGTTGCTCTGGGAATTCTCACAGTGCCAACAGTCACCAAAGAGTTTTTGGGCTTCCTGGGCACCTCAGTATGGCATTCAGGTTGCTCAAGCAGAAGTTTAGAGCAGTTAATAGGGGATTCAGGTTGCTAAACCAGAATTTTAGAGCTGATCAGCTCCATTTCCCAGCACAGGCTGCTGCAGGAGAAATCCTGTGAGCCCATGGAGTTCTCCAGGACTTTGGAGGTGGAGGAGAAGAGATAAAAGCCCTGAGTGTGATTTGCACTTTCCCAACGTTACAAATCCTTGTGGCAGTTGGTTTCTCTCTAAAGGCATTTTTTTAATCTAAGTTCAGTTTCTGGTTGTTGTTTGCTAATTGCTGCTGGTATTTAATTATGGCAAGGCTGAAGTGACACTGATCCACATGGTGCAGAGCCCCTTTCCAAAATTCTCCTCCAAACATTCCTCACAGCCCTCGACAAACACAGGCAGTGCTCACTTGGCCCCAAAGTCACACTGCAAATATTTTCACAGAAGCAAGGATGAGCAAAATCATCCCAGGGCCAACCCAATTCATCACACAGACTTCCACCCATGTTTAATCTGGAGACATCCAGCTGTTTTCCTGAACTCCCTCCCCAACCCTAAGTGAAATTAGGACCAAGCCTACTTGGAGCATCATGGATTGAAGAAAAATATGGTATAAATCAATTTTGAGGTGATTTTTCTTACCTGCTCCTGAGAGAAAAGTGCTGCTGTCTCCACATTCAGTGCTGTGGGTGAGGGAGAATTAACACAAATTGGTCATTTAGGAACACAGCTCCTGGTTTGGGAGATGGAGCTTCGAGGTTCCTCTTTTCACAGATTATATCCCTGTTCCCTTTTGAAAAAGAACCATTTCCCTAAAAATTGCATTGTTATTCACAGCAATGAGATGTGTGACAGCAGAGGATGGGGAATCCACAACAGTAAAATTCAACCTGGAGAGGAGAAGGGTTTGGGGTGACCCAGCTGTGGCCTTCCAGGGCCTGAAGGGAGCCAGAAAGAAAGATGGGAAGAGATTTTATAGGATTTGATAAGATTTGATAGGATCTGATAGGATTTGATAAGATTTGATAAGATTTGATAAGATTTGATAAGGACATGCAGTGCCAGGATGAGGGGAATGGCTTCACACTGACGGAGATCAGGCTGGGATGGGATTTGGGAATAAATCCCTCCCCGTGAGGCTAGTGGCACGCAGAGTTTGGGGATGAATCCCAGTGCTCCAGGAGGTTGTCCACACACTCTGGACATGTCAATCCTGGATCCAGTGCTGCTGGAGGAGATGCCAGCCCCAGCCCAGGGTTTGCAGCTCCCAGCTCTGCTCTGAGCTGCCTGCAGGGCTGGGCTGGGGCCAAGCCTTCCCAAACAAGCTGGATCAAGCCTAAGCTGGTTAAATACTGAGCCTTTGATAAGGTGGCAGGGCAAGGAGAGCTCCTGGAAGAGAAGGAGGAAAATAACGTCTGTGTGACTCTGGAATGACGTCTGGGCTGGGCTGGTGGCCAAAGCCCAGGGAGAGCAGCAGAGAGCAGGAGCTGGCTCTGATCTGCACTCCCAGTGCCCTGCACCAGGAATATTCCTGCTGGAGGAGAACATGGCTGGGGGTCACAGCCACGTCAGCACTTCCAGCAGGCTGGGGAGGGTCACAGACAAATGGTAAAATAAGGAGGAAAAACACTGGGTTTAAATCCCCCTCAGCCTTTTTGGTGTGTGCACCTCTTGGTTCAGGGTTCTCTGGAGGGAAAGAAGCCAATCTGATTTGGGCAAGTTCATTAGTTTCTTTTCCTCTCCAATTTGTCCCCATTTGTTTCCCTTGGAAATTTCTTGTTTGCTCTTGTTGACTGAGGGTTGCCCTTGCAGGTTGCAAGAGGCACAAATTGTCCTTGGAGCCAGGATCAGTCCTTGTTCCTGCAGGTTCCTGCCCAGCTCTTAATCCCTTGTCACAGCTTTAAAGTAAAGAGCATCACGGAGAAAATCCCCACTCCAGGCACCCAGGACTCCCTGCCAGACACCAGGGCAGAGGCTGGGGCTCTCCAAATTCTGGCACAAGCACATTCCTGGGTTGCTGGGACGGTGTGATGGATATTTAATAGCCCTGCCACCCTTGGGGATGCTCTGAGAAACTGCAAACAGAAAAATGCAGGTTGGTTTTATTTTCCCTTCCTTTTTTTCCCCCTCATCCTTAAATTTAAGTGGCACTGATGGATTGCCCAGAGCTAGGACAGCCTGCAGAAATTCTGTGTCCTCAAAATCAAAGCAATTATTCCCCAAGAACTCAGCTGAGGTTCTGTATTGCAGAATCCCCTTTTGCACAAAATTCCCAATGTCCTACGCCCTCAGTCAGGGGTTGGGTGCTGGACCTTATCCTGCTTCCTTGGGTGTTCTCCCTGAAGAAATGTGTGCCTGCTCATTCTGGGATTTTATCCTTTGAATTCACATTGTTTCCTGTTTCAGTCAAAGTTTTAAGTTTATTTGTGAGCAACAAGAGAGAAATCTCTGCCTTCAATAATTTTTTTTTTTCTGGGAACCAGGAGTATGGCAAGGAATTGTTTCCTTCCTGTGGATTTTTCCATTTGTTTGTTGCAATAGAATTAAAACTCGTAGTTTTCACCCAAGGTAAAAGTTGGTGTGTTACAAAAATTCAGGAATTCACGGGGAAATCAGAGAATCTTCAACTCTGCCTTTAATCAAATCCAATTCTTCTGTTAACAGTTTCCAGATTCTTATTGTGACTGGTGTTAATTTTTCTCCACTTGTGGCCATGTAACTCCGAGCAAAGCTCTGCACCTTTCTGTGCAGCCTGAAAAAAAATTGATGAAGAGCTCAGATTTGGTAAATGGACCTCGCTGCTTTTAAACCCCTCATAAAATCAAATATTATCTTAAGAAATCCCAATCAAATTAATCTTCAACTCCATCTTCCCTCTCTTCACCCCATGACTTCACCCCGAGCTTGCCTGAATATGACCTGAATCTCATTTACTTCCCATTAGGAAAAAGGGAAAAAAAAAAGCAGTGAACTTCTAAAAAAAATAACCTTTCAATTACCTTTTAAACTCCTCAAAGAGGACTCGTTTTGGCCGTGACATCATCCCCTGATGGTTTTAGCACATGGGCCACGTTCCCTGGTTGACCTAATTTATCTGAGGTAACAGAGATAAGCAGACAGTGAAATATGGAAAGTCCTTTGCAGCCATGGGTGAAGTTGGGCTGTTTTCCATGTTTTCCTCCTGACAGATGCCCACTTTTCCTGGAGAGCAGCACCAGGAGGTTGGGTGGGAGTGCAGCAGACACCTGGAGGGAGCTGGATCCTGGCACATGGAGCAGCTGAGCTCGTGTGCAATAACTGGGTTGGACATCCAGAGAAACAATCCCTTCCCAGGATCCATTCTCCCTTCCCAGACATTCATTTTAACGTGGGATGAATCCCTCTCCAGAGGGATTTCCCTCCCCTCGTGGTAACAGGAGCTCAGGGTGACTGATGGCAGAATTGGAAATGCCTAAACCCAGCGACACGGGTGCCCCCCAGACAACTTTGAGGGTGAAGAGATGGATTTTTAAGAGCTGGACAAATCCCAGAGGGTGTTTAATCAGCTCAGGATAAACAGGATTGGGTTCAGCTCCAACCCACGGGCTGTGTGAAAGTGTCAGCTTAGCCTGAGAGGAGTTTTTATCTCGTTAAATCAGCCCAGCCATGGCTGTGTGGCATCCTATTCTGGGAGCAGACTCACAATAAACCCTCCAATTTATCCTGGAAACTACTGACAAAGGTTTAATTGACGTAATTCTGGCTTTTTTCAGATGCACACCCTGAAAAATAAGAGCTGCATCTTTGTCCCAGAGACCCAAAACAAACGGACTGCTGAGAATGGAGCTGTCAGTGTTCTACTTCCACCGGAGGCATCTTGGATTTTCCACGGTTTTGTTGTCCAGTTGTCCCAAGACCGTGCCCAGGCTCAGAACTGCAGCAGGGGGGTGGAAAACATCAGCCCTTGGTCCCCATTTTGCCTCCTGAGAGGGTGACAGAGTCAGGAAAAACAACACAACCCCCTCGCTTCAGAACAGACGGTTCTCCACACGATCTGGGTTTGGAGAGGGTTTTTGTTGTTGTTGGGGAGCTTTTTGTTCCCAGAAGAGTTAGATAAACCTAATGAAGCTGTGGCAGACTCAGCTCATGGAGCAACGTGGTGCAGTTTGAATATTTGTCTCTGCTGAAGTTGGCAGCCGGGTGTTGGTAGCAACCCCAACCTTTGCCATAAATCCCTGGATTTTACATTGCAACACCACGTGGGCACCACTCAAACCATTATTTCAGACAGAAATAATGCAGGGTTTGCTCTTCCAGGTGGATCCTTTGCTAAGCCATCAAAAACTGCCACCTCCCCAGTGTCCCCAGCCCTGTGCACATGAGAAGGGCTCAGCCATGAACTCCACCTGTGGCAGGATTAAAACCTCACCGAGGTTTTGATTCCCTCCTTCCCTCCCTTGTCTCTGCTGCTTTTCTTTCCTCACCCAAGGCAAATCCCAGCTCCCCTCCACGCTGCCCTGCTCTGCAGGAGCCGCTGCTGAGCTCCTCCTGCCACACATCAGGGTATTTATGGGACGTTATCATCAACACAATTAATATGTGTCATCATTCTGCTTCTCCTGGCTTTAAATTTGTTCCCCACTCCCAACCCCTTCCAGGCTGTTCAGGTGCTCCTAAAAACACCCCAGGGAACTTCTTGTTCTGTGACTCTCCGTGGATTTTCTCCCTGATTTTCCATCCCTCCGAGAGAGGCTTGATAATTTTGATCCAGCACCAGGAAAGCCTCGCTGGAGAGAGAATTTATGGGTGCTCAGCACTAGAAAAGCCTGCCCTAGAAAATGCCATCTATCAAGGCAACAGCACCAATTCAGGTAGCCAGGCCTCCAGCACAAGCAGCTTTAACATCACCAGGATTTCCTCCTGAATGTCCTGTTTGGAAAAGGTGAGTGGGGTTTGTTTTTCCATGGTGGAGAGCACCCTGCCACTCTTGGGAATGCTTCCCCTGCACCAACTGCAAAAACATCCACGTAGCCAGTGGCCATGAGGGATAATATTGTGACTGCATTAAAGCTGGGAGAAACCACTCCATCAGTCAAAGGAGGATTTCAGGGGATAGGACCTTGAGTAATGTTCTGGCCTAGTGAAAACCGTGGATTTGATCATTAATAATATTTTGCACGATCTATATTTTTTCAATTTTTTTTTATTCAAAGCAGACTTTGTCAGCCAGGGCAGCAAAACCCTCTCTCGTGTTCCATCTTTCTCCATTTTAGCACAAGCAAGAGGAATCTCTGTGAAAATACCCCGTGTTTGCCAAAATTGAAAAGATAACATTCCTGAGAGTGAGGCTGGATTCACCTAAGGTCTCCTCAAGTTCTAGGATGGTGAAATTTGCAGTCTCAGCAGCTTGGACAGCAAAACAGGGCTAAGAAGGAGGGAATTTTTCCCTCCTGGAAATGCCTCGTGGATCTGGCTGTGAAACATTCCGTGGTTAATATTTCCTGGAGATGCAGCACAGGGGAGACTCCTGCACTGTTCCCCAAGAACTGATCCACCTCAGCATTTCCCAGCTCCCTGGGAGAATTCCATTAGCCAGGATGGTGGGAAGTGACGGAACTGCCAACCCAGGAGACTGAAGCCACTCCTGTCCCATCCCAAGGGATGCTGTCCCGCCTCTTGGAGGATGGCTGTGTCCTCGTGGGCTGCTGCACAGGGAGATTCGTGCACAGGCCCACCTGCAAGTGGTTTATTTTTGTGTCCAGGCCATGGGACTTGACCCGCCAGGCTGCTTGGCCTCGTTTGGGGATTAATTCACCCGTTGGCTTGGCTCTCCTTGGATCCCCTGCGTTGTCTTCACTGCTTGACACCTGAACAGCTGCTGGCTTTTCCTTCAGAGCCTCGGAAGAGGCAAAATACGAGTAGGAAATCACATCCCTAAAGGCTGGATGCACAGTAGCACACAGAACCCACATCCAACCCGTTTGGCCTCCAGCACAGAAACCCCTCAAGCACACGTCCCGCTGCCTCCGGCGGTCCCGGGATTCCCCGCAGCCCCAGGGCCCAGCCCAGCAGGGTAAGTGATCAGTCCAGATTCCATGAAGGATGAGTCCCTGTGGGAGTTTGGTTCCTCTATTTTTCATGCCATTCTGCTCCAGCCAGATTTATGTGTCAGGAAAAACATACAAACGGGATCCGATTTACTCGCACGAGTTCCTGTTGGGTTTGATTTATGTTTGGGTAAATAAAGACATATGTCTTGGAGGGCTTGGGCTCTGGCTGCCTTTCTCCTCATGGATCTCTGGCTAATTTATCAGCCTCTTTCTTTGCTGCACTCCCATTTAAGAGACTTTGCAAGGAAGGCAGTGCTGCCTGCAGGGAACGCCGTGGACAATCTGAGGCTTCATTTTGGAATCGTTTTGCACTCAAGCTTGCTCTTCTCTCAACCTTTAGCTGCCCATCCTGAAAGAACTTCACAGAGACTCCCTAAACCACGTTCTGCAGGGAAAGGAACAGCCCTGCTTGTTGTTTTCTGAGCCATGTGGCAAATTAATTATCCAGTGAGGGCAAAAAGTCCTGGTGGGTCAAGTTCTGCGATCTCAACCAGGCCAAAAGTCCCGTTGTTACAACCCCTAATTACCCACCTGACCACAAACCATTCGTAGCTCTTTCAGGCACAACAAAATGAAGAAAACCTTGCTCTATTTCAAAAACTGAAATTTGAAACAAAGAAATGCCATCATTTTACTTGCAGGTTTTTTTTTAACAGAGGCCATCAGGATCTCCTCCCTCTTGGATAAACCCTGGAGCTCACCTGAAAGATGGGAATAGTTTCCACCCAGAGGGGAAGAGTTTATGGACATTCTGAGGGAGTTTGTTTGAAAAGACCTTTGGAATGGTCTTTGCAATTTATTTGCTTTGAATGGGATTGAAATTTAGAATTCCTTTTTTGTTTTAAGCTGCCTCGACATTTGGTTTGCAGGGGTGGNATGGGATGGGATGGGATGGGATGGGATGGGATGGGATGGGATGGGATGGAATGTCCCTCCCAATAATAGCTTCAGGATGAGTTTAATGAGAGTAGAACCTCCCGTGGGACAGTAGACCGGGGTGTATCAGCAAAGGGATTGAGGAAGGGCATTGTAACATCTCCTGGATGGAAGCAAGGCAGGAAATCATTCATTCAACCCTTTCTTTGAAAATTTGGATCCATATCTATTAAACATTGTTCCTGGAGACTGAAAACTTCCAAACCAAAACCATCGTTTCTGCCCCAAGTCAGAATAGTTGACTTTTTAGTGTTAGATGCTAACAGGAACCTGAGTCCCAAACAAGGAGAAAGCCAAAGGATTTGCAGGAATTCTCCAATGAATCCTCTCTGGTAATGAGCACATTGAGGGAATGAGCATCTGCTCGTGGGTAATTCATGAACAGTAACTCAGACCACTCCTTTAACGTGAATTTCTGTATGAATTATTCACTGAGCTTGATGTCTTGTGGCATATGCTCCCTGCTTTGGTGGGGGAAAGGGGGTGTAGACACGGATTCCAGGGAAGCTCAGCGTCCCAATCTCCTTTGCTTCACTCTTTGTGAGTGTGGAACATGAGGAGAAGATTCTCATTCACAGGCTCTTTCCTCCCTCACCTGGAATTTGGGCTGGCGACACCACTCTGGGCTCTTCCCAAAATGATTCCAGCCTCATAAATTCAAAATACTCATCCCTGCAGTGGGATCAAGCGCGATGGGAGGAGAAGGTTGGACCCTGAGGGGGAATAACCACTGGTTTTATGGCAAATGTCCGTGATAAATAACAAAGGTACCAATGGGAAAACAGAAAAAGGAGAAATCAGGTGTATTTTGTGCTTCTTTGGCATATTTGTATCACAGCAACCTCCAAACAAATTTCCTGGCAATTTATAAGATGAAAATAAGGAAAAAAAAAGAGATAATTAATCTCGAGCTATGAACCTTGAAGAGCATTGATGCTGCTGCAGAGCAGGATTCCATGCCTGTCCATCTGCCAGACACCCTTTTGCCATCCTGGTGGGTGGAAACAACCTCTCCACCATCCCTAACATCATTTACTGGAGCACAGACCATTCCCTGCAAGCCCAAGAGGGAAATGCTGAATTTTTCCCTTTTCCTTTCTCCTCCTGGGCTGCTGGATGTGATCTCTGCTTGCCAAAAAATCCCCAGGGCCACTGGACACCAGGGTCACAGCCAGTTTTTGGGGGTTGCGTTGGCAGCTGTGTTAAGGAGTGTCTCAGATCCCTCCAGGAGAAAAATTATGGGATGTCAGCAGTGAGAATTCCTTAGGTAGCAGAGTTTATTTGCTGTGACACCAAATCTGAGTCGTCCTCAGGATTGGTGCAGGCAATTTTCCGTGGGTTTGGCGTGGAGGAATCCATGCAGAACACCTGGTGTGCTCTTACAGGACAGAATCCAACCCCCAAATACCCCAGGAGTTCAGGGTTAGGGGATTTTCCACCCCAGCATTTACTCGTTTATGAAATGATAATTCCTTGGACCCGGTCCTGGTGGATTTGGCTCCGTGGTGGTGGCTCCAAGCAGTGCTGATGGCACTGGAACACCTCCTTTCCCTCCCCTCTAGGGAGCACAGGGCAGGGAATTCCAAAGAAAAGGAAACAAAAATTACGGCATCACTTGATATTCTGTGGTATTTTGATATATTTTGATATTTCTCAAACACGCCCTCAGTCGTGGCCTCTCCATTTTGCCCACTGGAAAAAGCCTCTTTTTAATCCCCTGGAGAGAGCTGGAAGGAAACATTTCCCTGTCATCCTCAGTGCCAAAAGGGAAGCGGGAGAACCAGAAGGAAGCTGCAATGATAATACCAAAATAATCCTGCCAGATGTTAGAGCCATTACCCCCTTCTCCCTCCATCCCCAGATGTGTTTGAAGAGAGATTCATGGTTCCGTAATGAATCCGGAGGGAGAGGATGTGAGCCACGAGGATGATGTAAGGAAAAGGGAAAAAAAAAAAAAAGAAAAGGAAAAAAAAAAGAGAGGAGATTGTTGGAGTCTTTTGGAAGGGAAGGAGGAAGCCTCAGAGCAGGGGTTTGGGAGTCCCCCATCAGTCAGATGAGCGGATTCTTGCAGCAGGGAGGAGGAGAATCAGGAGAATGTGAAGCCACTGAGGAGAGGAACGGGCAGCATGGCAGCAAATCAAAGCAATCCAGATTGGCAAAGAAGGAACTTTCAGGCAGACTCTTAAAAAAAACAACAAAAAAATGCAGTTTTTAGCTGGATCACCAGGAATTGTGGAGTTCTAGCTGCTAGCAGAGGAATTAGTCAAAAATAGAGTGGGATCCAGTAGCTCCAAATTTCAACAAATTTGGCTGGGAGAGCCTTCCACAAACAGGATTTATGACTTAGGAGAAGGGAGACCTTGGGCTAATTCTCCTGAATGTTTCATTTCCTCCAAATCCTCCTAAACTTTCATTTGAGGGGCAAATATTGGCAAATGCCTGAGGGGAGGGAGACGCTTTGACATTTTTAAATTACATTTTTCTCCCTACTTCCAGCAAAGTGCTGGAACCATTTTTGGATGAGCAGGAAACGAACATGAACCTTGCCCACAAGGAGAAAAATGAAACTTTCACCTCAGCTTTTGGAGCAGCTCTGACTCTCCCCTGTATCTTTATCAGCAAAAGTTGGGCTTTGAGTAGAAAATGGTTTCTCCTCTGGTTATTCCAGCAGGATTTTTATCACTTCTCATCCACAACGTGGCTATTTGCTCAATGGGGGGGTCCTGAGCTGTGAAAATGAGCATAAATCTCTTATTTTGGGGATGAAGAGCTGGCAGGAGAGGCTTTTGTTCGCTGAGGTGCAGAGCTCCAGTGGAAGCCAAGATATTCCAAAGGCCAAGCTGAGGGTGGAGGTGCAGGAGGAACCTCTTTGGTGGGAGCTGAGCTGCACCTGCCTCTTTTGGGACCCCCAGGAGCTGTTCCCGTGCCAGACATGGAGTTTCCTGTGCCCTGGCCACGCACATTCCCTGCTCCAGCTGGGGAACAGAGCAGGATTTAGCTCCCAGTAACCGAGGAGCTGCCTGCTCAACACTGGGCTTTGATGGCTTGGGCAGGCTGAGCTGGAACAGAGACTGCACAGAGCCAGAGAATAAAGGGGATATTTATTGAAAAGCCTTTAAGGTACACCTTGGGCAGGACAAGAGCCTGGCCAGGGCTACACCCAAGGTGGACCCAAAATGGTCACAAAATGGACACAAAATGGACCCAAAATGGACACAAAATGGTCACAAAATGGGCACAAAATGGACCCAAAATGGGCACAAAATGGACCCCAAATGGACACAAAATGGTCACAAAATGGACACAAAATGGTCACAAAAGGGTCACAAAATGGACCCAAAATGGTCACAAAATGGACACAAAATGGACACAAAATGGACCCAAAATGGTCACAAAATGGACACAAAATGGACACAAAATGGTCACAAAATGGACAAACGGTCACGAGGTCTCACACTTTGATCAGTTTGGGTCCATTTGCATATTGGGGTTTAATTGTGCAATTCCAGCTGCAGGTGATGCAGTCCCATCCTTGTTTTCTCTCCCAGCCCACCCCTGTCTGTGCTTTGGGCTGGAAGTTGTGCTCCTTGTCCTTGGTGTGCAGCAGGAGAAGGATTTGTTTGGTGTCCCTGCTGTGTGCAGAGAGCTGAGTGAGCCTGAGGGTGAGCTCAGAGCTGCACCCTGGGCACACAGAGCCCGGACACAGCACAGCTCACACTTCAGGCATCTCTTTGTGCCTGGTAAGGATGGAAAAATCTCATCTCTGCACCTCACATGGCTCAGGGAGGGTTCTGAACCTGGAGGAAGTGGGTTCCAACCTGACGAAAGAGCAGAAATGAGGAGCACTGACAAAAATCCCAGATATTTAATGGATTGTTCTGTGTTTGGGTTTTGGGCTCCTGAGTTAGAGCTATGCAGAAACCAGAGCTGACAGTGCTAAACATCATCTGAAGAGCTCAGTGGGAGCCTGACTCAGGGCTCATTGCTATGGCAAGGAATTAAGAAACATGGGATGATTGTGTTACATTTTCCTGGAAGGAGCCAGGCTGGAGAACAACAGGGAGCAAAGGTATTACTGGAATAATAAAAAAAAAAAGAAAAACAACCAAAAAACCCCAATTATTTTTACCATGGTAGAGTATCCATTCACAAATCATTATTCTTATCTGTGGCAGTGCTGGCTGTTCTAACAAACCCCTTCTTTAAAGGAAGGGATAAATAAAAACGAGGAAAAGTGACTTTTTAATTTGTGTTTCTTCTGTTTTCTGTGGCCAAACATTAAACTCCTCCTCCCCAAGCTGCAGATCTCCCCAATCAGCTGTGCAAGGAGATAAATTCTGGCATCCAGCTCAAGTTTCCAACCTGTTCCTGCCCATTCTGATATTGAAATCCATTCCTGGGCCACAGAACAGCCAAGGGAGCTGGATCCAGGAACTGGGGTAAGGAATCCAGGGATGAAAGGGAAAGCACACAAGGAGGATGCTCTGCTGGGAACCAAAGCTGCTCCAAGTGCTCCTTTTCCTGCTCCTTCTTCCTGGCAACCCCAGCAAGCTGTGGCATCTCAGGATGAATCAATCTGGGATTAATTCAGGGGATGGAAATCAGAGCAGAACCTTTTCCTCTTACGGAGAAATGCAGGAGTTCTACGGTTGCAGAACGGTCACTTTTTAAAGCCAGAAAAGCAGATGCCACACTGTAAAATAAGAGAAAAAAAGAGACATTTTATTTATGGAAAAGCCACCTCTCAGTGGTGAGAAAGTTTTAATGAGATTTTTAAAATCCCTGATAATTTCTAGTAGAAAAAATATCTCCTTTACATTCATCTCCAATGAAACCCACGGGCAAATCAAAGCCTCAGGTTTAAAAGACCAAGTCTATATGAAGAAACCGATCCATTCTTTTGCCAATCTAGTTTGAATTGTGCTGTATATAATTTCCTGTCATGTATTTATATCCAGCACCATGTTTTGCCTCACCAACCCCTCCTTCAGATGCATTTCAGTATTAAACAGAGTAAGACACCACAATTAAACTCCTAGAAAGAGTTGAAGTCAGTTGCATTTTTTGCAAAGTCGCTCAAAGGACTGTGGTTTACAGCTGAATTCATGATCTAGGGATGAATTATTACTGTTACAGTTATTTTACCTTTGTTAACTTTGTGATTTTCTCCTGCTGAACAATTCCAGCCCAGGATAAACCCAGGCAATTATGAATTTCTTTTTCCAGTGGATGTCAAACCTTCTGGTTCTCTGCCCAAAAAGGATTCCAGGGGGTTCAGATGTGCTGCACAGCTCAGGAATGGCAATTAGAGGGCGGATCAAAATGAGCTTAATAAAGCAAAATTTTGACTCGCAGGGTGAGACCAGCAAAATCAAACTTGGGAGCAAATTTCAGAACTTCTGGCAAAGTCAGGGAAGGAATTTTAAAACACGAAAAAGAACGGTTCTGTAGCTGGCTTTAGGAATCTTACATTAACGAGGCCAGTTCAAATTTCTCCCCAGCCCTCTGCAGCCACCCACTGCACTGGATTGTGTCCCACTGCTGCGTTGGATGCCTTGCTCAGCAAATTGCTGGGCCTCAGCCCAAGAAAGGGGAAAAGTCCTGAAAGGAATATGAGGTGGGAAGGAGAGGGAAGTGAGACCTACAGCCCTCAAGAGCTGAGTGGGAACCAGCCTCATTTTCTCCTTCAGCCACATTGTCTGGAAGCCTCTGAGAAGGCAAAACCAGGCCAGGTTTTCCAGCTTGAGCTCTGATAATCACCAAACACCTGCTCCATCCACGTGGAAGGGAGCGCTGGACAAGGTCTGAGCACATCTGGTTTCACTCAGCTGCTCTGGAGGGTTTGACATCCTATAGGGTTTGACAGAGCAGAGAGTCCAGCGAGTCCTCCAGACAGACAGGCCCAGTTTGTTCCTTTGGACTGGATTTTACCTGGCTGGGCTGATTAGTTTCATAAAACCCTAATTAGAAACAGCTCTTCATGTCAAATGCAATGACATTAAGTGGAATGCAATGACA
Organism: Nicator chloris; assembly: GCA_013400495.1. Classification (NCBI taxonomy): domain Eukaryota; kingdom Metazoa; phylum Chordata; class Aves; order Passeriformes; family Pycnonotidae; genus Nicator; species Nicator chloris. The sequence goes on from WAAE01004702.1 coordinate 34,755, forward strand.
TGAAGTCGAAAACGAGGTGAAATGTACTTACACTGACGGGATATCTAGAGAAAAGAATGAGTCTATAAAACCTTCTCTCTGTATCTGATTTTAAGTCAACTGAACCTGCCTGAAAGCATCAACCGCCTCTATCAATCTTTTCTCTCCACGAGGACTTCTCTGGAACTCCAATGTGCTCCAGGATGGACCTCGAGTTAGCAGAGCTATTAGGGAAAAATGAGTTATTTCGGTGGGAGGCTCCAAGGAAATCACAGCAAATGTTCCTCAGGGTGGAATCTGCAGCGAGGGAGAATTTAAGGCCAATTTAAGTTCTCATCAGATAAAAAGCTTGGTGTAAATTTGACAAAGAGCAGCCTTCAGGGAAGCAGGAGTCTGCCTGTTTATCTGTCTGTCTTGCTCCCGAAGAGCCTCAGGAATTAAGGCGTTGCATGATCCTTTCTGGCTCATTTTGATCAGTCCTCATTATCCTTTTTCTGCCCCAAACCACAGCAAGAAATTAACCTGAATATTGGCAAGACATCCCCTGTTCTTCCCTCAACCCCAAGTAAAATATCCCCATCCCTTTATTCACCAGCACATACATTTGATGTCGTTTTCTTTTCCTATTTGTAGAGCTACTCAAGGATATTGGTTCTTCCATGTAACCACAGGGGCCCTGGAACAATCTTTAATGCATTTAGGATGTGGTCATATTTTAGGACGTTTTAGAGGATAAAATCACACTTGAGGGCTATTTAAGCCCTTGGAAAAGTGCAGTGGACCCTGTTGGAGGGGCTGCCAATCCCATAAGTGTCCCTCCTGCTGGCCCTGGGGCTGGGAGGGTTGGGGCAGGGCTGGGAGGATTATTCTGCTGTGAGTTCACCTGTTTACCCAGGCTGTTATTTATTGGAGATCAAATTGACTGAAAATCACTCCCGACAGAGAGCTGGCAAGGGATGACATTATGAGGAGAGCAGAGCTGGGGGTTTCGAGCTTCAGTTATCTGTGATTTAGGGATCATTAGGATCTCTTTAAAATTCTTGCAGCCGGCCAAAGAAACTAAAATTAAAGGCAGGCTGGGCCTTACATTAAACAATTTGGGAATAGGCAAGCGACACCATTCTGCTGGGTTAAACCTTTTGTTTGACATCTTTACATTTTTTTAATCTTTTCGAGCTTAATTTTGCCGGACTGAGTGCATGAGGGGAAGGCTTATTTGTGCTGGGGGAAATATTCCTGTGAGTAACTTCTCTCCAGTTTATTCCTATTTTGCCCTTTAACTGGAGACCAGGTGATAACTGAGGAAGACACCTATTCCATGCCCCCAAATCTGGATGTCTGAACCAGTTATACGGACAGAGGGAGACTCCAAGGGCTGAATTCTGGACTTGAAAGGCATCAGATTGAATGAAAACATCTTTGCTGTGTTGAGTGCGGTTGATTTTTATTGTGGTTGCAACTAAAACACTTTCAACTGCCTATTCTTGTTTGTAGGGAGGCCTTCCAACCATTTAGGAGTGAAAGGAACAGGTTCAATCCTGTGAAAGCAGCCTCTAGCTCCATTTTCAACCATTTCCAAGTCGGTGTGGGCAACAAATCTCTTCAGGCCACAGTTGGGTGCCTTTGGAGGGCAGCAGGAACGGGAAAAGCAGGAGTTCCACCAGGGAAAAGCCCCTCTCTTGATAAGCCAAGCCCTTCAGTTTCAGGGAGCAGTTGGGTTTAGCCAAACCAGCCATCCCCCAGCAGAGCCATCGATTTCCCTCCTCCTTTTGTTTTGTTTCATTTGGGCAGAGCATTTCTTCCCCTGCTGTTTATCCCCTCGGACAAGTCCAGGAAAAAGCCCACTTGCACCCCTCGACCTTTCTCCTCCACCACTGACAATTCCCTTCCTCAGCCTCCAGGCATGGCTCTTTTTTTGGGGAGTGCCTTATTTAGAACACATGAGCGGCATTCCAAGCTTTCCAGTAGCCTCCCAGCCCCACGGAGGATTTATTTACATTGCATAAAATTAGAGGAAATGAAGGGGGATGTGTTTGAAGGGAGAGCAACCACCTCATTACAAACTCCCCTCATGGAAGGGTTTCAGTCAATGTCAGCTTGAGGCAGGGAGGGGGGAAAGAAATCCACTCCTGGGCATTTCCAGGATAATGGGGAATGATGCCTGGCAATAAAACACACTCAGCAACTCTCTAAACAAAATTATTTGGTGGGTTTCAAGTGATTTTTGGCCTTTCCATGCCATGAATCCAGGTTGAGCTCTTGGCTTCCTGTCTCACCAAAGGATATCCCGCAGAGGAGGCCTTTGTGAGTGGAGAAGAGGAAGAATTTCTTCTTAAATGAAATATATTCTATGTTTAAAAAGGTGTTTGTACTTGGGGGAAAGAGGAAATGTTCCACTGTGAGTGATGCAGATGGCTGTCCACAAAAACTCTGACTAAAACATATGTAGAAAATGCAAACTATTAAGTTCAATTAATTAATCTGTACAAATTACAAATTATAAATTAAATTGATTTGGTTTGCATTGAGCTCCTTCTCTGAGTGCTTTTCTGAGTCTATATGACTCAGAAAATGTATTTCAATGTACTTCTGGCTTCACTCTGCATCCCAAAGGTAAATGCAAATGCAATAACCACAAACGGAAGTGGATCAAATCCAGGTCTGTGCTGTGGAAAAGAATCTCAAAAAATTAGGATTTAATTAGTTAATTATAAAAAAAAAAAAAAATAGTTAAACCATTGCAGTGTAAAGGAGTTTTTTCTTGAGTGAATAATTACAGACTCCAAGATGGATCTGGGTAGGGAACCCGGAAAGGAAAAAATATGGAATAAATTCCAGACACCCACAGCAACATTCATGCTAATCTAGAGCAGATCCTCAACCCTGGTGCCAGAGTTATTCCAAAACACATCTTTGTGGTTGGTGCCAGCCCAAATTTGCCACTGCCAAATTTCCCCCCGGTGTCGGGGCTGGGCCATGCTTGGTTTGGACGTGCCCATCATCATCCAGGTTTTAGAAATCCATGAGGAAGGGTCTGCACCTCCTGGAGCTACTGAATGTCCCACCAAAACCTGCTCAGATCCCTGTGGAATCATTTATTGGGAACCCATTCCCACATTTCCCAGGCGTTTATTCCTGGCACAGGACAGTGATCAATTCCTCTTCAAACCCACCCTGCTCTCAAGGGTAATTTGCAAACTGAATCAGAAAAAATTGTCCAGAACAATGAACAATTTGGGTCAAATTATGATAGGCTACAGCTTCCTCCCATGTTAAATTTCCATAAATCTATATATGGAATTGTCTCATATATGTATATATATATATGAGTTATAGATATAGCTCTCTCATATATATATTTGACTCTTTATACATGAACTGAGTCAAATATACATATGAAAATAAAAAAAGGAATGGTAGTGCCCCCCCTTTCAGACATCCAGCTGGAATTCTCTTCAAAACACCTATTTTTCCAAAAGCAGACGCCCCAAATTTTCTAAAATCAGACTTATCTAGGTATGTTTAAACACATCTAAATCACAATTCTTCCCTCTTTCTCTTCTTAAACCAAAAACCTTCAGAAGATCCCAGATCCCATGGATTTATAAACCCCTTGCAAGTGCAGCCACGGAGGCTGCGGAAAAAAGTTCAAAACGGGATGGAAGGAGAGGGTGAAAATATTCAAAACTGATATCAACTTACAGCAAAGCATAAAAAAATAAAGAAAATAAACTCTCTTGTCCAGGGGTCGATACAGCCAGAGCCAGCTTTGGTTTCCTGGCAGTACTTGAGAGGGGAAAGGGAGAGAAATCCCAAACCGCAGATGATCAACAAGGACGGGGACTCTGAAAAGAACTTGTTTATTTGTAAGCCCTCTACGGAAGCAACAAGCGTGTTCTGCTAATGACTGGGAATTTAAACAGCTTTTCTGTTTTGGAAAAATGAAACAAATAAATATCCCTGTGCACCTTCAAGGCTGCTCTGCAAACGTCTCGTCAGCATAAACCGCTATTCAGTAGCTGGAGCAACACCTCGCGTTCAAGGCCGAGCAAAACCTCCGTGAAAACAAACAATTTCTCCTCAGCCTTTCCAGCAGGAGTGGCTGAGAACAACAGATGTGCAGGAAAAACATTGGGAAACTGGGGGAAAAAAATTGGAAAATTGGGAAGAAACACTGGGAAACAGGGAGGAAAATGTCAGCACAAACGTTCGGCCTCCGCGCGACGACGTTCACTGGCTGTTCCTGCAACGCGATCCCGCCTTTTCCTCAGGGATCCTTTGGAGGCTGCAGCTCTCCGGGGCTGGAGGCAGGAAGCCTCAGGAAGTGGCCAGGAGCCTGTGGTGATGTAACTGTCACATTGCCCCAGGCCTGGCTCTGTTGATATTAGCCCGGGCTAATCACCGCGCTAATTGGGCGGCCACAACGCGGAGCAGCTCGGCTTTCACTTCAGCTGCTCACCCAAATGAGGTTTGACTCAAATGTAATACTTTATATCAACATACGGGATGGCTGTAAAAATAATACCACATGTGCTGGTGCCTCTTTTTAATAAGTGTCTTCCTCAATTTTCCCTGCTGGATGAGGCACTCGAACGTACACGTAATTAAGGTTATTTAAGGGATATCAATTGAAAAATGCACCCGCAGGAGGCTGAACATGACTGATGGAGCTCCCAGTGCAGCTCCCAAAAGTCAGCTGCCAGAATTTCCTGCAGCATTTCTACAATTTGATCTTCCCCACATTGCCCGGGACAGGAATAACCTGGAAATCTCTTGCTTTGCTCTTTCTGACGTCGTTTGCCTCGGTACAAAATGGATTTAGAATGGTGGATTTATGGTTTGGTAGCAATTTCTGTGGGAATCATAGGGAACAGAAAAAGCAAAAAAAGCCCAGAGAAAAGCAGAGCCGGGCTGGTTTTGTGTAGCTGGTGGAGAAACAAGCAACACCTCTCTGCTCAGAACTGATGGGAAGAGCCCTTCAGAGCCCCGAGACAAAAGCGTGCCCAAAATAAGATGGAAAGACACTGGGAGAAGATCTGCGGTAGAATTTTCATGGACTCATGGAGCATTTCGGGTTGGAAGTGACCTTTAAAGGCCACCTGGTCCAATCCCAAGAACATCTCCCACTAAACCACATCGCTCAAAGCTCCATCCACCCCGACCTTGAACATTCCCAGGGATGGAGCATCCACCACCTCTCTGAGCAACCTGTGCTCGTGTTTCACCACCCCCATTTTAAACCCCTCTTCTTCATATCCAGTCTAAATCTATCCAAATTTCGTTTAAAACCATTCCTCCTTGTCGAAGGCCCTGCTAAAAGTTCTCCCCATTTTTCATATAAACCCCCTTTAAGAACAGAAACTCTGCAGTGAGTTTTCCATGGAGCTTTCCATGCATTTTTTTTCTGTAGTCATCTTTGTGCTCTGTTAAATTTTCCCAGTGTTCCTGAAAGGAGAGATGTTCCCAGCACACATAAAAAATATTAATTTAATGCCTAATTACCCTGGGGATGCTTCGAGGATGCATCACCCTGGGCTCAGAGATGTCACAGAACGTGGAACACTGGAATTCCAGCATTCCAGCATTCCATGGACAGCACCAGCTGCATGATGGAATCATCCTCCTCACAATTTTATAGCAATGGGTGTTTCCCGTGTCTCTGCTGCAGAGCTTTAACCTCAGCAGGGTTCTGTTCACCAGGGAGCCTGTAAGGGGTTTGATAATGAAGAAAATCCAATGTGTGCTTCGTCCAAGATTAAAAAAACCCACAAAAATTCCCAAACCCACTGAGCAGCGATTGTTCATGGAGTGGATCAGCCAATATTTGTATTAAAGGCAGCCCAGTTTTTTGTATTTGTGTTTGTATTAAATGCACTGAGCACTAGAAAATGAGATTTGGGTCCCTCCACAGGACCCAGAACCAAATTGCTGTTGTTGGTTTGATGATTCTGTTGCTTGTGCCAGCCCAACACGCCCACGATGATGGCACAGAGCACCCACCTCGTGCTGTGATGTCATTTGGTGGCTGAGGCAGCTGGAAAAGGATCTTCTGATTTGTCAGGCAGGTCTTGATAAGGCACAAGGAGTTTCCAACTTCAAATAATACCAAGAAAGAGAAGAGCAACCTCCTTCTCCTCCAAAAACACACAGCTGGAGGTGTTAAGCAACACACAGCACAGCTTGCTAGAAAACTTCTCAAAAGCCCCTTCTCAGCCTTTAAAAATACAGTAAAAAGCTAGGAATTACTTGTAAAATGTTTTTGCTTTTCCTTGCTTCACTTTCTCCACCTTTAAGGTGGCTGATTTTCAATGGAAGGCAAATTTACGGCATTCTGCAGGTAAATTTTTGCTCTGCCATCCACATTTTTGCACCCAGATCTTAGGTCAGGCTTTTCTTGGGCAGTAGAACATCTGAGTTAGAACTGAGAAAACGCCTCAGGATGGAGAGAAGTCCCCCCTGACACCAACCTGTCCCACTGCAGCTCCCTCTGCATCCGAGTGCTTCCCTTCTCTGCAAAGTTGTCATAAAAATCCTTATGAGCCCCCAGCAGATGTGACCTCAAAGAGCCACTTGATGGAGGGGGAAAAAAAAGAAGAAGAGGTGAGGAATATAAAATAGCCTGTGGTGAAAATAACAGCAGGGAAACATTATAAAATCTGAGCCATAGCTGGCTGGCTTCCTCTTGATTATTGCTTTTTTTCCAAGGGCCCGTCCTTGAGAGCGCAGAGAGATTTGGGGGTGATGTGGGGAAGGCAATTTTAGCACTCTGCTGTTCCAGTGGAGCAAAGCTGCTGCACGCAGCTGTGATAACCCAGGGGCTGGAAGAACATCCTGGGATTTAAACAGAGGTGTCAAGGAAACACCATCATGAATTTTGTTCTGACTGCTTGCGAAGGGGTTTTTATTTTGATGTCAAAGGCTGTGCAAACTCCTGGCACGGGAGTTTTGGTTTGTTTAGAAATAATCTAAATAAAAAAGCGACCAAGTGTTGCTCAGTGTAGCCCAAAGCTGCGGTGAGGATGGAGCTCAGAGCTCAGCTCAGCCCCTGGGACAGGCAGGGCCAAGCACCCCCAGCTCCCCTGGCACTCAGGAGAACCTCAGGACGTGGATTGAGACCAGGATTTTGGAAAAGAGCCACAGAACGGTTAAAATACGAAGCATAAGGGGAGGGAGTTTAAGTTGTAGCAGGATTTGCAAGTTGCCAGCACCTCTTCTCCACTCCCAGGGCACGGCTGCTGCCAGCCACCAAGGAAAGCTGGGATTTCACCTGAACTGGGATGTTTGGATTTGAGTGCATTAGGTTGGATCAGGCTCAGAAATAATCTTTTGGATAGGAGAACAAATTCTCCAGCCTGTCTGGTAAGATTTGGATGCAGACACAGCTGTCCTAAATTGACATGGAACTTCAGCGAGGTGTCAGAAATGAAATGAGAAATCTGCTGGGTCTGCTGCACTGGCCAATGGCCAAGCTCCAGCTTGATCTCACTGTTTTTCTTACAAGTTATTAATATTTTTTGCAGCCTATGTGATATTTAGATCAATGCAACGGAGAAAAAAGTGGTTTAAAGTCTCAAGTATTTGGAAGTCTTTTGAAAGGAACAATACTTGGTTGGTGAGGTGTGTGCTGGACATGGGGGGCAACAAACACCTTGGGCTTCTTCTAAACACCAGGGCAAAGAGGAGAATTGATACTGTGAATTTTGGAATCCACCAGCAGAAGTTGTACTTTATCCCAGGCTGGAAAGAGATTCTTCAGAGCCTTTTCAATTCTTTTCCCAGCCTGGGTCTGGGGTTGCCCTTTGCAGTGAAAATCTGGTTTGTGAAAGCCATTTTCTCCAGCATTTTAAACTTTGGATTCAAGTTAAAAGTTCCTCTCCAGCTCCTTGAGAGCTGGAATGCCGAGGAGCTGTGCATGAGGAGGGTCTGGCACTGCCCCACACCGATCCCTGCAGGAATCTTCCTCTCCCCCACAGACCTGACAATCCCTGTCTGGTGACATCTGCAGATATGGGATAAATCCTGTCCTGCCGCATCGATCCCGCCTGCTGGGTTGCCTTTTCTCCCCTTATTTCACCACCTGCCGGCACTTTTCCCAGTTCTTTATCAGATTTCCCTGCTCCTGGTGATGCAGGAATTAGAGCTGGGCTGCGCTTCCAGCGCTGCTCCTGCAGCCGGAGGTGTTGGCATCGCAGAGAAGAGCCCGGATCCGGCCCTTTGTGTCAGGGCTGTGCTGCAGGCGGTGAATTCGGGGTTAAACCGAGCATCCGAAGGATCGGGATCCGCCTCTGCTCCCAAACTGCTCCGCAGCCAGGGCTGGAGTCAGCCCCTGCTTATCTGGTGCCTATCGAGCATCAAGCAAAACCTCCTGCAGCATCTGTGCCTGCCCCAAACCCCGCTGGGGCTGTCCTGGAGCTCTCCTGGCTGCAGCAGGAGTCATTCCCCGGCCCGGGGATGCCTGAAGTGTGAGCTGTGCTGTGTCCAGGCTCTGTGTGCCCAGGGTGCAGCTCTGAGCTCACCCTCAGGCTCACTCAGCTCTCTGCACACAGCAGGGACACCAAACAAATCCTTCTCCTGCTGCACACCAAGGACAACGAGCACAACTTCCAGCCCAAAGCACAAACAGGGGTGGGCTGGGAGAGAAAACAAGGGTGGGACTGCATCACCTGGAGCTGGAATTGGACAATTAAACCCCAAAATGCAAATGGACCAAAACATAAAAAGGATGAGACGTCGTGACCGTTTGTCCATTTTGTGTCCATTTTGTGTCCATTTTGGGTCCATTTTGTGTACATTTTGTGACCATTTTGTGTCCATTTTGTGTCCATTTTGGGTCCATTTTGTGTACATTTTGTGACCATTTTGTGTCCATTTTGTGACCATTTTGGGTCCATTTTGTGTCCATTTTGTGTCCATTTTGTGACCATTTTGTGACCATTTTGTGTCCATTTTGGGTGTAGCCCTGGCCAGGCTCTTGTCCTGCCCAAGGTGGACCTTAAAGGCCTTTCAATAAATATCTGCTTTATTCTCCGGCTCTGCAGTCTCTGTCCCAGCCCAGCCTTCCCGAGGCATCACCGGGAATCCCTCCCGACCATTCCCGGTGCGGCTGAGCCCGCCCGGCCCGGGCTGGGCGGACTCCGGGACCCCGGGCAGGGTTTCCAGCCCGGCAGGGAACTTCCCTGCATCAGGAGGGAGCACGGGGGGATGTGCTGTTGTACCACCAGCGCTGGGGGAATGTTGTTTTGTTTTTGGAAGCGATGGCTAAAGCAGATGTTGGGGGCGAGCTGGCGTTTCGGAGCCTCCGGGATGAAAAGTGACCTCCAGCCAGCACCGGTGCCTTTAATCCCGAGCTTTGTGCGCTGCTATCGGCTCCTGATCGGTTTTAAACCCCCTCCCTCCCGCTCAGCCTTTCCCTTTCCCCGGAAAGCTCGGCTTAGCAGCGCTCCCCGCCTCCCTCCCGAGGAGCTCGGTCACCCCTCTGACTGCCAAAACACCCAGGAGAAACTTTCAGCAGCTTTGCAGTCCCACAAACCCCCTAAATGTCCCCTAAAAAACCCCCAGCACTTTGCCTCAGACTTCTGTTTCAGTACCGAGCTTGCCAAGTCCACATCACAATTTTTTAAGTCGTTGTCTCAAGCAAGGATAAATCCTTGGGTGCTCATCCTGGAAATACCTAAACCTGGAGAGCCAAAGTCTGTCCTGGTGATTTCAGCACATATTCCATGCCTTAAATTCTCCCTGGAGAGCCAAAATCTATCCCTTAGCTGCTGATTTCAGCACATATTCCATGCTTTGAATTCTCCCTGGATATCCAAAGTCTGTCCTTTACTTCATAATTTCAGCACATATTTCATATTTTAAATTCTCCCTGGATATCCAAAGTCTGTCCCTTACCTGGTGATTTCAGGGCATATTCCCTGCTTTAAATTCTACCTGGAGAGCCAAAATCTATCCCTTACCTGGTGATTTCAGGGCATATTCCCTGCTTTTTAAATTCTCCCTGGATATCCAAAGTCTGTCCTGAACCTGGTGATTTCAGCACATATTCCATTCCTTAAATTCTCTCTGGAGAGCCTAAATCTGTCCTGAACCTGGTGATTTCAGCACATATTCCCTGCTTTAAATTCTCCCTGGAGAGCCAAAATTTACCCCCTTACCTGGTGATTTCAGCACATATTCCATGCTTTGAATTCTCTCTGGAAAGCCTAAATCTCTCTCTTACCTGGTGATTTCAGCACATATTTTACATTTTAAATTCTCCCTGGATATCCAAAGTCTGTCCCTTACCTGGTGATTTCAGGGCATATTCCCTGCTTTAAATTCTCCCTGGATATCCAAAGTCTGTCCCTTACCTGGTGATTTCAGCACATATTTCATACTTTAAGTTCAATCTATCTGCACAGGGATTTTGGAAGGGTTTCTATCCCATCAAAACTGGCAGGATCTGACTCTTGCAGCTTTTCCACCCAAATTTGACCCAAGCAGTTGCAGCCAGCTGGGCTCCCTGCTCGTGGCTCATCTCAGGTGAGGTGACAAAGAGAAGTGAGCTCAGGTAAAACCTCTGGCCAGGATTTTCCTCCACCCCAGGATGTTCCAGCCTGACAAAAAAACACCTTGAAACTCACCCAGGATGGTGTCACACTTTAATTATTGATCCAGTTATGGATTCTCAGTGGGTCAGTGAAGCCCAGCTGAACCTTTCCTATGGTTTTTTTTTTGGTGGTGGTGGTGGGTTTTGGTGTTTTGTTTTGTGTTTTGGGGGGGTTTTTTTGTTGGTTTGGTTTGGTTTGGTTTTTTGTTTGTTTGGTTTTTTGTTTGGTTTTTTGTTTGTTTGGTTTTTTGTTTGGTTTTTTGCTTGTTTGGGGTTTTGTTTGGTTTTTTGTTTGTTTTTTTGTGGGTTTTTTTGTTGTTTTGTTTTGGTTTTTTGGGTTTTTTGGTTGTTTGGTGGCTTGTTTGGGTTTTGTTTTGTTTTGTTTTTGTCTTGGTTTGTTTTGTTTTGTTTTTTATTGAAGGAGCTCAGACTGGAAAGGGTCTTTGCTCCAGGGGGAGCAAACCCATTAAACCCTCTGGAAAGCGGACGTGTGGAAGCGCTCGGAGCCCCGTGCTGCAGATTCCTGCAGATTCCTGCAGATTCCTGCAGAATCCTGCAGATTCCTGCAGATTCCTGCAGATTCCTGCAGATCCCTGCAGCCTCCCGGTGTTCCCAAAGAGGGCACTGATGCTCTGCACAGCACCAGGGGGACAGCGCAGAAATCCTTGGCCAGGCATAAATCTCCGCGGAGAAATCTGTCTTAGCACGTCCACCTCAGGAAAAGGGGAATTATTACACTTAATTAAAGCGTATTGACACCACATGTGGCCCCACCTCTCGCTTTTTGGCTTTATTAATGACAGCAAAGCTGCAGGCTGGGCCGGGGGGCCAAGCTGGCTGCTCCCAAACACAGCCAGGCTTTTAAAAAGCCTCATTTCTGCCTCGGAGTTCCATCTTCTGCTCAGCATTTCAGCCCCCTGGCCGAGGGGACCAGGGCAGCTCTGTGTGTCAGTGCTCCTGCAGCCGTGCATGGGCCTGGATTCACGTTCAGTCACGGGAATAATTCATTCACCTGCTGCTTTTGGGGTGCTGGGGGTTGTTTTTTTGGGTTTTGCAGGGGAGCTGTTTCAAGAGAAGTCGTACACGGAATAATTCCTGCTCCAGCAGAGACTTTGGGCTGTAATTTACAGGAAATCTCAGTTGAAACAGAGAGAATTTGCTGAAATCGTGAGCTTTGTGCCCAGGTTTATGCCTCTCACAGAGGATCCCTAATTTACAGTGCAATCCTTCGGGTCCAGCACGTGGAGGAAGATTGGGGCATCCCGAGGCACACAGAATTTAACGTTTTTATTTAGGATTTTAAACCCTCAGCTGAGGGATATTAACCCCTCAGCATACCAGGGCACACAGAATTTAACATTTTTATTTAGGGTTTTATCCCCTTAGCATCCTGTGACACACAGAATTTAACATTTTTATTCAGGATTTTAAACTCCTCAGCATACCAGGGCACACAGAATTTAACATTTTTATTTAGGGTTTTAACCCCTCAGCATCCCAGGACACACAGAATTTAACGTTTTTATTTAGGATCCCAGGACACACAAAATTTAACATTTTTATTTAGGATTTTAAACCCTCAGCATACCAGGGCACACAGAATTTAATGTTTTTATTTAGGGTTTTAACCCCTCAGCATCCCGGGACACACAGAATTTAACGTTTTTATTGAGGATTTTAAACTCCCAGCATCCTGGGACACACAGAATTTAAATTTTTTTACTTGGTGCCAGCACTGGCAGCTTCATTTGGCTGCTCATTGTTTGTCTGGCGAGCACCAGCAAGGCAGGGAAAACACAGCTTTTCTTCCACAAGGAGAAAATTGGGGCATCCTGGGAGTTTTCAGGGTGACCCAGAGAATTTATAAGTGGTTCTGACAGGGGTTAAAATCCTCAGGCAGCCGAGTGGCCAGCGGTGATGTCACAGCTGCCCTCTGAGGGGGTGAGGTCCTGGCAGGGTTCTTCAGGGAGATAAGGGGCTGTCCAAACAAACAGGAGGAGGATCAGCCCCTTGGCAAGAGCCTTTGCTCACTGGCAATTGGATTTTTTTTTTTTTTTTTTTGAATCCTTGGAAGAGGTGGAGGGAATTGTGCGGCTGGAATCCGTAACTGGGGAGCCTGAAGGGAAAAGCCAAGGGAGTTCTGCCTTTTTACACTGGTTAGGAAGGTGCCCTGGTGGAATTGCACACCTTCCCCCCAGTTAGAAAGGTGCCCTGGTGGAATTCCACACCTTTATTCCTGTTAGAAAGGTGCCCTGGTGGAATTCCACACCTTTATTCCAGTTAGAAAGGTGCCCTGGTGGAATTCCACACATTTTCCCCAGTTAGAAAGGTGCCCTGGTGGAATTCCACACCTTCCCCCCAGTTCTAGAGCAGTGTTGTGTTGTTCAGTGGAGAGTGCTGGGAATTTTTCTCATCCAGGAAGGAAAATCCGCCAGAAAAAGGAAGGATTTGCTGAAAATGGTGTTTAGAAGGTGTGTGCAGGTTTGAGCCACCCCTTGCTGGTGTGGCTGGAGTGAAGGGATCACTGGGGGTTGGTGCTCTGCAGGAGCAGAATGAGGGGATCAATCTGGAATTAAAACCCCACCAGGACTCTCCAAACCCGCACAGGGCACGGTGAGGCCGCAGTGCCAGGATGGGAAGTGACCCCACTCTGCTCAGAACCACCACCAGGAGGGAGGAAATGCAAAAATCTCCCGTTAGCTCAGGAAAAATCAGCCTTTGGGAGCTCAGAAATCCGGAATTCTCAGTCCCACCAGCAGTGCAGGGGAAGGCAGGGATGCCCATGCGGGGCACAAATCCAGAGCAGCAGGAAACCAGGAGCAGGGAAAAGGGAGCTGAGCCCCCTCTGTGTATCCCCACAAACACCACACCCCCAGGACTGCACAAATTCCAGTCCCTGGACAATGATTCCCTGAGGAAACGTTGAGAAACCCTGAAGCAAACAACAACTTTGCCATCTTTCCTTTTTAACATCTTGAAAAAAAAAGGAAGAGCTGACCAAGAGGCTGAGCCTGTCTTGGAGGGCTGTTGGAGAATTCCCATGGCACAAACAAGTCCTGAGGACTCCAACCACTTGAAAACCCCTGAAACTGCAAACCTGTCCTTAGTGGTTTGGGGAGAGCAGAGCCTTTCGCCATCTATTAATACCCTGCAGCCTTTGCTTGCTAAAATATCACCCTGGGCAGGCTATTTTTGACACTCAGCTCGGAGCAGAGCAGCAGACAGGCACTGCAGATGGTTATCTGCGGTTGAAGGTCCAGAAAATATTGTTAAAAGTGTGTAAATCCGAGGAATCTGGACAAATTCCAGCTTCAGTAATCCCTTCTCCCAATATTCCTGCTGCTGTTTCAATTGGAAAACCATCCTGCCACATTTTACCCCAGGCTTGGCTGCTCTTCTCTTGGAATAATTTGGAAGTCGTCCTGTGAGGAGCTCTGGGATGCAAAGGGCTGCAGAAATATATGAGCATTGTCATTAATTCTGGCACCACTCAAGACCACCAGTATTTAAAATCAATTAACAGGCCTTTTCCTATTATCATTGGCATCTCGTTTTGGTCCAGCTAGGACAAGTTAAACTCTCATAAAAGTTCAAAACAATCTATTTTTGGAGGTAATACAGCAACAGCAAAGGAGAGCTGGTGAAATCTCGTTATGCTTTTACTGACAGGAGTTTTCTGGGATTTAGTTCTCACGTAGAAATTTTGGGTGGGGAGGGAAGGGTGAGATGACATCCAGGAAAGTGATTTAACCCTGCTCGCTTCACACCCTCAGCTCATCGTGTTCTTCCCTTCGGGTTATCGTGAGAATACATCAAAACAAAGTCTGTTCTAAGCTTAAAATGCTCCGAGGCAGAGCCTAAATCCTCTCTGGGTTTGGCTGGTGGAAGCCCAGGCAAGGCTGGGTTTCTGTGGCTGCTCCCAGCTCTCTGTCAGCAGAGGGAATTTCATTCTTTTCCACGGCTCCGTGCTCAGCTTTGGCAGCAGCCAGGACAGGACAGGATTAATGCTCGGGGCAGCAGCTTCCTGAAGGGATGGAGCATCCCCAGCTCGGAGAACTCTGGAATTCGCATCAGCCCCAAGTTCAGCTGCCTGTTCCATGGGAAGTTTCAGCAGAACTCTCTGTGTTGCATGGGAGAAGCCTCCAAGCCACCTGGAAACCTCCCCTGATTGGCAGACAAAGCAGAAAAAAGCTTTGTCCGTGCTCTGAGACTCAGCATGTCTGAAATAAACCTCAGGTAAACCCAAGTAAATCCATCTCCCAAGACAAAATGATAATTAATTCGAGGAATACCACTAACAGCAGCTCACAGCAGAGGGCTGGGAGCTCTTTTCTTATCTCCAAGCCCACAATCAGCACCTGACTGGGGCAGGATCTGCACATTTCCCATTGCAAGGCAGCGAGGAGCATCTGGAAGCAGCTGGAAATAATTCAGGAGCACAGTGCAGTGAAAAGGAGTTTAAAAACCACACGGTCTCAACGATATTTTCACAGTGCTCCAAGCAATTTACTTCCACCAGTTAAATGGTTTCAAGGCTCTCCAGCTCCAAATTACACCCATGGAACAAATGCCAGCAGTGGGAAAAGTCAGAGCATCAGGCCAGGGGAACAACAGCCAAAGGCCTCGAGGAAAGGGCAGGAGATTTGGGAATGGCCTCCTGCTGGATTTGAGGGGGATCAACCCAAATCCTCTCATCTCTGTCAGTGTCTCCCTCAGATGTGTCTCATTCTGGAGAATAATCTGCATTTTCTGCCAATGTCAGGCAGCCCATGGAATGCCACCTCCCACCTCCACCTTGCTGGGCTGCTGTCCTGGGTTGCCAGGCAAGATGTAACCCAAAGTTTGTATTCTATTGCCAGCTGTTAAATCCAGCTGGGGCAGTGTTCTTTATCTCTCCCACCACCCATCCTCCCTCCAGGGGGATCTGCTGTCCATGGCCCAGCTGTTAAACCAGCTGGGGCAGTGTTCTTTATCTTTTCCAGGACCCATCCTCNTTTTTCCATACTACCGCATTTTTATTTTAACATTCCCAGTAAAGAACTGTTATCCTATTCCCACATCTTTGCCTGAGAGCCCCTTAATTCCAAAATTATAATAATTTGGAGGGAGGGGGGGTTACATTCTCCATTCCACGGGAGGCTCCTGCCTTCCTTAGCAGACACCTGTCTTTCAAACCAAGACAAGCACAGAGCGTGAACATATTTGTGCAATAAATTTCAATTCCATGCAGAATATCCAGGCAAAGCTGGCACTGGGAGGAGTGCAGTGTCACTTGGGACAGGACACTTTCCAGGGAAAGCTTTTCTTCTCTCCAAAGATGGATCCCAAACAGAGCACAAGGGACGGTGCTGATGCACTCCAGGGAATAAATGTTCCAATTTCCTTTGTGCCTTGTGTTTGTCTGTGCAGTTCCTAAAGGAACAAGACACACTGGGTTTGTGCTCACCTCCCAAATGGTTATTTGTGTTGGAGTTCTCCTATAATGAGCGTTTTCTCCTATAATGAGTATTTTCNAGGTGGGAGTTCTCCTATAATGTATTTTTTCTTCTATAATGAGCATTTTCTTCTACAATGAGCATTTTCTCCTATAATGAGTATTTTCTCCTGAAATGAACATTTTCCCCATCCTTTGACTCAAAGTGAAGGAGAAGTGAGGGATTTGGCTGACTGAAGGTCACCCAAAATTCAAGTTGAGGTTCTGGAGTGATTTTGGGCTCCGTGTATTTGGAATACTAATGGTTGCACGGAAGGAAAAGTCAGAGAAGTTAAATAAGGCAAAGGCAAAATGCAAACAAATTTTGGCCTGCAGGTGTTACCAGCCCTGGAAGTCTGAAGTTGGAGATTTCCCATGGGTCTGGACACATCTCATCTCGAGACTCATGAAAATTAAAGAAATAAGAGAGTTTTAAACATAAAACTTTTTGTATGTTTAAAAATTAAAAATCCCCATCTAAATTTTTGTGTAAAAGTTGCAGAGAAGTTCAGGAGTTTTGGAAGGATTGGAGAAGATGGGGATAACTTGGAGACAGGGGAGGGACAGGGAGAGCCAAACAAGTGCAGAACCTCTGGAGAGACTGGTCAGAAATGCAACAATGGAGAAGGCAAAGAATTCCCCAGGAGGGACATGAGAATGGGAGCTGGGAAAGGAAATAAATGAACATTTTATCTCCAGGGGAGAAGGAAAATCTGGAGAGCCTGGGAAGGCAGATGGAGCTTTGGGGAATGGAGGGATTTTGTTATAAAAATGTACCTCACGTTAGGGCTGCAAAAATTGCCAAGTGAGAAAATGAGCAAAAGGCCAGCCTGGAGTGAAAAGAGAGCCTGGCTTCTCTGAATAAATGTTTTTCAAAATGAATGAGTGGAGCCCTGCAAAGCTGGCAGGGGAGGGAGGAAAATCAGAAGTGTTTAAAGTAAATTTATCTATGAATGAATCAAGAGAGAAAATGTGAAGAGAACACTTGCAGGCAGAGCTGTCTTCATTTAATCATCTCTAAAGGTCAAACACTTTCTGTCTGAGTGATTTATCGATGTCCCAAAGTAAGAACCCAGATTTTCTCTCCTCAAGAAAAGAGATGAGTTTTTCTCATCATTAAAAAAAGAGCTGAAAAATGGAAATTTTAATCAGGGTACAATTAAAGGAGAATCATGAAACCTCCCTGAATTTCTAATCTGGAATTGGGGAACATCACAAACATCCTGCCAAACCCAAATAGTTTGTTGTCCCTTCTTGTTGAAAGGGGGTCTTTTTTGAACGAATAACATTTTGGCAGGGCATAATAGAGATTTAGAAATCTCTGAAATCCACAAAGGATGCACTCAGTAGGATATTGAATGTCCTGACAGCAGCGTTAGGGGATGTAGAGAGTTATAAAAGTTGAGAAATTAAAGGGCAACTAAAAAGGCATCAGAAGATTTGAAACTTGGGAAAGAAAAAAGTTCCCAGAGGAAATTTCAGGGGCTGAATTTCTGTCATTTGCCAAACAGAAGCTTTGTTATATCACAATAATGTCAAAATTATTGACATTAAAATTCAGTGTGGGGTGGATGAAGGTTGTTGAAATCAGCAGCAGATTTCTGATTTATCATTTTAACCAGAGGAGAGAGATTAGAGCCAGTGCAGGTGAGGCCACTGGTGCTGCCATCACACAGCAAGGGAATGAAATATCCTCCCAAGGAAGCTTTCCAGCCCACTGGAGAATGGCATAAACAAAATAAATTAAAGCCAAAATGAAGATAAAAAGGGGAGAATTGACTTTTTCAATGGATTCTTCCTCTCTGATCTGACTGAAGCCCCGTCTCAGCCCCGGGGTGTTGGCTGAACCCAGCTCGTTTCTGACAGAGCCCGGGGTGTGACATTTCATGGCCAGGTGAGGAGATTCCCTCTGGGGTTTGTGATTCCCAAGACATGTCAGATGAGTCTTTTTTCCCTGAATGCCCCGTGGTGAAGCACAAGAAGAGTCAAAGCCGCCGTTTCAGG
>WAAE01004702.1:52953-90603 GCA_013400495.1 Nicator chloris
CTATTATTTTTGTTACATTCTCGTGACTTGTAACTCATTTCACAAGCTGAAAGCTCTTCCATGGACCGAGATCCAGGACAGTGTCTCTCTGGGCTCTGTGCAGGGGGGTCCCTGACCCCCTGCCAGGATCTCAAACCCTCCAGGGCAGTCAGAGGAGTGCCCTGAACTCCAACAATTCCCAACACAACCCCCGAGCTGGGAGTGCCCCGGGCCACAAAATAAATCCAACTGCACGTCCCAAGGAATGTGAATCCACAGGAAAACCAGGCAGCAGGGCCAGGCCTCCCCCAGTGCCACGGACCTGTCAGGAGCCACCACCCTCAGGGGCACTTTGGTATTCTGGGCAACAAAAAAGAGCCACAGGCATGGATTAAAAATGAAAAAGGTTGACAAAATGTATTAGGCTGAGGTCAAATTTCATGGAATCGTTGCTTGATTATAGAGTGTCCCATCTCCAACCACGCAGATTCCCTTTAAAAACCACTTTTTAGTGTTTTCAAGGAGCTGCAATTATTTCTGCAGGGTTTGGAAAGGAGTCCTCCCCGGGATTTTGGGATTTTCCAAGGCTGTCTCAGACAGTTCTGGTTTAAAATAAAACCTGGGCAGACTCTGAGCCCGAGGTCCCTGGGCTGGGCCAGCTCAGGGGGACCAGGGCACAGGTTTGGGTGGCTTTTCTGGGAATTTGGTTCATTCCCAAAAGCATTGGGATGCAAACAAAACAAAGAGGAGGATTTGGAATTTGGCACTGATTTTAGCAAACAAGGGCAAGTGGGGGAAGCACCTTCAGTGCTGGAGCTCCCAGATGGACCAAAAAACCAAAGAAACCCCGAAAGGTAAATAGAGGAGAACAGAATAAACCAAGTCTGGGGCTGACTTTAGCACCACCAGCCTGCAGGTGAACGAGGCCAAGATCAAAATCTCCCACCTCATCGTGGTCTGAGAACAGCAATCACCAAACAAACAAAAAGAACAAAAACCCCTTGCCCCAAAACAAATGAACAGAAAAAGACCCCGAAAACCAAACCAAAAACATAAAACAAAACAAAACCAACAAACCCAAACAAAACAAACCCAAACAAAGCAAAACAAACAAAAAACCCAAACCAAACCAACCAAAATCTGATCTGGGATGTTCCTCCAAGGCTGAATTTTACTTTGTGTGGCAGAAATTGCCCCCATCAGAGGAAAGGGCACATCCCAAGGAGATCCTGGGAGCTCTGCTGTTGGAGCCCAGCTCCTCACTGCAGTGACAGGACTGAGGAATTCAATTCCTTACTAATGAGATAATTAAGAAATTCCAGCAGTGGAGCTGTTGACTGTCCACCAGTGGCACACCCATCTGAAAATCCCCCTGAATTTCTGGATTTCGTACAGTGTCAGAAAACAACATTTGAATAAACCTACAGGGGGAGTTCAGTCCAATTTTAGGACTGGTTTTAACTGGGTTTGCCTGTAAAACAAACAAAAGAAGTCCAAAATCACTGACAATTCTCAGGCTTTATTCCCCTTTCTATTGGAATCCTGGAGTTTCCACCAGGGCAGATCAGAAATGCAAAAAAAATAACTGGGTAATTCTGGAAGTCCAATCATTTATTTAAGATGAAAGAAAATCAGTTAAAGAAAAAAATAATAGGTGATTCATTTTTCAAAAGATTGAGTTACACTCTCCAAGGCTTGTTTGAAATTTATCTGAATCTGCAGGGACAAATTAAATCCTGATCCAAATCTCCTGGGTTTTGAACAAAGTTACACCAAGGATGAAGTTGGAGATTTTAAGGTGGCAAAATTTGGCCCAAAAAAAAGAGGTTGGAAAATCAAAACCTTTCCTGTTGCTGCTGGATAGCAGAGATCATGGGAGGCAGAGATTAAACTGGGATGCTGAGCTCTGAGGGAAGGAGATGTGGAGGGAATTAATAACCCAGAAAGGCAAATTCTGGCTTTTTCTACTGTTTCTTTTTGCTGTATTTGTGTTTTCTGTTTTCGTCTCACTTGTTTCAGCTTCAGCCCAGGGAGGTGATTAAACCTGGGCTTAAGTTTTGGAAAGCTGGCAATTTTATCAGCTTAATTTTTGGAAAGCTGGAAATTTTATCAGCACTAAAACCCACACAGCTGCTCTCAGACTTGAGTTCAAGCAGCTTTGGAGATCCAAAAAACCAATAATGGCAATTTTTTACCAGCAGCTCCTGCCTCCCTGTGCATCCATCCTGAGAATTCCAGGGGCAGCTGTCCCAGGAAAGAGCCCCCAGCCTGTCCTCAGCAAGGTTCACGTGGTTAAAACGATTTGTGAACAAACCCAGCAACCAGGTGGGGTCTGCCAGGGATCACAGAGCAGCCAGAACCTTCACTCCTCTATTTTTGGGTGCTTTCCCTAAAAAAGGTTTTCCAGTGCTGAGGGAAAAAGCTGCTCCACCAACCCAACGTGTGCTGAGGAGGTGAAAAACTTTGTCAACTCCACTTCGTAATTACAGGATTGGAGCTGTGGCACCAGAAATTTCAGGTCTATTTCATAAAAAGAAGCAGATCATTCTATTTAGGGATAAATCCCCCCCCTACACTTCTTCCCCCTCCCAGGACAGACATGAAAACACCTTTGAAAAATTATTTTTTCCCCCCTAATTCTGGTTTCTTTGCCGGGTGTCAGAGCGTTCGAGCGAACGTAATTACATCTTGCACTGGACAAGCCAAATATTTGATCTCATATTAAAATGTTTTCTCCCCAGCTGGTGGGAAATGTGGCTGCTTGCAGCAGAGGCAGAACATTTTTAAGAGCTGGGCAAAGCCAGTGTTTATTTCTGTGTTTGTGGGTACGTGGGAGTGCCTGCAGGGATGGAAATGGGAATGTGGGACACGGCGGGACACGGGGAATGGGTTCCCTCTGCCAGGGGCTGGGGGGAGATGGGGTTTTGGGGAGAAATCCTGCCCTGGGAGAGGGGGGAAGGGCTGGGATGGAATTCCCAGAGAAGCTGTGGCTGCTGCATCCCTGGAAGTGTCCAAGGGCAGCTTGGAGCACCCTGGGGTAGAGGAAGGGGGTGGGATGAGATGATGCCTAAAGTCCCTTCCAACCCAACCCAACCCAATCCATCATTCCATGAAATGCTGATGATGGGAGAGGGGAAAAAAAAAGCTCCTAATTATGAACCCTTCCCTGTCCCCTGAAATAATTCAAGTTTTGTGAAATGAAGTCGTAAATGTTCCCGATCCTCATGGCATTGGGAACAAAAGGGTCAATAAAAAATGGAAATACCAGCCCCCAGTGGAGCTGGGAGAGGTTCCTCCACCTCTCTGGTTCCCTGATAATCTGAATTCCTGTGTTTTACACCTGGAAAGGGTTTGGAGCCATGGACTGAACACCCAGGAGGATAAAATCCCAGGATGGTTTGGGCTGGAAGGATCCCTAAAGCCCATCCCCTTCCATCCCCTGCCCTGGCAGGGAACATTCCACAGCCCAGGTTGCTCAGTCAGGTGCAAAAACAGGGAAAAAGAGGAGTCAGAGAAAAAAAATTCCAAGGACACAAATTTCCTGCTGTCCTTGCCCACCTCTCAAGGGAGCTCCTGACACATCCTTTATGGACTGGGCAGGAACTGGGTGGAAAACACCTCTTGTGGCTGGGTGTCAGTGAGAGGCCATGGAAAAATTACACTGAAATATTTAATTGATGTTTCCTGCTCTGGCTTTGGACTTGGAATCCATTTTACTGTCTCCTCTGGAGGTTTTGTCGATGTTGTCCCCTAAAATGTGCATTGATAAATGATCTATATTAAAGAAAAAAAGAAAGAACAGATAAAGAAATAAATATCTAGTGACTTCAGGGTCAGATAATTGTGTTTGTATGGGATAATTCCAGAGGAGCACCATGTGAGGGCACCTCTAGTCCCTGGTTAAGGGGTTCAGGAACAACCCAGGAAAAGTTAAAAAGGAAATAAAAAAGAAAAGTTTTATTTCTGGAAGGCACTTCTACACTTTTGGAGGGTTTTAAAGTTGTATCAGCAGCAGCACACAACTCTTGACATCAGCACAATCAGAAGGGTGTCATCAAGGCAATCAAAAGCTGAAATAATCTCATTTAAACACCATCCTGATTCACAGAGGGGTGAGAACACAAGTGTTTCTAGCTCATCAGGTGAAATTCAAGTCAGGGATTGCCCTCCCTTTCCCAACTGGAACCAGACAGAACCTGTGGAAAACTACCAGCAAGTGCAGGGGAGCAATGGCCATAATTCTGCTTTGGAATCCGGATTAAGCCAGGATTTCTCCGGGTTCACACACTGCTTCCTCCAAGCCACATCAAGGCATCCTCCTGCCAAAACTAATATCCCACATTTTTAGATGGAATTGTACGTTTTCCCCCCCATTTTGGCAGCTCGTGATTCGACAGCAGCTTCAGGGATGAACAGATAATGAAATTTTCACTTTTCAGCCCCGATCCTTTGTTTGTTTAAGAAGCCTGATTAGGGAAGGAGTGGCCCAGGACTAGGGATCACTCCAGCATCTCCTGGTTTTTCTGGGAACCACCCACACCCAGCCCACCAGGAGCAGCAGGGAGATTCCAGAGAAATCCCATCCCTGGATGGAGCAGCACCAATCAAAGAAAAGGTTGGGTTTGTTTGAATTAGGGAAGGGAAAGCAGAGAAAAATAAACTGCAAACCAAAGCATGTTCCTACTTCTGGTCCTTTCCCCTGCACTGAGGAAGAGATCCAAACTTTCTGCACATTAAGGACAAGAAACATCTCTCTGCTTCCCTCAGCCCTTGCAGCTCTATTTAGTCTTGATTCAAAGATCATTGGGAAAAGGAAAAATCAAGGATTTTTGCACTGATTCCCATGGCTGAGCATCCCATCCGTGTTTAGCCTGAGGAGCAGCGGGCTGTGTAAATACTTCTTTGGGCTTCAGTGGCAGAAAATAATCGGGTTCAGTCAATGGATGCGAGAGAAAAAGGTTGTAATTATTCAACCAAAATATGGAACTCAGCTTGCTTAAATAAATACCCTCCTGCCCAAAGCCAGCAGGGATTTTTTAATGCATTTTATCCCGTTGCAGGGAAAAAAAAGAGGATGTAAAGCCTGATAGCAGGAATTCTATCTAAAAAGGGCCCTCAATATGCCAGGAGTGGGGGGATGAAATGATACAAACCCTGATTCCTTGAGGAAAATGCTCTGGAATGAAGGACAGACCCCTGTGTGCAGGGAGAGGCTCCTGAGGGCAGCCCAGAGCAGGGCTGGGAATGCAGGCAGTCAGGAAAAGAGGGCAATTCCAGCAGAACCCAAGGAGCCCCTGGAAAAGGCTGAGCCCTGGGTGGGAGCCAAAGCAATCTTGTTGAGGAAAAATAAATCTCTGTGCTGGGTGTCCTTCAGGGATGCTGCAGTCCAGGTGGGATTTCCAAGGGGCTTTGGAATCACAGCCAGGGGCTCCAGCAGTGACCACTGGGAGCTGCAGAAAACCGGCTCTGTTCAAGGAGGGAAAGAGGCATCAAAGGAAATTCCCCAAATTTTGAGGTTTGAAGTTGTTTCATCCTCAAAACACCTTCAAACCCCAGGGCAGTACAGCACTGATGGGATTCCTTTCCCCCAGGAAATCAGGATTTCAGCAGCACCAGGGCTGGGGGAGGAATTTCTGCCAGGAAAAGCCAGCATTGGTTGGGTCCCCTGCCTTTTTCTCCGTGAAATCCATGGAGATGCATTTTCACCCACGAAATCCAGGTGGGTTCGAGGATACACAAAGGTTCTTTTCCCTCAGAAATGGAATTCCTCCCTGCAGAGCCCACCAGTTACACCCCAAAAGCACCTCAGGGCTGGGCAGCTTTCCCCACGTGGAGTCAGGGAATGGTTTGGGTTGGAAGAGTTCAGTTCCATGGCCCTGCTCCAATCATGGAATCACAGAGTCATGGAGTGGTTTGGGTGGGAAAGGACCTGAAATCCCATCCCCTCCCAGCCCCTGCCATGGGCAGGGACACCTCCCACTGGACCAGGGTGCTCCAAGCCCTGTCCAGCCTGGCCTTGGGCACTGCCAGGGATGGGGGAAGAATTCCCAAGTTTCCTGGCTCCTGGAGTTTGAGTTCTAGGGAAGGAAGGGGCTGTAACCCCTGAGCTTCACTGGGAGCTGGGCCTGAAGGGCTGAGCCAGCAGTGCTCCAACATTCCCTGGGATCTTCTCTGAATTCCCAATATTCCGTGTCTCTGGACTGCAGGGAATGGCAAAAAATGTGGGATTGAGAGACACCAGGGATGGTTCTCCACAGGGCATCTGCCTTTGCTGCCAGCCCTCCTCTGCCCTTCCCTTCCAAAAAGAGAAAAAATGAGAATCCATCAGCAGCAAAAAAAAAGAGAAGAGTAAAATTGCAACTCTCCATTCCACGTTATTGCAGAAAAGTAATTAAAATCCAACTGCTGCCTCCATCCCCCTGGGAGCAAATTTTTACTGGAAACGAGAAGGAAAGGTGGTTGGACTGTGGAAACATTTACCAGCTGCAGGTATAATGCTGTGTCTGTTGTCAGAGGGAACATTTCATTGGTTTATTTCTGGAGGATTATTTAGAGGGTTGTGGTCTCTACGTCCAGGTCTGAAGAGAGAGAAAAAAAAGGGGGAAAAGAAAAAAAAAGTCCAACCTCTGAGGTGTGCCTTCTTTCTGCAGAATAGTGATTTGTTACGTGTTTGTCTGAGTTAAATATAGCAGCCAGGACTTTGGTACAGGCTGGTGTTCTATCCTGCTTTTGAAAAAGAGAAGAAAAAAAATAAAGAAGAGGTGAAAAAAAATAACGGAAAAAAATAAAGGAAAAAATAAAAAGAAAGAGAAAAAAAAGAGGGAAAGAAAGAAGAGGGAAAAAGAAGGAAAGAAAATAAAAGGAAAGAAACGTGAAGAAAGAAGAGAGAAGGAGAGAAAGAGAGAGAAAGAGAGAGAAAGAGAGAAAGAGAGAGAGAAAGAGAGAAAGAGAGAGAGAGAGAGAGAGAGAGAGAGAAAGAAAGAAAGAAAGAAAGAAAGAAAGAAAGAGAAAGGAAGGAAAAAAAAGAAAGGAAGGAAAAAAAAAGAAGAAAAGAAAGAAAAGAATAAATTCTTATTTGGATACAAGAAAAAAGCAGAAAAGCCACAATCCTGAGCTTTGTTTCCATTTTTTCATGCACAGTCCTGGAAAATTGAATTTTCAGTGCTGGGATGGGGCAGTTCCAGGGACATTTCAAGGCTCTCTGTTGACTGTTTTGTCTCCAGAGGGGATTGGGTGATTCCTGAGGTGCCCAGCTCGGGAGGGGCTGGTGTCACCCCTGGGGTTCACTTGGCCGTGGGAGAAGCTGTGCCAGGGCACCTGACAGCTCCATGGATCTGCCTCCTTCTTCCCTCTGAGGGTGGGAAGGACTTCCCAGAGCAGCTGTGGCTGCCCCTGGATCCCTGGAAGTGTCCCAGGCCAGGCTGGAGCAGCCTGGGATAGTGCACAGTGTCCCTGCCCATGGGATGGGATGGGATGATCCTTAAGGTCCCTTCCAACCCAAACTGTTCCGTGCTAAACTTCAAATTTAAATCAAGTTTTGGGCCACGAAAACGTTCCGAAGTCAGGGGGATGAATCCCCTCACTCAGGAGATTGCCTTTGGGAGCTGTTTGATTTAAGTAATTCCGTTTCAATATTCAGCCTGAGTTAAAACAAAATCCCAGGTTTGTTCTCATCCGCATTCTGAATTTGAGTTTTCCCCCATTTCTGCCACACTTCCAAACTTTGAGGTTTCCCCTGCTGCCATGAGGAGCAGGAGCAGATAATCCTGGACTTATTTTTGCTGCTTTCAGCGGGGAGAGGAGGCAATAGGATCCCATCCATCCCCACAGATCTGCACCCTCGTCATCGTCACGGAGCTGCTCGGAACTTGTCTGTTCCCAACCACACAAATCCTCTGCCAGCTCCAGACACACAGCGTGGCACGTGCTGAAGGGTTGAAGCCCAGCTCTGATTCTGAGGCTGGATTCTCCCAAAAAACCTGCTGGATCCCGTTTTCCCTGCTCCAACACAACTCACCTTTGCCAGAGGGTGTTTTTTAGAGCCCCTTCCGCCGTGAAAGCAATGGGGGAAAAAAATGGGAAATTTTATCCAAAACCAGCCTGGAGAGCAGGGATTGAGCAGGGCAGAGCTGGAAGCCTCGGAGCTGCTGGATGTGCTGGGGAGGGATGAGAGGAGCAGCCACACAAGGAGAAAATGAGTGTTTCCTGTTGGGATAAATCCTTCCCGCTTATCCCGTTATTCCGAGGGGTTTGTCCAGGCAATCCCTGTGACTGATTTATCTTCTTTTTGCCCTGCCAGAGTCGGGATTAAGGCACGAGACACCGTGTTTCTTGTTCGGACTCAGATGTTTATTCATATTCTTATCTATGTTACAGTCTCACAAGCCGTGAGTTCTAGCTAACAAAGTGAAAAATGGCCAAAAAATGGCCAAAAAATGGCCAAAAAAATGGCCAAAAAATTGGCTGCTTCTCCATCTCTACAAGGCCTTTACAAGGGCAAACAGTCCAATTATGAAATGACACCTAAATTATTTTTATTTTCAACCCAATTACCAAGAACTCAAAGTCCACAGTGCAGACTTTTCTATCCATCTATACCACCCAAACCCATGAAGAAGAAGGTGAAGAAGGTGAAGAAGAAGGAGCAGCCAATGCCCCAAACCCTCCATCTTGCTTTATATATATGACTATATTTCAAAACCTTAAACTTGAGGTTTTCCACCCTGTGACATCACACACTTCTATCCCAACCACACACCCACAATCCCAGTGCTATCACTCAATTTTGGAAGCCTTTTGCACGGCCTTGGGTCAAATGCAGAGTTTTCTTGAGGGTTCAAAGAAAAAATTGGGTCAAAGTCCAAAATTCTTGGTCATCAGAGTTCCAACAAATCCCCATCTCGTTTTGCTGGCAGAGTGCTGGGATTCCAAGGACAAAGTGCCATAAACACCATTGGAGTGCTGGGAACAGCCCTCGGAGTTGGATTCCTGGGCGGATTATCCAGGAAAATTGAGGAATGACCCTGGGAATGAAATGGCACAGGAGCCTCAGCTTCCTTTCAAATGGCAAATTCCCCTTGTGCAGGATAGAAATAAATACCCAGTGCTTTTCCCTGATATTTCAGTGGACATTGTGTTTTTCTTCTGGAATTTCCATGAATATATTTAATTACACGAATATGGACACATATCTAAACATATATATTTATATGTCTAATTTCCTGTTTCTCTAAAGCTCAAAGCTCAGAATTCCCTTACCCATAATCTGCTCTCAATCTATGAATTAACTCTGATTGACATTAATGCTCTTTAATAACCAGCTTCCATTAGGTCTGGACTCAGAAACGCCAACTGCCCTTCCAACTTTGGAATGAGACTCTGAGATAATAAAATTTGCAATATTGCAGCAAATTATTATTAATATTATTAACATTATTACTGTTACTGTTATTATTACTATCATTATTACTATTGTTCTTATTACTATTATTATTGTTATTAATATTATTGCCATTATTATTATTATTGCCATTTCTAATAATAGAAAAGCAGATATTTCTGTGAAAAAAGGGAGCCAATTCATTTATGTTTAATACTGCAATGAAAACAGGTTTAGACCCAAAAGTTAGACTTAACAACAACAGAAGCAAGTTTTAAGGGATGAAATATTTCGTGTTAAAATACGGGGATTGCTCGCTTCAAGGTTTTTTGGAAGGAATTTGCTCATTTCATTTTATTATGGAATTTTTGCCATGCAGCACCGCAAGGAACTCACAATCTCACAGCTGGGGAGATCCACGGGGCTTCCTTTGGGTTGGACATCTGTCAGTCAAACAAATTCCTGAGACAACCTGTGCTTCAGGGCCAGGGGCAGAAATGAGAGCTGACAACTCCAGCACGGGGAAATATCCTTCCACAAAAACACAGCTCCGACTGCCGAGGCTGCCTGAGCCTTCTGGGGGGGGCTGGAAGTCCCTGGAGTGTCTCACATTCAACTTTTATTTTAGAACAGCTTTATTTCCCCAAGGGTGGTGTGCGAGGAGCATCCCGGCCCTCGTCTCATCGCGCACGTGGCACCTCCTCAACCCATCCTGTTCCCACCTGGATGGGCCTGAATGCTGACTGCATTCTGTGAGCATTTAAAAACATATTTACAGATGTTTTTTCAGTTCATTCCCCCCAGTTTTTCCATGAATGAGACGGGATTTTTAAGAAATAACGTTTCTGGGAGTGGGGAGCCTGGGTTTGCCAGCCTGGGTCAGGTTCCTGTGACAACAGGGCCATGCTTTGGTGGCACTCGGCTGTGTTTGGTTTATGGTTGCACTCAGTGACCTTTAAAGGTCTTTTCCAGCCTAAATTATGGTCTGATCCCGTGGATTGCTGCAGGTTGGCTGCCTGTGCCAGAGCCCTGTGGAACCCGATCGCCCACCAGGCGTTCGGGCTTTGGGCTCTTTCCTCCCGGAGACACAAACAGTTTAATTTGCTAAGCTCATAATGAGAGCTCTCCTTTTACCCAGGAGAGTCCCCTGATTTCAAAGATAAACCCTGGAAACCCAGGCTGTGGTGCTGGGCAATGTCAGAACTCCTTGGATTTGGCAACCAGGGAATTCCAAAGGCTCCCTCTGGCTGAGGAGGTGCCGTGGAGCGGTCACAGGCTGGAGCTGTTTATCTGCTGGAGTTACCACTGGCCCTGGTTCCACATCTTCAGCAGTGGCAGGATGAGAGGAAACAGCCTCCAGGTGTACCAGGAGAGCTTTGGATTGGAAATCAGGGAAAATTCCTTCATGGAAAGGGATGTCAAGCCTGGAAAAGGCTTCTTAGGGTGGTGTGGAGTCACCATCCCTGGAAGTGTTCAAAAAATGGGCAAATGTGGCACTCAGGGACAGGGTTCAGGGGTGAATGTGGTGGTGGTGATGGGTTGGTGACTGGGTTTGATCATCTTAGAGTCCTTTTCCAGCCTGAAAAGTCCGGGGATTCAGTGATTCACACTTCCCTGCCCGTTTTCCTCCTGCATTCCAGAAGGAACTGCAACTCCTCTGTAGAAACGACCATCTTTTCACTCCCTGATCTGTCCAACATACATTTTCTTTTGCAGTGTTTACAATATTTGAAAAGCTGGAGTTTCCAGCTCTTCCATGATCTGTGAGCCGTTACCCAGAAAACAAAAATTGTACCAAAAAAAACCAAGGACCCAGCAAGAAAAGTTTCGCCCTTTCAAGAGACTCAGCACTGGGGAGAACACGGAATTCCTGACTCATCTCCCCGCATCCCACATGGGACCCACCCCATGGGGAGGGGATGGCGTTCCTGTAGATTAGCAGGAGCTGCCATCAGAGGCATTTTAATGAAATATTAATGGCCCTGCTTTAATGGGCATTTCAGCACGACCTAAATGAAGTCATCGGGAGGGAGATATTGTCCCATTAAGCCCAGTAAAACCTGGAGCTCCTGTCTGGAGGAGAAGCCGTGGGCAGTTACAGTGACCATCAATTTCAGCAGCTGATGTTCTTTACAAGTCTCTGAAGTGTGAAGTCCCAGCCTGGCTGATGTATTTCACTTTAATTTCCTTTTGGAAAACAGAGCTGTGGTTAGTGGGGAACCTCCTGCGCGCTCCCACGCGGGCAAGGAGAGCCTGAGGAGTGCAGGCAAGGAGGAAATTATTTAACCCTTTCCAAAAGCTCTACAATTTCTTCAGTTAAGTAAAGAAAAATAAGCAGGGATGGTTTCTCCTTTAGTTCCTGTGCAAAAATAAACAATAGTCGTGCATAGCTAATAACCAGGTTAGGCCCCCTTGCTAATATCTCCTCCAGCTCCTGAAAACTCGCTGAAAAATCTCTTTTTCCCCCATTTCCCTGCACTTCAAGCGAGCTCTAAGTCAGCAGCTCATGCCCTCTGTAGGGGAAAAAGATAAGGATCGTGTAATTCCATCTGATTTGCCATTTCCAAACTGGTCCTCTGCCACCAGACCACACAGGTACACAGAAACTCCTTATCTGATGGAGCTCACTGCAGGTTTTGGGTCAAACCCAAGGTTTTGGGGTCAAACCCGAGGTTTTGGGGTCAAACCCGAGGTTTTTGGGTCAAACCTGAGGTTTTTGGGTCAAACCTGAGGTTTTCAAGATGGTTCTGCTACCAAAATGGGCTGAGAAGAGCCAAGATGATAAAACAGAGTCAAGATAACACAGCAAAAGATGTAATAATGAGAATATCCATCTAAATAAGGTTTAAAAGAGGAAAATTGTTCCCTGCTTTAACTACATCATGGATATGTTGATGTATTTTATATAGATAGATAGTGATTATTGCAGAGAGATTGAGAAACAACAACAGGAATGAAAACGTTTTAGGGGTTTTTCCTTTATGTTCTTGGAAATCAATAACTTAGGAATTAGTTATCATCATCAGGAGCACCCTACTGTTGGTATTTGCCAAAAAAACAGCAAAGGCAAATTATTTATGACCCCCTAAGTGAGGGACCTGCAAATAAATCAACAGAATTTGGGGCTGGAAGTTGACTAAATGCATTTATCAATCATTTCACTGCTCTAAATTATTATTTTTAATGAAAAGACAGCAAACTGGCCACTTACAAAGTGTTATAAACTCTTGGACATCGCTGAATCCCAGGAATATATTTGTAGAAAATAGAATCAGAATAAATAAATCTCCAGCCAGTTTTATTACCCCAACTGCAGGACCATGGTGCCACTTCACTGAGCCACCAATTAATCAGATTTCCTGGGAAAACAGACAGGGATGAGCTGAGGAGACCCTCCAGGAGTGCCACAAGTGTCCCCCAGTGCTGGCAACTCTGGAGGAATCTGCAAACAAATCAACGGAATTTGGGGCTTGAAGATGATTAAATGCCTTTATCAATAAATGCAGCACTCTAAATTATTGTTATTTTTGATAAAAAGACAGCAAACTGGCCTCTTACAAAGTGTTATAAACTCTTGGACATCGCTGAATCCCAGGAATATATTGGTGAAAAACAGAATCAGAATAAATAAAACTCCAGCCAGCTTTATTATTCCATCTGCAGGACCACAGTGCCACTCCAGGAGTGTGTTGAGCCACTAATTGGCCCGATTTCCTGGGAAGACAGACAGGGATGAGCTGAGGAGACCCTGCAGGAGTGCCACGAGTGTCCCCCAGTGCCGGCAGCTCTGGAGGAATCCTGCTGGAGAAGGACAGCTCTGTTTATTTGCCATAGCGGGGTGGAGAGAGAAACCAAACCTGTGTTTATTTTCCATAAGGATGTTGGATGTGCTGCCATCAAAGGAGGGCTCTCTGCTCCACCAGACCAGTCAAGGAGAACATTTTAATGGCCTGAACATCTCCCCCTCCCTGCTTTTGAAGGCCAGACCCAAAGGCGGCCGAGCCACACGAGGTCCCTCCTGGTCTGCTGGGCTCATCCAGGTGTGGAACAACGTAGCCCAAGGAAATTGGGAGCAAGGGGCTCCCCAACTCTGCTCTTCGTGCTGATGTCCCTCAGAAGGAAAGACCTGAAAGGCTCCTTCAGGTTTAGCAAGTGAAACGGGGTGTGGAGGTTGACGTGGTTTAGGAACGCGGCTTTCGGCTCTGCAGGAGGTGGTGGGAGGTGAGGAGCTTTAAGGCAAAGCTTTGGAAGTTTTGGGTTTTTTCAGGTGTAAACCCAAAGGAAAGCTGGGAACTCAGCCTGCCTGGCTCCTGCAGCTGAGCCAGACCAGGAGCTGGGCATTTGTGCTGGCTCCGTGTGCCAAGCCTATGGAAAATCCCGACCCGCATCCCAGTGTGGAGCTCCAGCCACCACTGCTGCTCCACACAGGGCGTGGGGGTACAAACATTTGCCTTAAAAAGCTCAGAAATAACACTGAAAATCCTGTTTATGAACTCATTACCTGCACGCAAAGAAGCCAAAGCTCCAGATCAAATCCAATTCTCCTTTTTTAAAGCCTGTAAATCAGGAGTCACTCATCAAAATATCACCTCACAGCCTGCCCATCAAATGATCTGTGGGTGAAGGCAAGAATGAGGGACAAACTTTCACTGAGAGTTCCTACTTTGGGCAAAAATCTGAGCCCCCCTGCCGGAGTAAAAAGATACAGAATTTAGAGACAAAGATCAGAAATCCTGGCCCGAGGACACAAGATTTGCAGTTCAAGCTTGGTTACTCTTAAGATTAAATCCTAGAAATAAAAAAAAAATTCTAAATTAGTGATAGGGATTAAGAGGCAGATTTAAAATCCCCTAAAGCTATCTAAAAGTGCTTGTTCTTGCTGTTCTCCTGCAGTTCTACCCTTAAAAATCCTCAGAATTGGTTGTTTGGTGAAACTCTGCCAGTCCATGTTTTTGAATGGATCCTGGAGTGATGCCGCTGGAATATTTCCTGTGCTTTGTCTCTTGTGGGGCTCTTTGTGAGCCTGGAGAATGATGTGGGTGTAGGAAAGCAAAAAAAGTGATAAAGATTTAACAACTTTCCAAAAAGTTTGTCTGAGTTGCTTCTTGCTTTCCTCAATTTGCCTGTCCAGGGAGATGAGATGTGCATTCCCAGGGGATCCCTGCTCTGGGCAGCAGTGACATCCTGCATCCTGATAGTGAAATCTGGGGGAGCATCCTGTCCCTGGAAGTGGAAAAAAATCCAACCCCCAAAGGTGTTAAAGCTTCCTAAACGCAGCTGAAGTGGGGAGCAGGGTGGTGGGCAGGAAGTCAGGAGCCTGGTGAAGCCTATTAAGATGGAAAAAGTGAAGTAATCCAGCACAGTGGGCTATTCAGGGCTGCAAAAAGTGGGAAAGGCCAAAAGGAGATGGAGGCAGGGAGATTGAAATTCAGATGGAACCCGGGGGTCTCCGCGCAGCAGCTGTAGATCATGTCTGGCAAAGCAAGTGTTTATTTGGACAATAATAGCCTTGAAGCCTCCTGATAAAACCATCTCCTTGCACTTCCATCCATAATGCTGCCAGAGGTTTCCTTAAACATTCCCTTCTACTGGGATGTAAAGCAATCCCTGCTCCCGGCGTCGTGCGCCGAGAGCGGAAGGAGGGGGGCATGAAAATGATTTCCCTTGCAGTGGGCAGGCAGGGAGATTAAAAAAAAAAAATGCAGTTAAAAACCACCAAAAAAAAAAAAAAAAAAAGAAGGGTCAGTCTTTTGTTTTGTTGGGCCTTTTTTTTTTTTTCGTCCACATCTTTAATTATTAAAATGGAAAAACAAACGGGGAGATGGATCCGGGGCTCCCGAGGAAGCGGCGGAGGAAGGCGGCTGTTTTCCGAAGCCCTCTCGCCATGTGGCTGCTGCTGGGTGCCTTTTGTCTCCCTGGTTTCCTGAACGTGGATGGAAAGCGTGGCCCTTTCGAACTCCAGCCCCGCTCCCTCCCCTCCGCCTTTGTACAGTCGATAGGAGAAAGGAACCAGCTGCAAAATAATTAAAAAAAAAAAAAAAAAAGGCTTTTCATGTCTCCCGTGCTCCCTGACCCCCCTTCAACACCTTGGGGTGCCCGCTGGGATTTCCAGGATTTCTTCAGTTACATTACAGCAATCTCCTCCTCCTTGAACTTGATGGCAGCTTGGGCTCGCAGGAACAGCTGCCTCCAGAATTTTAGCCTGGGTTTTTGGGAGGAAAAAAGGGGAATTCTGAGCTCTTTTCGCCTCTTCTAAGAGATTCAACTCGGCCTTCCCCCAAAAAAAGAGAATGTGGAAATGGGTGTTGAGTTTAAGACATGAGTGAATTGAAACGAGTCTGGGTTTAAAATCTGGGATTAAACTCAAATATGGGAATTCATGTAACGTGTGGGTGAACATTAAGGGCAAATTCCACACTGTGCTTAACTGCCTTGTAAAGCACTCGGTGCCTTCAGTTCCTTGAAGCAGATGTAAAAAAACCCAATGGAATCCCAAATCCAGGATCCTCATCCCATGGAGAGGGGGAAAGATGAAGGAAATCAAGGTACTGGATGCCAGGGAAGTGATTCGGGTCTGTGCTTTACCTTTAAGTTGGGATGCCACTGGAAAAAGCCAGAAAATGCCATTTTCAGGAGAAATTGGAAAGATTTTCCTGTGGCTGCCAACCATCCTTTAGGTTTTATTGAAGTTTGTTGGGTTTGGTTTTTTTTATTTCCAACAGGAATATTTACAGAAAAAAGAAGAAATGTCTTCTTCTCCATGCAATCACATGGAAAGGCTGCTCCTTTTTAATGAAATCATCCAGCCAGTGTCGTTTTCTTGATAGATTAATATAAAATATATTTAGATGTGATGCTTGGTTGTGTAGTTTGACATCAAGAAGATTAAAATCCACTCTGTAACCTCTTACTAAGAGATTAATCTCTATTTAGCTGAAACAGCTGCTCTTGACTTGAAGGCAACAAGGCCTTGAGGACTTTCTGCTTCTTTAAAAATTTATTCATGTCCCTGATTTTTCAATCCTGGATTTGGGCTCATTCAGCAACAGCTGCTGTCCTTTAGTGAGGAATTTCAGTGATGTTTTTGTGCTGTTTCAGCCCTTTCTGACAATCCTAAACAGGTCCCTCTCCAAGGCTCTTTCTCAGGGTCTCCGGATTTTTATTTTTGCACTTTTTTCCTGCAGGTTTTTTTCCCCCCCACACACATCTGTTTTCCAATCTGGAGCCCAGAATGGGATCAATCTGGCCAACACTCACCAGGAATGTACATCATAAAAAAGACAGAGGCCACATTGCAGGCGAGCCGTCAGCGCGGCGCAGTGACCGATGTATAAAATATCGACCTGGGCTGCAGAGAGCACAGCTTCATTTGGGGTCTTTTATGAGCTGTTGCTCCCAAAATGGACCCCCCAAAATAAAATCCGTGGCCAGGGATGGGCCATGCTCAGAGAATATCAGGGAGGTCGTTGTGAATGTGCGCTTCAAATACAGAAGTTAAGGATAAAAATCTGTCCAGGGCGAGGATTAGGACTTGAATCAGCTCAGAATATTTTGAGACTCTGTGAAAAATGGTAAGAGCAGGAAGGCTTTGGGAGGATATAATTAAACATCATTTCTTTGTATCTATAAGCTGCTTGATCATATTTCTGATTAACAAGGGACTCAAAATTTGTCAGCGATCTCTTGGGACAGCAACTTTTGTGCAGCATTGGCTTTGTTAATATTTTGCACTTTGGGTTTGGCCACTCTGCTGGCTCTGTTGGTGCTTTCCGTGCGTTTTACTCCTGAGTTTTGGCAAGGACTGGGCAGTGGGGTTGTGTTTAGTCTGTTGGGGTGGGATTGGGATCCGTCTTTCCTCCCCCTCCCTTCCCGTTCCGCCGCGCTGGCGGAACCGTAAACGAGGATTCCAAAGGATGCTGCTGCTGCTTCCTCGGACACCCAGGGAGCTGAGTGGGCTGGGCAGGAGGTTTCTGGCTTCTTGCAAATATTTCTGGCCCCTTGGAAATTTATTCTGTAGGTAAAGCACAAATATACTGAGAGAGCCACTGCCCCATCGAGCAAAGACTGTTAAAATTCACTTCGTGTTTCTCCCACCACAGGATTTCCCTGGTTTTGCTACTGATGACAATATTTCGTCTAAATGCAGGAGAATGTCCTTCCCTTGCCTAATCAGCTGCTGCTTAATATCAAACTAGTGATTAAATCTAAAATCAGGGGAATAATTTTCCATTTCTCATGTTGAGCTGCTGTCATTTGTAAAATTGGTGTTAGTCTTTTGACTCTGAGGCACCAAATTTGAATATCCATCTGTTCAACACTTCCAAAACTCATTTTGTTAACCAATCGTGGAAGTAAAAGATCAAATCAGCTACTGAATATCAAAAACAGACACAATTTAGATGGAAAGACACAATTCTATCAGGCCTGAATTTCTCAGAAAATTGGTGTTAGTCCTGTCCAGGAACTGGCCAAAACCAGAAGGATTCAAAAAGTCCTGCACTTTTCTTAGCAACCCAGACTGAACCAGAGACAAATAATCTGCAATTTTCACCTTCACATCGTTTGTGGAGGGTGGATTTGGCCTTTGCAAATTATAGCAAAGCTTTGAGAGCCTACATGGAATAATTCAGCCAAGAAATTGGGCCCAACCATCACCAGAGCAGTGAGAAAACAAACACGAGTGGATTAACATAATTGCTTAATCAACAGCATTCACTGAAGGGCTTGCAAGTGTGTGGAATTAATCATCTCATTGTGAGGAGCATTATGAGTAATGAACATAATGAGAACTTTGCACAGCTGGCAACTATTTTAATCCATTAACCAGCAAAATAAATAGGTCTAGAAAAACAACATTTCATCTTATTTTTCACTCTATAACCAGGCTTGATAGTGAATATGGGGGTTAATTAGAGGAATTAAAGGGAGAATCATCTTCCAAACCTTCTTCATGCTCAGCTATGAATGGCAACTCCCTCCACAAGAATATTTCCCTCAGTCGTAATTAACAGATTCTACATTTCCCTGGTGATTGTGATTTCTTGGTGGAATCAGTAGGATTTTTACTGGGAATGCTGCAGGAAATATTCTGGATGTTGACAGTTTTCTCAGTCTACACCCAAGCCCTTTAATTGGGCATGAGGATGATGCTGCAGGACATTGCCAAGGCTTGGGGACCATCTTTACTTCCCTGCATTAACCCAGGTACAAAGCTGGTGGTCCCCACCTTGATCCTCCTGAAAAGGTGAAGGTGGATCTGGAATGTTTCAGGCATTGAGAAGTTTGTGGGGATGAGGAAATCCCAGGGGAAAAATAAACCAGGATCCCAAATGCCTCGGGAGATGAACATTCGAAAAGGAATCGGGCACACTTTGCTTTTGTCTGCAAGTCTTGGGGTCAGTTTGGGTGCCACGAACCCTCCTGTCACCCCAGCTGGGCCTGGGGAGGTCCTGCTTGATTGGGCTGGGATTTACTGTGCTGTTTTCCAAAGGCTGACGTCTTCCAAGGAAATATTTATCCACAGCCATCGCTGACCTGTGATGACTCAATCAATCGCAGGCTGGCAGGAAAAACCAACTTACACCCAGGGATTTGGGAGACAAAGTGCTCCCTCCTGGCTCCAGCCAATCCATCTCTGCTCCAGTGCAAGGGTCACTGCTGGAGGACCAGGCAACAGCATCTCCCCTCTTCCAGCTGGCCAAAGCTTCCCCAGATTCCTTAGGAACAGCAAATTTAGGGATGTACAGAGCATCTGTAACACCACCTTCGTGTTTTTTCAGGCACCGTTTTCTCCTTTAAGAGCAGGAAAATGAAGAGAGAAGGTTAAATAAAGCAGATGATCCTCAGCGTGTTCTGAGGTTTGGCAAAGAGAGCCGAGGGAAGCTCCTTATCTGTGGCCATCCTCCTCCAAATCCAGGCTGTCTCCTCCCTGCACTGGGTTAAACACTGCAAAAATCCTCTCAAAACTGATAAGGAAAATGTCAGCAGGCCTTTCCCCCCTTCCTGAAGTGGGATGTTCAGACAGGGATGTGATCCAGCCTGGAAGTGCTTGAGGGAAAGTACTTAATGCACGAGCTTTGAAAGAAAACAGAATTACAGCAGGATCACCACAGATTTCTCGTTTGGCTGTTGAAATCAGGAAGGAGGAAAAGAGGTTTTCTTGTTGGGGAACAGTTGGCAAAAATAATAGAAAATAAATAACCAGACAAGCAAAATAACCAGAAAACTAAAAACTTTTCTCAGTAACCAATATAAACTCTTAATAAAAACATTAATTTTAGACAATCTTTCCACTATTTCTCCTGTTGGACACAGGATAAGAGGGGATATTTTCTCAGGACACATTTATGGCTATTGTGATTAATCTCCATAAGGATTTGGATAATAAAATCACCAGGAGAATAAGTTTGAGCTTATAAGATTAATATTGTCTACAGCTGGGCTTCTGTGTTTTAAAACCAGCATAAAACGAAGGAATAAGAAGAGCTGGTAGAATTATAGAATCCTTCAGGTTGGAAAAGCCCTCTCTGACTGGCAAGGAAAGGCCAGATTTTTTCCCCCATGAAGGTTTTAATTAAACGAGGATGTCTTCCTTAAACATTTAGAATTTCAAGCAGAAATTTCAATATTTCGGCAAGAGGGCATCAAGTAAACGATGAAATGAGATCAGGGGCATGAAAAATGCAGTTAATTGGGCAGGTAAAAGATTTTTGGTCGAAATAAGAGGTTTTCCTGGTGCTCCTAAAAATTCAAGGCAAAAATACTTCCAGTTTATGGAAGAGCTTGCTATCAGCAAGGATTCCAAAACTTTATTTTGAAAACAGGCCAGCTAAGGTACCTTGTTTACAGCCCAACTGTTTACCCTGTTCAATGAAAAGGAAAATTCCAGGGAGCTAAATTACAAACCTGGCATTTGCTGTATCTTTTTTCCCTTTCCAAAAGACTGCACACTTGTAAAGGAGCATTCTTCAAGCGTTGCTTATGATGGGGAATAAGGTCTAAAAACTGCACTCAGACCTTTTTATTTCAATTGTTTTGTTTCCCACTTTCTCCAAGGCCCAGCTGGCACCTCCACAGCCACCAGGATCCTCAGTGCAAGC
This sequence comes from Nicator chloris, assembly GCA_013400495.1. NCBI lineage: Eukaryota > Metazoa > Chordata > Aves > Passeriformes > Pycnonotidae > Nicator > Nicator chloris. The sequence goes on from WAAE01004702.1 coordinate 73,411, forward strand.
TGTGCCAGAGAGCCAAGTCAGACCCCCGAGGAGCTGGGAAAGCCCTGGCTCAGAAAGTCTCTGGTTTTACTCTTTTTCTGAAAGAGAAGGCCCCAAAAGCGCTTTCCTTCTGCTGGGCCAAACCATGGAACAGTCCATGGATGGATCTGGAGGCTGCAGAACCGGGTTCAAACTCCTTTGGTTTCTGTAAATTCCATTCCTTCCCAGGACGCTTTCCCAGACCCAGTTCATTGGGATCAGCACATCCACGACAGGAAATCGCTGCCAAGACCGGGATATTTTCTTCAGGTGTTCCCTCAAGGCTAAGATTTGTTCAGGTTCTGGTTGTGCTCTAATAACCAGGAAGGGGCTGGGCTGCTCCCAGCTCCTCCTGTGATCCAGACCTGATCTCTCTTCCCACCCAAAATCCTCGTGTTCTGCTTTAGTCCTGTTTAACACTGGTAATGTGGGTTTGGGACACTCCTAAAGGCATTTAGGGGTTCACCACAGAGGAGCTGTTCCAGTATCCCCAGAGACACCCTCAGGATATATTTTGGAGGCAGAAGACCTCTGGGAGTTGTTGGTGGAGTAACTTGAGAGAAAGTTGTGCTTTTTCTGAAGTTTCCTCTTAAAAAAAGCGTAATTTTCAAGATTTTCTCAAATCCCTGATTCGAGCCGATTTCGGGGTGGATCACGACGGAACCTTTCCCCCGTGGCACACCCCAAGGGTACCTCTGAGTGCTCAGGAGCCTCTGGCAGATGTGTTTATCTGAGCCCAACCACGCAGAGCTGCCCTCCCGCTGCCCTCCGCGATTCCTCCCGCGGAGCTTTCCGCGCTGCTGCCCTTCCCCGTAAACCTCTGGAATAAAAAGCCTCCCCGGCATTTTTTACCCCCTCCCTCTTATTTTTTCCCCTCTCTGCACCAGGGTTTGGGGCTTTATCTCAGTGCTGGGGCTGTGCCTGCTGAGGCCTCTCAGAAGGCTCCTTCTGGCCCACGCTCCCGTTGGTCCAAACACGTCCCTGCCCAGCCTTTGAGCTGAAGGCGGAGATGAAGTCAACAAGCGAAATATGAAAATAAATAAAACTCCAGTTCAAACGAACCATTTGCCTCAGTAAATAGCTCCTGGCCCCTTTTCAGGGCCGGCCAGCAAATCATCTGGGCTATCTTGTTTTCCAACAGCTCGGAGGCCTTCAAAGCTTACCTTGTTTTGGAGCACTTAGCTCAGCCCGAGGAGAAGTGATTCAGATATTGTTGTGTATCGATGATTCATGATGGCTCTGCTGCAAAATGAAAGCTAAGGAGTCTAATCAATAAAATTATTAAGTCGCTTTGAACTAGTTCCAGGTCAATTTTTCTTGGCAATTTTTGCACTTCCTGAATTATACCGACCCAAGGCATGAATAATGATCTAAAATTACACAATATACAGAAACCATCTGTTAGATAGACACGGGCAGGGTGATGTCATTGGGCTCCCTCTAATCTGGAGCCTCGGATGTTGCCAGTGATGATGTCACGGGCTTGGCAACCCAAGGGTTGGGTTGGTAAAGCACGAGCAGCAATGTGATTTTCCCCCAGTTTTCATGGAAAGAATTGATTTGTGCTCATTATCTCCAGGAGAAATGGAAGGGCTGTGGGCTTGCATAATTTATCCTACCTGGAAGAGGGTGAGAATGGAACCAGAATCCACTGAGAGCCAGCTCATCAAGAGACCAGACCCAAAATGTCTTGGACTTGCCCAGTGTTCTCCCTCCCAGATCCCATCCTGAGCTCCCAGGCTCTCAGAGCAGCTGGATTTAGCTGGCCAGCCTGGAGAGGTGTTTCAGAGCAGCCAGATGTGTCCAGGAGCAGCTGCCAGTTCCAGATGGGGGCCTGGATGCTCTGCTTTCATTCCAGAGAAAGCTCCACCAGGCCTCGTGCACTGGGTCAGCTCCAGCCCTGCCGAGGATTACAGCAAAATTCCACTTATTTTGGGCATTCTGGGTTGGGATTCTTTCCCTACCCCAGTGATAACGCAGGGTGAGCTGGAGCAAAGCTGATCTGCCAGGAGTTTTATCAACAGCCACTGGCATTTGTTTCAAGGAAGGATGAAGGACTTCCACAGGGTGCAGAACCTTGGAATAACTCGTTCATGGAACAGCTCAGCCTCTCTTAAGGAGTGAAGGTTGAAGTTTTCTGTCCCTTCCAACTGTTGGTTGTTACCACCTCGACCTGTCGGGAATGTGTTTATTCCAATTGTTCTTCCTTCCTGAAGGTCAGGATGGTGTCTCCCATCACCCACCTGGGCTTGGTCAAACTGTAGTGAACAAAAATTCAGTGTTTTTGTCTCATCTCTGCCATAATTAAACAGAAATATGGCTTCTTTGTGACTTCTAGAAGAGAACTTTTTAATTTTCAGAACATCAAGAACCGTTAATGGGTGCTGTTTCACCAAGTCTCCCAAGACAGGCCTGAAGAGATCAGAGTTTCATTTAAACTTTGTATAAAATTTCACTTAATTCCTGCTTGTTTATCAGGATGTGTAATTGAATTGCTCTAAGTGACTGAAAGTGTATTTCTAGTTGGATGGAAATCTGTAAACAATCTGGAAGTTTCTTATTTTAACATCATTTTCATTCTGCCTTCAGGGCTCTGTAAGATAATCAAATGTTAGTTTTTCTTTCTAGAGGCAGTAGTCCCGTGCACATCACTTGAAAGGAAAATCCAGCCATAAAACCCCAAAGTTCAGCTTTTAAACCTGCAGCAGGCACTTCTGACTTGCGAGGACAGCTTCACATCAGCTCCAAGACAATAAACTGTCCCACAAAATGCTGATTGTGAGTGGAAAAAAATCTGAAAGTGTTTTGGAATAGGTTGACTCAGAAATCATGGAATCGTTTAGTTGGAAAAGACCTCGAAGACTGAGTCAAACTGCTGAAAATTCAAATAGAAATGAATGCACAGTTCTGTGTGCAACAGCTGGAATGAGGAGATTTTGGAAATCTCTCCCTTCTCTGTTTTCTCTGTCAAAGTCTTCTGTATTTCAGCCCTTTCAAGCACAAAAAAGGCTCTCAGATGATAAAAATACATCATTTAACATGTAACAAATATAAATTTAATCAGCTTTACGTACGGACATTCTGTCCTCTGAGAGGGCAAATGTCAGAACCCGTGAGGGATTTTTGTTGTGTTTTAAAGCAGCAATTTTGGGGAGGGGAGAATCCAAATGGATCCCCTCATCCTACATTCAGGAATCTACATTGGAGATATCTCCAAATTAGCCATTAATTACAGCTGACTCTTCGAGCCAGCCTTGGCATTTCCCATTTTAAAGTGCAAGAAAGAATTAAAAAGGTCACTCTTGGACCAGGAAAAAAAAAAAGGCAAAAAAAAGCAGAGCTGTGCCTTCTTCCCTGAAGGAATCAGGATTTGGAAATTCTCAGCCAGCTCGGGAGTGAATTCCCCATTTTTGAGCTCCTGCTAAAGCCCAGGAGCACCCAAGCCCCGGGCTGGCCACTGAATCAAGGCTTTTGTTCCAGCCCTGCTGATGGAAATCTCCGCTCCCGCTGCCCCGCGTGCTCCATCGCCACGGCAACAGCACAGTTGATGCCTGCCCGCTGTTTTCCTTGGCAATCCATCAAAGGAGCCGGGAATGTGCCAGGTTCGGGGCAGGAGAGGCGGCCTGGGCTGCCACGGGTCCGGGGGGCTTCGCTTTGGGAAGTCCCAGCCTTGGCCGGAGAGGATTTCCCTCTTTTCCGTGACATTGCAGCAGGCAGGAGTTACAGAATAGCCTTTGACATGAATCCTGGGGAAGAAAATAAAAAAATAAATAAATAAAAAGGGATTTTCTGTCTCATCTTTTGCTTGAACAATGTAAAACACTCAGAAAAAAAAAAAAAAATCCGGGATTTTGCTTCCAGAGCTGACCAGAGCTTAAAGCTCCTGATTTCCATCTAGATCCCATCACAGGATCAGTGCAGGGAATCCCACTGACAGAAATCCCAAGGAGTTTTCCTTCCAGACTTTAAAGTTCCTGATTTCCACCCAGTTCCCATCACAGGATCAGTGCAGGGAATCCCACTGAGAGAAATCCCAAGGAGTTTTCCTTCCAGACTTTAAAGTTCCTGATTTCCACCCAGTTCCCATCACAGGATCAGTGCAGGGAATCCCACTGAGAGAAATCCCAAGGAGTTTTCCCCTCCAGAGCTCACACTCCCTGATTTCCACCCAGTTCCCATCACAGGATCAGTGCAGGGAATCCCACTGAGAGAAATCCCAAGGAGTTTTCCTTCCAGAGTTTAAAGTTCCTGATTTCCCCCCAGTTCCTATCAGAGGGAATCTCACTGATACAGACCCCCGAGGGCTCTGGAATAACAAACCCTGCCCAGCACCTTTTGAATCCAAGGAAATTTTGACAAATGAAAACGTTTACTGAACAATTTTCCCTGACATTCCCACTTTTACAGGTTGCTTTGGCTGGGATAAGATTATTGGGAAGGGTTTGATGGGATTGGGTTTTCCATGACTCCCATGGAAACAACCAAACTGTGCCAATGCCTTTGTGTTCCTTCTGCAATGGAATCAGATTGGAAAAGGACCTGGACTAGGGAAGAGGCCCAGATTTGTTCTAAAATCTGGCAAATTTTAAATGTGAAAGCCCTGCTTTAACAGCAATAGAATAATAAATTGCTTGCAAAAAATGTCATATATTTTGGGGATACTGTCAAGCTATTTAGGCCTCAAATTTAGTTTTCTGAAAGGAAAGAAGAGTAAAATGGGGTTATTTGCAAGGAAAAATCATGACTTTTATCAAATATTTAAACCCACATCTACAACAGCTTCTCCTTCACTCACCTGTGGGTGAATAAACCCAGGTTGTCCAGTGGGGTTGCTCAGGGAGGTGAAGTTTAGATTTTATATATTCGGCCCCAGTGTTTCAGTGTTAAGTAGGAGTGAATTTCATCCCAAAAAGTGTGTTACAAATAATAATTCAGAATGTCAGGCCAGTGGGTATTTCTGGGTGCTGGCATTTGCATAATGCTGATGTCCTCAGCACCGACACAGCCCTGGGAGTTAAAATGCTGCCCAGATAATCAGATATTGATTAATTAAAACAACCCCCTCCTCTGCAAAGCAAAGCAAATTTCACTCCTCATAGACACAGCACCATTATTCTTTTTTTTTTCCCCTTCCCCTTTTCAAAGAACTTTTGGTGCTCTGGATTTCCACCACCCAGAAAAACGGGCTCATCTTAATTTCCCTTTTTTTTTGGAGGAGGAGGAGGGGAGACAAATCTCCATCTCTAAATCTGCAGCCCATTCGGGACTTCAAATGCTTCACTTATCTGGTTTTGTAAACCCGGGGCTGTGGAGTAATACTCACCAGACAAGTCATAAATCATGAGCAGAGACAGGTGCAATAAATACCAGTGTCAGAAAGTTACAAAGTCAAATTATATTGTTTTGACAAGATGTCCAGATGCGTTGACAACGGGGCGAGTAAATGGGCTCGCTCGGAGAGGCTCTGGTAGTGCAGGGGAGGTTGAGGGAGGGAGGGAGGGGAAAACCCAAAAAGGCCCAAGAAAAATAACCCAAAAGCTTAAAGGCTTATCAGGAAAACGATGTAACTACTGCAAAACACCGATGAGCACATTCATTTTCTGGGGGATTCCTCCTCTTCTTTCCCCTGTGTTCAATTCAGGACAAGTCAAAAAAAAACCAAAAACCAAAAACCAAAAACCAAAAACCAAACCAAACCAAACCAAAACAAACCAAAACAAAAAAACCAAAAACACAAACAAACAAAAACCCCAACAAACAAAAAAATCAAAAAAACAAAACAAAAAAAAACACACCAAAAAAAACCAAACCAAACCAAACCAAACCAAACCAAAAAACAACAACAAAAAAACCAAACAAACAACCTCCCACCAAAAAAAAAAAATCACAAAAAAAACCCCAAAAAACCAAAAAGCCACCACATTTTTGGGGTTTGCTTTGCTGTTTTAGGGCAAGCAGTGATTGACAAAGAATAATTCTCTTTTTTTGCACTGCATCATGTCCACTTAGGAACTGCCTGGCTGGGTTTTCCTGTGGTTGCAGCAGCATTTGAGCAGCATTCGTGTATTTAATGTTCCTGCTCCTCCTCACATGAGGTTTTTACATAAAAAAATCCAGGACAGGAACCTCAATTCAGCTCTTCCTCTCTACTGGAGACTTCTGACACGTGCATAAGTATCTTTCTGAGAAGACTTCAATTTTATGTTCATAATACGGGGCTTCTGTGATTTTCTGAATTAAGCCAGAAGGTTCAGCAATTTCCAGTGGCAAATTTTGAGCAATTTGTCCAAGATCAGAGGGAGGTTAAGACAGAAAGAACAACTCTCAGCCTACCCAATTTCCCCAGCCATGAGCCCACCCCTAATTCCTTGTTTGTACACAATCCTTCAGGATTCTGGATTTTTTTATATATATATATATTTATATTTACCTCCATGTATTTGGTTGAACCCCTTTGTGATTCTGTTTCCAGCAGAATATTCTTGCTGAATTCTAGTTTTGGAATTAACCTTGGGCCGTGCCTGGATTTTTTTTTAATTATTTTTTTTTTTCCTGCCTGGATTTTAGATCCTCAGGAGCAGAATTCTGTTTGGGGAAGGGATGAGCACTAAAAGTCTTCCCTGTAGAGTGATAATGAGTGGAAATAATGTAGGGATACCCCACTAAATGAGATCAGAACGTGTTGTGTCACTGAGCCAACAGAGCCAGCTCTCCTCAGAAGTTTGGTGCACTAAACCAAGGGAATCATGGAATGGTTTGAGCTGGAAGGGACCTTAAAACTCATTTTTCCCACCCCCTGCCACGGGCAGGGACACATTCTGCTATTCCAGGCTGCTCCAAGCTGGCCTTGGACCTTCAGGGATGTTTGTACCAGTACAGTTAATCTTTGCTCCATTGCCATTCCTTCCCAATTTCCCAAATTTAGCCGTTTTCTCCAACAAATTAGTGTCAGAACCTTAATATGGAAAGAAATCTGGCTATTTCTGCCCGGGTGAAAGTTTCACAATGTTTAGGAGAAAGCTGGATGATGCTTTTGGCTCCCAGACCAGGCTGTTCCATGGATGCTGTTGGATTTGGAGCTTTGGGCTGCCAGGCCAGGCATCAGCACCCTGTAAAAAAACCCAATATGTTTCTGTTGAAAGGAATGTGCTACCATAAATGAAGGCACTTGAAGGTCAAAGGTCACCGGGAGTAATTAGCCCAGGCCATTAAAGGAAGAATAAAAATCATGTTTTACAAGCTGATAGAAAAGAAAGTTGAAAATATGCCTTGCAGAGAAAAAAAAAAAAATAAAACCAACAAAAAATGCAGCACCACATGGTGGGGTGGGTGTTGTTCATGTGCAGTAGGGACATGCTGACATATATTTTCTTTATGAAAATCTGCTCCTGGCCCACTCTGAACACGTGTTCCGCTGGAAATTCGGGGGAAAAGTCAATTCTCCTGTGCTGTGTATAACGTTTTAAAAGCTACCTTTAAATTGCTCGAGCCTTTTTTATCATCACATTATCTCCTTCCTCCATCTTAAAACCTGCTTGACGTTGGAAAAATACACAGAGCTTGACAGCCAGGCTGAAGTGAAATCCAAAGACATCCTTGGAAATCGTTGGCCATTCCCCAGCAGCTCTGGGGAGAGCTGCAGGGACGTGGTGTGAGCTCAAACAGCACACAAAGGCCAGGCAGCCCCTGGCCCAGGAACCTGGGGGATGAGTGACCCATTAAAGAGCCCCCCGGGGGCTCTACCACTGCCCATTTTGCTTAAATGGAATCAAAAATGTTCCAGGCAACGCTGAAGTTGCTAAATTGGGTGAAACGGGGAGAGATTTTTAGCACAAGTTGGAGACAAATCCAGATCGAGGTGATGCTTCGGTTCCACGTTGGTCAGTGGTGCTTAGGGGTGGTGCAGAGGAATTTAAACATGGAAAGCAGCATTCTTTTTTATTTAGATACGTTTTTTCTTAGACATTGTGGCTGCCCCGTGCCTGGAAGTGTCTCAGGCCAGGCTGGATGGGTTTGGAGCTACCTGGGATAGTGGAAGGTGTCCCTGACCATAGCAAGGCATGAGATGAGTTTTAACATCCTTTCCAACCCAAACGTGTGGTTCTCTGATGAGGAAAGAACCCCAATTCTTTCTTAATTGGTTCTCAGTTAAGGAAATTCCAAGAGGTTTTTCAGGACGTTCCCTGTGTCAGGCTTGTCAGGGATACCCAAAGCAGTTTTGTTCAGGATTCCAGGTTTTGTGCAGGATTCCAAGCACTGGGAATAACCCTGCCTTCACCACTGACATCCTGGAAGCCTCAGAAAAAAAATTTCAAACAACTTTTGATTCCCCAAGTCCTGCCATGAATGACTCTGAACTGACAGCCTCAAAACAGTCACAACCAAAAAAATCCTTCGAGTTATCTCCAGCCATTTCAGGAACCAGCTTCAAACAATTTGCTTTTCACCCACTTCCTCCTCACCCCATCCCAAATCAGTGAATACCCACGAGCTCCCTGTGGCTGGTGCTGGACATGGAGAGGGGCTGCCCATGATAACACCTCGTGTTAATCAGCTCTGAGATGGTTTCCAGCTCTTCCTGAGCCCCCACTGCTGCAGAGGAGCCCTGTCAGCAGCAATTAGCAGGAGGTTCTTGCAGAAGAAAAGGGACCTATTTCAATTATTTGCCTCTCTGGTGTTGCCAGATCCTCCTTCAAAATGAAAAATGCCACTCCATGACCCACAGGGATGTGGCACTCTTGGAGTATCCATTTGAGCTTTGGCTGCACCAGGAACAGGGGCCAGGATGGCAAAATTCATCTGCTGGGTTGCGATGGAGCAGCAGGAAAGGGGAATTAATAACTCTGGAGCTGCTTTGACCTTGTGTGTGCTGCCTTTCCTGCAGATTGTGCTGTTAAATGTCTCTTCCACGTGTTTAGAATGAGGCTAAAAGTGCAGATTTTGATAAAATGCTGTTTTCAGCAGCCTCTGGTGAAATTTCTCCGTCTTTAGCGGTACCGATTTTGATAGAATGCTGTTTTCAACATCTTCTGGTGAAATCTCTCTGCCTTGGACTGTCCCAGTTTCATGCCAGGATTGGTTTCCCTTCCCCAGAGATTCCTCCACGATCAGATATTTCCAGAACTTTGTCTCCACTCTGAGCTACTCCATCCTGCATGCTTAGTCTTGGTTTTAAAGTGGCAAAAACCCTTTTCTTTGTCTTTTTCTTCCTCACTTTTACCTCCAGTTCATTCACCAACCCCACACCCACACCTCACCTTCAGCACCCCTTTTTTACCTGGGGGTGCTCCCAAACTCCTGCAGATCCCACAAATCCCTCGGAAGCTGCATCCCCAAGCCTGCAATTCCCCACAGGACACTTAGACATTTGCTTTTAATCTGGGCCCCGAGTTTGTAATGAATTCTGTAAACATAATCACAAGGCCTTTCCTAAAGGGAAGCACTCCCAAATCCCAGCCATTTTTGCTGACACTTTTGACTCTGGGCTTGATCTTTGCCCAGGTTGCCAAATAAAAAGGGCAGAGGGCAGAGTTCAAAAGCGGCCGTTTACCCCTCGGATTATTGAAAATCAAAACCCGGCGGAAACGCTCCGGAGGAATTGGAGGAAACTCCTGCCCCCCTGCTCCCCCAGGAAGGATGTCATTATATTGTTTTCTAAGGTTAGGTCTGTTTATAGAAATAAACACTTGAGTGAAAACAGGCATGAAATGCTAGAAAGGCAGAAAGGCACGGGGGTTGCTCCTGCACCACAAGCAGGACTTGGGACAAGCTCTTCCCCAAGTTCAAGCCCCTCTTCTCCACCAAAATCTCTTTTCATACACTCAATTTATTAATGACTTACCTGGGCACTGATAGAGGTACCTGTGTGTGTCTTTGGGGATGATTAATATCGATTATTTTTATTCCAACTGATTTTTCTCTGTTACCTCAAGACCTTGCACAATCCAACACAACGAGACAATTCCAGTGTCCTCTTTGCAGACCTAATTATTCAAAGCAGATTTTAATGATCAGATACCATTAAATTAGTAGTAATTATCACTAGTAATTAGTGTTATCAGCTCCCATTTAAGGTATCTGAAGTGAAGATTTCCGAATTACAACTATCCCAAGGTCGTTCATAAAGATGAATTTATGCTCCCAAACCACATTTCCCTGCTTAGTTTGAGCTCCAAGCTTCTCCAAACACACTTTTTATGACTTTACCTGTGACTGGGAAGAGCTGGAAGATCCTGGAACGGATCTCATTTCCTATCTCCAATTTACTTTTTTTCACTGCATTTTCCCGCTCATCCCCACGTGTCCCAGTCCCGCTCACTTGCTGTTTATTGACCACTACAGAGTTTATTTTTTGCAATTTTTTTATTTAATTGATTTTCCAACAACTTTCTGATTTCTTCCCCTTTCTCTTCCTTCCTTTCTGTACAATTCCTTTCCCTCCTTTTCTACATCTGTGATGTGCAGCCACCACTTTGGATTCCTGGCACTTCCCACCCCATTTCTGCAGTGCCCCACTCTCCTCATGCTCATGTTTTTAGCGCTGGGTGTTGTTCCCACCTCTCTTCCTGTTCATATTTAGAAGCGGGGATAGGTGGAATAATTCTAAGTGGACAACAAACCAAAAAGAAAAGCCCCAAACCCTGGCATTACGTAGAAACAGGAGCACGTGGGGGAGTCCATAAATCATTCTTCCTGCCACATCTGTTTTTATTTTGAAGTTTATCAGCGCGCTCGGTCGCAACGGGGATTTCGGGGGATAGGGGAAGGAGGAGGAGGGCCCCGCCGCAATATTAATCTCCCAAAGTGCCTTCCAGAACATCAGAGGACGGGGAGGGGGGGGAAAGAAAGGCTTTTAGCTAGTTTCTGCTTTTCCTTCCTCGAGGCTGCAGATAAAGCTTGGCTGCCCACGGCGCGCGGGGCTGAAAAGGGCGATTCATGGACCCCGTTATCAGCGCTCCGCTGGGAGAGCCCTCGCGGGGACCTGGCGCGGGTGGCAGATAAGACAAGCCCCAAACTGATACCTGCCCAGACGAAAAGGGGCTGTGCCCCCCTCCGCCTGCCCCGCGGGGAGCGTGTGTGGGCATCTTGAGAGAGACACTGGCAGCGATAAGGTTGGGTCTGTTGGAGGAGAGAGGGAAGGGGGCACGGATATCTGGAGCCTTTCCCAGAGCTTGGAGTAACCTCGTGGCTGCCTCCCCTCTGATACAGCTGAGATTTGCTTGACATCTTCTTCCATCCTGCTCTGAGGCCGATAGCTCACGCCGGGTTTGGGTTTCCAAGATCTCTGCAGGGATTTTGGGCGGATCAGTCCAAGCACACGTTGTCTTCCTTCTTTTCTAGTTCTCGAGGTGCCCCGTGTTCCACAGCAGAAATGTCTGTAAACCAGTCTCAAGAGAAACATCACCGGAATGTTGGAAAAGAGCACCAAAATGCTCTTTTCCACATGAAATCCTTGGTTTTGGAAGTGCATTTCAAACACTTAGGAATCCTGGTAAATGTTTAGTGTCTCCCTGCAAAGGCCGGAGCAATGAAGGAATAAAAAAAGAAAGAACCTGATTTAAAAAAAAAAATTGCACTGCAAAGAATTATTTTTTATTTCCATCACATATTAAAAGCTTTTTCCGTTTTTTGTGTGGCAGTGGTGAGGCCCTGGCCCAGGTTGCCCATTTTTAGGCACTCTGACAACAAAATGTCGCCTCTGAAGCTTCCCTCTGCTATTAAAGTTTGAGTCCTTTCCAAAGTGATCTCAGTCAAAATCTTTATTATCTCCATGCCACAATATTTCCCTTTCCTTCCAGAAACATCCATTTGTTATCATTCCAGCCTAAAGCTCAGTTTTGAGCCTGGTCTCCATCTCAAGTAGGTCCAATCCTAAAATCCATTTATTTCTCCCATCATTTTGGGACGGGAGAAATCCCTCATTTCCATCTTTGGTTGGGAAGAAGGGGATGTTTGGATGGTTTAAATCCCCACCTGATGAGCCCAAACTGGTGTCCAGGGCTGAGATGAGCTGGGCAGCCCTCACAACGAGGGTCTGTAACATGTTGGGAATATCATATTTAGGAACACTGGGACTTTTATTCCCCTCTGGGTGTCAGACAGCATTGGTGGCATTGGAGTGAGCAGAACTACCTAAAAACAGAGGCCAGACAAAATTAAGGGAATAAAAAGCAGTTTATTTATATTTATTGAAGGGCCCTCAGGTACATTTGGGGCAGATGGAGCCCACCCAAAATGGACAATGGTCACGGGTTTGCACACTTTTATCAGTTTGGTCCATTTGCAGATTGGGGGTTCATCTTCCAATTACAGCTCCAGGTAATGAAGTCATTCACCCCAAGTTTTCCCCCCAAGTCACTTTTGTTTCCATCTCTCAGGGCTGAGGCAGTGAGGGGTCCTTGGTTGCCAGGCCTGGGGAGGAATTGCTGTGTCTGACCCAAATGGGGAAGCAGCAGCTCACACTGTGTGTAGGGTTTGGAGTTCTGCACTAAAGAACTGCAGGATTGCAAATACATGAAAAATATAAAAGCTGAAATCCTGAGGCACCAAGGGAAGCGAGGGGGGAACGTGCTCCAAGGCCTGATGTGTGTTACAAACCGGGATTATGGAAACACGCAGATATCACCCACTTCAGATGGAGCAATGGGCTGGGTTCCCAACCCACACCTGTGAGTGAAGGGCAGTATTTGCCTCAAAGGGACTCCCTGATGCCAGCCAGACAGGAGAGAGGGAATGATGTGGTCCAGATGGAGCTGGAGGAGGAGATTGGGGCTGCAGCTGCCCCCTCTCAGCACTCCAGCCCCAACCCCAGCCTGGACAGAGCCACTCCTGCACAGAACATCATTCTTGGCTTGCTTTTGGTCAGAATTCATTTGGGGGTTGGGTTTTTGGGGTCTTTTTCCTCCAGTTCGGTGCTTAAAGTGGGATCACAAGGAGGCTGGAGAGGGATTTTCACAAGGCATGGAGGGATAGAACACAGGCCATGGCTTCCCACTGACAGGGGACAGGCATAGATGGGATATTGGAGAAAAATTCTTCCCTGTGAGGGTGGGGAAGGGCCAAGATGGAATTCCCAGCACAGCTGTGGCTGCCCCTGGATCCCTGGCAGTGCCCAAGGCCAGGTTGGATGGGGCTTGGAGCACCCTGGGACAGTGGAAGGTGACCCTGCCCATGGCAGGGGTGGCACTGGGTGATCTTTCTGGTCCTTCCCAACCCAGATCATTCCAGAATTCCATGAAATTCTTCTCAGAAAGATCTCCCTCTAAAGTGGCAGCAGATACGGCCCATCCCACCCTTTCCTCCTCCTCTGGACCATGTCACTGCCTCCAGAATTCCCTGGAAAGAGGACAGGAGCTCCCACAGCTTGGAGACACCTGAACTCACAGGGGGGGCTGCTGCAGCTGATTTTGATGTTGCCCAATTTTCTTTATCTTTAGTCTTTTTTGTGACCAGTGAATCCCATGGGACCTGCTGGGGATTCTCCTCTGCTGCCTGGTACCACACAACTCCTGACCTCTCTGCTGCTGGAAATTCCCAGGATTTGTCTTGCAACTTTCTTCTGCTTTGGATTCACGCTCTGAAATGGGAATTTGGGATGCAGAGGAGGAAAAAAATTGGGCATAAAAGCCAAGTTTCATCTGTCAGCTTATTGTCAGAAGGATTTTCCTGCTTAGAGGGCTCTTCCCTGCAAAGCTGATTCCAGTTTTTTTTTTGGTCTGTAAATCAATCTGTGTGCAAAGACAACCAAAGTTTGAATAAAACTGAGTTCAAGTGGAATCTACAACATTATATTCTGCTTCAGATCTGTGACTAAATGAACAAAAATGAAGCATGAGAGTTTTTATTAAAAAAAAAAATGGACACCAAACAACACTGAGCTGGAATTCCTGTAAAGGCATCAGAACTGGGGCTGTTTTCCCCCAATTAATTTGTCCAACATCCATGTGCTCTCCTTCTCCTTTCCAGCTGCCTTTTGTGCAGCAAATCCCTGCAATCCCCTTTCCAAAGTGCTGTTTACACAGCCCATGTTGACTTAGCACTTGAATTGCTCGTCTCATTTCCCTGATTCATGGGCCAGGAGGATGCTGCGCTCTTGATTTGTAGCCCAATTGATATTTTGCTTGCCCTGGGGCTACCACGACTGCTGGGGCCTGCTTTCCATGGAGTGATTAGTCCTGACAGCTGCAGCACACAATTACCTTGCCAGGCTCCCCTGAAATGCTTGGGCTGGACCAGTCCTTCCCCAGGGAAATCCTGGATGTGGGGCTGGAAAGCTGAGTCCCAAAAGATGGACTGGGAGACGTGGGCAACAAGCAGGAAATGAAAGTTAAACCAGGCAGAGATCTGCCTTAATCAAACCTCGTGCACTGATTCTATTTATTATTAATTTGTTTCTATTTATTCTTAATTTATTTCTCTTTATTATCAATTTGTTTCTCTTTATTATTAATTTCTTTCTCAATTCCATGCGATAATGAAAACCCATTCCCCAAAATTATTCCCTTCAGTTGGATCAGAACAAAATTCCTTCAGCATTTGTTTACAATCACCAGCTCTTGTTTCTTCCCATTAATTCCATAATTTCCAGAGGAGTTCCATCATTTTACTTTCCTCCTGTCAATCAGACTTTTCTTTCAGCTGCTTTAAATAATCAGCTGCCTCCAGCTCTCCAACTCTGTGGTTTGGTTGGTTTGGATTGTTTTTTTTTATAGATAACATTAACAAAGCTCTCCTGAGGAGCTGTTTACTGGAAACAGAGCAAATATCATGTTCCTTATGCAGTCTACAAATGGCCAAAATAAAAATAAACAGAATTTCCTAGGACAGGATGCTGGAGAGGGGATTGATTCCTTAATGAAAACATCCCAACAGGTTCCATGCATATCAAGAAGTTGCCTTTGAAGGAGAAAATGGTGTGCCAAATCTGAGCTGTCTGCAAAAGTTAATAATCGCCCACTGATAATTTAGGAAAACCACAAACTCCATGGATTTTTAGAATTCCCAACCATTCTCAAGAGAGTATAAAAGTAACTCTTGATGGGATCAAGTCCATTTCTCTACGAGGGGGCTGCTGGTTTTACCTGTGATAGGGGATGATGGAGAATTATGGGGTCAGGATAAGTAAATCTGGAACAGGGAGTCTCCTAAAACTGACATACAGCACAAACTGGAATTACCAGACCCTCCCAAATTCCCTACTTTAATGTGCACCCCTAAAAGTTACTTTAGGCAAAACACTTGGGCAAAAGAAAGGTTTTGTCTCCATAACCCACCGAAGCTTCAGGAGATGCAAATGACAGTGTAGAAGAGCAGAATGTATATTTTAATTATTTTTTGTGTAGCTAAATCCACAAAGATCCATCCTTTAACCCCCATTTTTCCCACCTGGGCTGGCAAGAGCTTTTGGAGCAGCAGTAGGACGAGAGGGAGCTTTAAGGGGTGGGGGGGCCTAGAGGCAAATCTCTTAATTAGCTGTTACCAAAACCCCTGAGCCATATGGCCACCATAAAAAGGGGATTTTAATACACTGCTCCATTTTATGTCATCAGTTGCAAGCCGTGGATTCACTCTCACCCCCAGTAACTCACGACTGCACAGAAGAAAACCCCCGAAGTGAAAACACGGCCCATCTGTTGGCGCTAGGGGCGAGCCGCCCGTTCTCCCCATACATTTCTACATTTCCTGCATTGCATATGATTTCAAATATTTGCTCTTGGAACTGCAAGGTGTCCTACTGTCATAACAGTCAAGTTATTCATTAAGCTGTCAGCGCCTCGGCGCATTGCTCCCACGCGGGGTCCAGCTCTGATTTTTCCATTCCCCCTCGGAGCACCCCCTCACTCATCGCCGCGCGCGGTTCCCCTCAGAACGGGTGCAACTGAGATCCTCACGTCAACAGATGTAAACCAAAGCCCTACCTTTTCCACTGCCACGCTCCCGGCCCCCCCAGTTTCCGAGGGCACTAATGGACTCGGAGGGCCAGCTCGGATTTGCCAGGGTTTTGTTGCTATCGATGTGATGCAGTTCTTGGCACGCACTTCTGAGCCCGGGGCCGTGAAGCCTTCAAAGCCGAGAAGTCGAGCAAAACAAGGACCAACCAAAAAGCAACCCCCTGATTGATTCCCAGCGCCGGTGTTTGGGAGTGAAGCTGAGCAGATGGTTTACAACAGCAAAGCCAAGGCACCAAACTCGCGGAGCTTTGCCTAAAATTGGGCTTTTGTGCTAAGCCTGACCCGCGGGCTGCCCACCTTCAGCACAGGGGGAGTTTGTGTTTGTTGCCGCTCCAGTGGAATAAATAAAATAGCTCTGCTGGAGGCTGCTGAGGGTGACTTCATGCTGCTTGGTGTCTGAATTCAGCTCTTTTTGTGTTTTTCAGGAGCCTGAAATGGAAAGCTGCCTTGTCACTAAGACAAAACATCATACCTGGTGGGGGTTTTTTTGGTAATTTGGGATGATTAGGGATGACTGCACTCTGAGGAGAGAGCAGCTGATAGCTGCTTCATTTCTCTGCTTTAATCTTAGCTCAGGTAGAAAGTTCAACTTCACAGAATTTAACTGGCCTTCAAAGGTGCCTTTGACCCATCAAATCATCCTGTCATTGCCCTCAGAGCAGGGATGTCACTGATCATGGGAAAGGACAATCCAGGTGTCCCCAGCATATCAGAAGAGGGAAGGACCGTTCACCCTGGCTAAGGGCAAAAAAGCTACACCCAAAAGGCCTGTCTGTAGTTAGACTCTCCCTTAGCCAGGTCGTTTGGACCATTTCTCTCTCTTCCCCTGAAATTTTGCCTGGTTTCCCCCCAGTTTTTGCCTGTTCCCCACTGCTAGGTTCAGGCTGATGAGGCACAGATGGATGGACAAGCCATGGACACCCAAATAATGTCACAGTTTGATTGTCATTGCTCTGGGGTTTAACTCTGGCCTGCCTTGCTTCAATTCGAGGCCCTGCAGTGGGACCAGATGGTCATTTTAGCTCCCTTCCCACAGAAGTATTTTATTCCAGAACACAGAATTAGGATAAATTCTGTGTTCTATTCTCATCCAGCCACAGCAGTGGGGCACATCATGAGGGACACAGCTGTAAGCAGGGGCTGCTTTACCACGCCCGGGTGGCTCTCAAGGCATCAAACACCCCTCCAGCCCCTGTTCCACCACATTTCATCCCCTCCCTTCCCT
>WAAE01004702.1:90745-122980 GCA_013400495.1 Nicator chloris
TCCCTTCCCTTCCCTTCCCGTCCCCGCTGCGTTCCCAGCCGTGTCCGGCAGGTGGCAGCCTGGGGCCGTCCCCGTCTCTCACTACTTTTCTGCATAAATAACAAGTTTTCGCTCCATTTCGAACTATTTTCATCGATTTGAGGGAAGCAGGCTCCGGGCAGCCGGGAGTGGTGTCCTTAGGGAAGGGGAGAGGGGTAGGGGGGGGATCAGCACCGCTGGGCATCGCCCTGCCCCTAAACAGCTCTGTGGCCAAGGCTCCTCTCTGTCACCGGTTTGCTGCTTTTAGAAAAGGCTGTGCCTGTGTTTCACCCTCGGGAGGTTGTCACTGTGACCCGAGATCCCTGAGGGGCAGGGAAAGGTTTGGTAGCGATGGAGGTGACAAAGCTCCTCCGGCTGCAGCCGTGTCCTCACCGTGGGTAACAGGGATGGATCCTGAACATCCTCCCCCAAACTCTGCCTGTTGAGGGCAGACAGCTTCTCTGGAACAGCTGGACTGGCAGCTCCCATATTCCACAGGGAATTCTGTGCATCCCGTGTGTTCTCTGCTGAAAACACGACTGGGCTTTTGCAATGAGATGATCTTTAAGGTCCCTCCCAACCCAAACCATTCCAGAATTCCGTGAATTTAGGCTCCTCTCCCCAGGAAGAGCAGCAGAACCCTTCCCCGAGGCCTGTACCCATCTCTGAGGAGGGAATGGATGTGCTGTCCATGGGGGAGGAGGAGGCTGTGGAAGGCTTTACAGGGCCCTGTCTGCACCTGGGGCCGTTTCACGCTCAGCACCCATTCCTGCAGAAACAAACCCTCTCACTCAGCACCAATCTGCTTTAAGCCAGGCATAAATGACTTCGGGGTGTTACATCTTTCGCCATACTCAGGCAGATTTTTTTCCCCCTCAATGTTCTCTCCGGGCCTGTTTTTATTTCTTTCATCACCGTCAAACGCCGGCTCCTGCAGCTCTCGGTGCTGCCGTGCGCTCAGCCCTGCACAGGTTGGAGTGAGCAGGGCATGTTTGCTCTGACAGGAACTCTCAGCTGGCTCGTTAGAGCCTTCAGCAGGTGGGGCAGCCCCGAGCAGTTCATCCATCTAAATACAGACGTTATTAGGGCTGACCTTGCTTTGCAGCCCCCCCCCGACCTTCCGCGGGATTTAATAAATGGATCCGAGCGCTGCAGAGAGCAGCCCCACGCTGGGCAGGCAGATAAGAGCAATGTCAGGTTAAACATTCCATAGGAGCCTGGCAAGTGGCTTCGGGTGGGAGCAAATCCTGGGGAAAAAATAGCTGATTTATTAATCCTGGCCGAGCGCTCGTAACGGCGCGGTTCTGGGGAGAATCAGGTTTAAAACCTGGAACTTGCGCGGGGTTTGAATAATCATTTTCTAATTTTAGCTTCACCAGAATGTTCTGCCCAGTGCTGTGCCGCTGGGTTGGGTTTGTGGTGTACGTGGACACGGATCCTTGTCCTCACCCGTTAAAGGGAGAAAAGATCAGATCTGGTGACAGCGGCTTTGTTTTCTCTGGACAAAATTAATCCCCAGAGCAGGAAGGAGTCAGCAGCTCCCCAGAAATAAAGAACAGTCTTTTTCATAATTCCCATCTCCCTTTTGTTTTGGGGTGGCTGAAACTTCTCTGACGTTTGGAAATGTTGCAATGGATGTGAAGCAAGGGGAGGTTTCCCAGTTTGTGCAGAGGTTGTTTTACAGCTCAGTCTGTTCTGCTCCAAGGCAATAAATGCACGAAACTGAAACAGGAGGGACTCCACTATCCAGGGGAAAATAAATTCCCTGTTTTTCCTTACATTTTCAAGTTCATTTCACTTTTAATAATCAAGACCAAAAAAAATGGCTTTTGATTATGTTTTATCTCTCTGACTGGATCCAAGGCTCACCTAAAATGAGACTTTTTGGAGAAATCTCTAAGTAGCAATATTGGCTCAGGCCTTCAGACATTCTTGGGTCATTAGGACTGATTAAGGTAAGAGCAAAGATTTTTATTTCCTTCTCTGTCACTGGAATCAGCAGCAGAGCCTTCTCTCCATAAAGAAACCTTCTCAGATAAAATTAAAAACCCCTAAAACGTTGTCCCACTGAGCTCTGTTCCAATCCCATTGTTCTGACGTGATTGTTCAGGGGTGACTCACCGAGAACTGGAAGTCACCAGGAACAATCTCCCAGCCAGAGCTGGAAAATCTCCGCGATAACTCTGAGACACTTCAGGAAAACGTGGTCCCGTTTCTTGGAAGTGTCTGATTGCACAAATCCGTGGTGGGATTAGTAAGAGGTGGTGCTTTAGCCTGGGTTTGTTCTGTCTGAGCCACGGTGGTGCTCAGAGCAGTGGTTGGGGGTGAGGCTGGCAGGGAATGAATTGTGTGTGTGTGAATTTTAATTGCCCATCTCAGCCACAAAACGAGGCAGCGAGACAAATTCTGGGCTCGTTATCTGCTCCAGGACAAACCTGCTCTTTCATCATCTCACCCAGGCTCACAAGTTGGGGTGTGTTGGCCGCATTAAAAAGGAGGGATTTTCCTGCATTTTTAGCCATTTTTGTTGCTTCTTCTCCCTTGGAGGGCAAAGTCAAGAACTTCCCAAGCTGAGATTTCTCCCCCGAGCAGAACGAGAAATATTGAACACCTACAAGCTGCCACCAAACAGAGGGGGTTTCTCATCAGTCAACAAGAAAATCACAAGGTTTTCCATGGTTTGCTTTCCTTTCCAGTTCTTTATCTGAGCTCCACACGTGGTAAAAGTGGAGCAGCACCAGGAGCAGCAGCAGGGCTGAGCCAGCAGCTCTCAGCTCTGTTGCTCTTTGCCTTTCAACAGCTCCATCCCTCCGCTGGGCTGCAGTCACACAGACAGAGGCCAGGTTGAGATTTAGGAAAACAGCAGGGAAACCTGGTGTCAGAGCCTCACAGAGTGTCCTGTTGTCTGCAGGGAGAGCAGAGCATCCATCCCTCCACCTGTGGGGGTGGGTAACCCACCCTGCCCCTCAGAAGGAGCCCTTGTGGTCATGAGCAGACCTGGATTTCCTTCAGGCTGTCTGTAAATCCAGCCCTGCAGAGATGGATGGAGCAGGGGACACAAACGCCCCCATTGCAGACAGTGTTATCCTGGAAAGGGAAGGGATCCTTCTAGAAGTTCCAGCAGGGAGGAGTGGAGCTGAAAATGGTCAGATCAAAGTTATTTTGCTGAAAAACGTGAAGTTTAGAGATTTTTCTTGATTATGTACTCGCCTCGATTTTGATTAATTGATCATTGGATTGCCAGATGTGCGTGTACACGGGGAGTACTCAGAAAACTTGGATTTGGTTTTTGACAGTTGAACACTTTGACGTGACCTGTGCTTCCCAAAGCTTCTCGGAATTGTCTTTAAAACACAGCTGAGCAGGCCTGAAATGCTGAGCGTTGTTTTATCCCCAACCAGGACCTTTTGCTGTATCAATTTGCATTCAAATATTTCGGTAATGAGCCCGTGCAGAAGGTCTGTGCTTGGCTTGGCAGAGAAAGGAAAATCCAGCTACTTATGGCTCTGCTGAGTAGTGCTAATTACAGCCTGTGCTGGTGGGGTGTGCACATGTGAGTCATGTATGGATCACCCCTTCTCCTTTGGAAGGAGCACAGGAGGAATTTTAACTGCAGGGATGAACAGAAAGGACCCAGAGTTAATGGTTCACCGAGGAATAAATAGTTCCTCTTCTTGACACCCGCCCGCCCAGCGCCAGACCTCAGCTGGGCTGCACCAGTAAATCATTAACTTTAATGGGGATTTGCCAGTTTACACCTCGGCAGGATCTGGCTCCCATATTTCAACAACAATCCCGCTCAGACAGAGCCAGCACATCAGGCACGGGGGCCTGGCCACGGGGCAGGACGGCCACACAGCTGCTGGGACACGGCAAACACGCGGCTCAGGCGGCCCAAACACAACTTTCCAATCATATATCAGCCCCTCGGAGAAGCAGGCTGTTGTGCCCACAGAGCTACTGTATTTTTGTAATGAATCAGGCAGGAATAGTGCTTAAACTGCTTACACGGCTCTAATTTACAGCCTGTGGTAATATAGTGACAGTAATGTTGTCATCGTTTGCTCTCTTCCTCCGTGGCATCAAGCCCAGGCTTCCACGTTCTCGTTTTTGGGATCGTTTCAAGCTCAGTTTTACCCCCCTCACCCCCCCACCAATGAAATGAGATGTTCTTTAAAATTAAATAAATAAAGCAGGCCTCGCTTGATAGCTCCAGGATCTGCTGGGTTTTCTCTTCTGCCTTTAAAGTGCTTTTCACCCAGGGAACAGAATGAAAACGCATTTTCTCTGGTAGGAACTGGCATGTTCGAGATGGTGTCGGAATTCAGGAACATGACAAGCAAAATACAGCTGGACTGGAGGCCTCCACCACACATGGAGGAGGAAATATTGCATTCCCATGCTGTTTTCATGCATGTGAGCGAGCAGCCACATTACAAACCCTGAAAAACATTGTGAGAACACTTGACATTTCCCAGATGGGCGGCTTGGTTGAGACTCCTCCATCTGCCTCGCCTTTCTCCCCTGGAGTTTAACCCCTTGGAGCTCCTGCAGGGAAGCTGCAGCTCCTTGTCATGGCCCTGGAAGCCCCATGGGGTGGTGGTGGCTGGGCAGGGTTGTTGGAGGGCAGGTGACACCCAAGTCTTGGTGGGAAATGTGGTCAAGGATGTGCTGGTGGTTCTCAGTCCCCATTTTATGGAGAGCCAAGCTCTGCACAAACCTCACCCAGGGCTGGTTTGGGACCAAAATCAGCAGCTGCTCCTCAGCTCCATCATTTTTAATCCTGACAACATCGTGGCCTTGCTGGTTTTGAACTCTTCTGTGAGACCTCTCGAGCTTAAA
The DNA here is from genome assembly GCA_013400495.1 of Nicator chloris. NCBI lineage: Eukaryota > Metazoa > Chordata > Aves > Passeriformes > Pycnonotidae > Nicator > Nicator chloris. The sequence goes on from WAAE01004702.1 coordinate 95,606, forward strand.
CTCAACGTGTTTCCAATAATTCCATGAAAATCTGTGAACTCATTTTACCTGCAGAACACAGCAGTTGGGGAACAAACCCAGCTGGACTTTCGGGGGCATTTCAGGTGCAAATCTGGTTGGGGTGTGACCAGTGTGGAACACCCTGCTGGAGGTTTCATCCTTGGTAAACTCTTACAGCCCTGAGAGGTGTTATTCAAAATTGGCTGCTTGCTGATTACTCCTTGATCTTGTCCTAATCCTTCCTTAATTACCACATCTTGTAGGCCTGCTGGAGAGTTCTTAGGTTGGATAATTTTTTAAGGCAGACAATTTTAAGGCAGACAATTCTAAGGCAGACAATATCAAGGCAGACAGTTTTTTAACACTGGCAATCTTTTAAGACTGACAATCTTTTAAGACTGACAATTTTTAAAGACTGACAGTTTTTTAAGACTGACAGGTTTTTTTAGGATAGACAAAATTTTGTTCACTATTAACTGGCTGAAAAAACAGCCTTTATTTCTCAGTGCCAGGCTTGTTTTTATTCAGCAGCTCACCAAACCCAAGAGCACAAAAGCAAGTCCCTTTAAAATCAGAGCCAAGCACTTTCTCAGGGGTCTCCCACTGTTCAACAACTGAACAATGCCTGGCCCAGAGGCTCAGATGCCAAGGTCTACCCTGATACAAAGCTAATCTACCATCCAAAAAACCCATTGGATGCAAATCAGAGATTTAACTACATCCACCCCCTTTTTCTTCCTTTCTTGCTTCGCTCTTGATCTCTTCTCTTTTGCTCCCCGCAACTCCTTTATCAAAAATAACTTGGGGAAGGAAAAATAAACACTGGAAGACACTCAGCCATGTGTGCAAGCCAGGCCTCTTCCCCCTGCCCTGCTCCTGCAGCCTGAAAGGAGCTGGAGCTCCAGTTTTGGAGGCAGCCTGAGAAACCTCAGCCAGTTCGGCTCACAGCTGGCCCTGCCTGGCTGACCCCAGACAAAAGACTTCCGTCTTTATCTGGCGCTTATTGAGACATCTCATTCAGCTGGAGATAAAAGGGAAGGAGATGTGCTTTGAAATCGAGCCGTCAGGGCGGCACAGACATCAGCATGCAAATGCCACACGCAAATGGCTTCAGGATGGAGCTGGAGGAGAGGATCAGGTCCCGGTGCCAACAGGGGTTTGCCAGCACAGGGACCCAGCAAAGCCCTTGTGGGACCTCGGGGGAGTTGGGAGCTGTGCTTGTTTGAGGGAAGGAGGTGGGAGCTGGACGTGGAAACGATGCTGGAAATAAAGGGCAATGGGGTGGGCTGGTCCTGAGGACTCCCTTGGGTTATTCACCTAAATGGCTCCACCAAGCCATGGGGAATTCCATTTTCCAGTTTCCTTCTGATCTCCCACCTTGGGAGCTCTCGCAGGACTTCATGGGCCGCTCCCTGTGTTTGTCACTTGTCACAGAACCACGGAGATGGCCCAGTCCAACCCTCCCCTGAGTGTGCTGGGCAGTGCTGGACATGCCCAGACCTGCTTTGCTGTAGGGAGAGAAATTGTGAGAAATGGATTTATAGAGGATTTTCAAAGCTGGACTGAAAGCTCAGCCTTGTACACCTGTGTGCAAACTCTGAGATGAGGTGTGCTGACTTGGAAAGGCCACGGGATAGAGAAGACATTGTTGAGAGAGAATTTGAACTGGAAACAAGTTTTAAATTACAGTCTTACAAACAGACCAGATATTTTGGAGAATTAGAACAGAGAAAGATGCACTGTAGCAAGACCATATGGGGTAAAATAATCAGTGATTGGTGTTAGAAGTGTTAGCAGCATTGTGTGGCAAAAGCTGATAGGCTGAAAAGCATTTATAAGGTCTTGTAACAAAGGAATAGTTTGGCTTCTGATAGAATGGCGTTGAGTTTTACATCTCGTGTCTCACCCTTCTAAGAGATTGATAATGGAATAAAACCTTTAATAACGCCTCTCAGTTGCCCCATCTCTGTAGAGCTGGGCTTTTCCAACAGACTGTGTCACACCTGAGGCTCTGAGATTGCTCCTGGAAGTGTTTGGTACCCCCAGCAAAAAGAAAATTTATGTTTTTCTCTCTCTGTAACAGGGCAATATTACCAAACCCTCCAGGATCTCTGGTGTAACCAGCTTTACTGTATTTTTCTATTGACTCGATTTTAAGGGCTGTGTGGTGCCTCTCAGCAGAGGAGGATCAGGATTCAGCTGAGGTGACAGCAGAAGAGAGGCTTTGCTGGAGGCAGTGAGGCTGGCCAAGTCCTCCCAGGGTCACCTGGAGTGTCCCGTGCAGCCCTGCCTGGTGACATCCCTGAGCTTTGGGATCTGCAATTACCTGCAGAGACTAAGCCAGGCTTAGCAAGGACCTTGGGGAACCTCTGCCTGTGGGGAGAGCTGGCGAATAACCCTCGAGAGGCGTTTTATTCCCATTTTATTCACCTTTAAGTCCCTCAGGCAGGTCGGACACACCTCGCTGGGCTTTTCAGGGAAGAATGGAGCGTTTGAGGAGGAACCTTCCCCTGCCTGATCACTTTCCACCCACCCAGAAACGACCACTTAATAACGTGCAAATCTCTGGTTAAAGAATTACCGAGATTAGCCTGAAGCCTGACACTCATCCCGCAGGAGGGAGCTCACCGAGATGCTGTTGACAAAGGGAAACTTTGTTAAAGCCTGTTTAGTTCAGCTCTGCTATTGCAAGGATCCCTAAGCTGCTTTGTTTTATGAGATTTAGGGCAGAGGATTTTCTTCAAGCAAAGGGCAAAGGATTTTCGTTAAAAAAAGCATATTCCCCCTAGAAGGGTGCAGAGTCTCGTGGGATCTGGGGATTAGGTGTTCATTTCCTAGACAAAAGCTCCATAATTGTCTAAAGGATGCCTGGATCTGAACCAGCTCCAAGTACAACATCAAGTGCAGCGTCTGAGAAAGGAAAAAAGTAATAATTTCACTTTGTGTTACCTGCACTGAGAGTTCTGTACCTGTGAGCAACGAAAGGTTTCTCTCCATGGAAAGGTTAAAAAGCCGAAAGATTTGTGGGATCTGAGGGGAAACCAGAGCAGAGAGGGAACTCTGCAGAGAAACTCTGATTTGGTGAATTTGAGCCTGCAAGAAGGTTCTTCTGGGAAGTTCCTGCTGGACACGTGTCCTGTCCCAGACCTCTCCTGGTCTTCTGTGATTCCCAGGATTAATTCCACGCACCAGAGTGATGCTGGCTGGGAGCCTGTCAGAAGGAGCTCTTGGTGAGGACCGACGTTCCTGGAGCAGTAACCCTCAGAAGGCACCATGAGAAGTTGCAGTTTCATGCAGAACCAACAAAAAACGCAACGAAGAAGTCAAATATTCTGTGCCGTTCCTGGTTGGTGCCATCCAACACTGCTCATCCTCAGCACAAAATCAGCTTTTTCTCCAGGGATATCTGATATGTCCCTTGATACTCGACAGATTTCCCTCCCAGGAGCATCCCTGATTTACATGCAGCCAGTGTTTTATGCAATCACATCTCCCATATCTCACTTTGGGAGCAGGCTCCCTTATCTTCTCCATTTATGGCCTGGAATCCTTTCTCTTTTATTGACTAAAACATTCCATGGGGATCCCAACCCTGCAGGCACTTCCCCAAAATCCTCTCCCTCTGATCTGATTTTCTGTTACTTCTCCTCCAGGTGAGCCACTTGTTGCTCCTAAATATTTATTTTATTAGGCCAAACAGTTCAGGTGCCCAAAATTCTGATAATTTCACTGAAAAAAAACCTCTCATCCTTCAGGTGCTGATTAAAATCAACTGATTTCAGAATATCTTTCTTCTCGGCAGTTTGTGCACAGTAAAAATATTTGCACTTTGTTCATTTTACCTATATCAGCTCTTACACTAGTGATTAGTGCTGTTAAAAAGAAATATAATAATAATAATTGTTATTATAGCTGTGAAAACATTTTATTTAAATTACAGTTTTAATGTATTCGTTATCCCCATTGCGTCTCAGCAATTAAAATGTGTAATTTTTTCCTCCTCTTGACCTTCTAGTAATTTTCCCAGTTTTGTCTGGGATGCCCTCTGGACACCTTGGAGTCTTTGCAGCAGTTCTTATCTGAAGGGAGATGCCAGTTCTTGATCAGCTGTGTGTGCACAGGGAGGAATGTGCCATTCTTCCCTGTCCCTTTGCCATCCCCATGAATTTTTACCACTAAAACCAATAAATATCCACAGTTTAAACATTGCAACAGTTGTGCTTTCACACCCACACAGCGAGAACAACCCACAGCTCCACACGTACCCCTGACCAGGAAAGTTTAGACTTTGAAAATGGCTTTTTTTTTTACTTTTTTCGTTTTCTTTTTTTTTTTTTCACCTCTGTCTCTTTTTTCCCCTCCTAAACCCTTCACGGGGATTGCCTCTTTGTAAAGTGTATAGTCTGAGCTTGGTTTTGGGTGGCTACTCCCTCTATCCCCGGGATTCTCGTGACCATATGGAGCATCCGTGCTTGACTGCACTTCACACAAACCCTGCCCAGCGGGGTGTGGGCTGGCATGTGGGGTGTTTGTTGCTGCTGCTTGGTTTTGTACAAGGATTGCTCTGCACAGGAGCTTTTTAGGGGATTCTGTGGGTTTTATAACCTTACCCCACACCAAGTCATACTGCTCTATAAGGTGAGACCAGATGACTCCACAGAGAATATTTCATTCTCAGGTTATGTGTGCCAGAAGAGCAAAATATTTTTTAAAAAGGTTTTTATTTTCAGACATTTCTCTGTAAGATACACAGTTCTCTCCTGACTTGCAGCACCTCAGGTATTTCCTTGTTCAACAACAGTAATTTTAATACAATTAAGACTGAAAATTAATGGATCTGGTTTTCCTCCTCAGGCTGATGTTACCAAACTTCTCTGAGCTGAAATTGCTGTCACTGAAATCTGAATTGGAGTAATTCATGATATTTTGGGGGTTTTTAAATAAAATAAAAATAAGGCTGTGGGGTTTGAAATAAAATAAAGCAGGCTTCTCTTGCCTCCTCTGTTATTGATATTGAAGAGGTTTGGTGCAGGTGATCAAGAAGATAATAAAAAGTTTGTTTTACAAATCATCTTTGAAACACCCAGTGCACTGAGGCACGTTGGAAGATGAACCGTGGGGACAATCCTGCCCCAGCCCTGGGAAACAAAGGGGCTGGCTCCCAGCAAATTCTGCCTTTAATTACTCTGAACCCACTGATTAAGGCCAGCAGCTCTCCCCTTAATCCTGACTTGCTCCTGTTGACCCTGGCGGGGTTTGAGACTCCGTCCCCGTTCCCCAGGGAATCCCGGGCGGCTCCTTCCCGGGGCCACCTCCGTGTCCCTGGGAGCATCCTCGAGGCAGCCCTGCCTTAATTGAGTTGCTGACATTCCCCGCTCCGTCCCTGTCCGCCGCCTTGCCAAAGAACAAAGGAACAGCCCCTTCCCATTAAGGGCGGTAATAACTTAATTAAAACCAAGCTGGCCGCGCCGCGGGATCCAGTTTGTCATCACGAGGCCTTCCGCGCCTTCCCCCTCCAGTTTTTGATAATCTATGCCAGATATTTAATCACTGGATACCCCGGTATAAAGCTCCCAGCCTCCATAACAGGCAGAAAGCTTGTCAAAATAAATTTTAACTTCTGACCGTGGTGGAAGCCCAACGAGGAGGTATTAACAGAATCAGAGCTGTCAATCAGGGCTTGGGCTCACCGTTTATGTTATTAATTCCAACTCTGGTGGCATGGGCTTGGGATAACAACCATCCTAAGCTGCTTTGGTCCAAAAAACACAAACCAAGAGTGGAATGTATTTCGTGCCGAGGTGACGTTACTGAGTGTCCAGAGGAACTTTTTTTTGTCTTTGAAAGGTGATGTTTTATTAGATTATTCTCACTGCCAAAAGACACAGCTACTGTCTGGCTTCGTTCGCTGAGGGGCTTTTTTTCTTAATGTAAAGATTTACTCTTCACACAAAAGCAACTTAATAAGGAAAAAAGCCAAGAAATTGTTGTTTGTTTGTTTGTTTCTGGGAATTTAATTAATGCAACATGTTCGAATGGTGGCTGAACGTTCTGTGGTGGGTTATGGAGTGAAAGTGGCCTCATGAATTGAAATCCAGCTTGGAGCCCGTGAGCTGGAGGTATTGTTACAGTGCAAACCAGCGGGAAGGATTCCAGGGAGAAAGGGGAGAAGTGTGTTAATTGAGAACAATAACACGCCCAGGACCTCCAGGAGCTGGTGACCTTAATAAAAGGAGACAATGCCATGTTGTTGCATAACCCGAATTTCAAATTCAATTTTAGCTGGAGTGGAGCACCAGTGATGCAGAGCTCTGGTGCTTTTTCTCTGCTCATCTGCTTTTGCTCTCCACATTTCTGAGGCCATCTGAATGAAAAAGGTGTCATGGGCTCTGTTGAACTGGGCTTGAACTGGGTTTCTCTCTCCCACATTAGACCCTTGATGGTGGAATCAGTTTCAAGGACATTAAACACACAAAAGGTGAGGTTTGAGGGGATATTTGCAATCAAATTAACATCGGTGGCACAGGTTCCATTCCACCTCATCACGGTTTGTGTTCTTGCCCAGTGTGGTTCTGTTGTGGCTTAAATTGGGGTGATAAGGAAGGACTGTTGGCATTGAGTTGGTCCTGAAGGATGCAGGACTTTGGAATTCATTTAATCCCCTGGTTTTCTTCATCATTGTGAACAAACCAGGCTGAAGTTGCCCGCAGAGGATCCAGAATTCCCATTTTCCAGAGTGTCCTCCCTGGTCACCTCGAGGGTGGAGCCCTGCAGTTGTGGCAGATACACAAACCTCATCCAGCCAGTCAGGCAGAGCTGTGGCTGAAATCCATTTTTTCCCTTCCATGTGGGAGGTTTTGCCTCCTTGTCCTCAAGAAAAGAAGGAATGAGGAGCAAGGAGCAAGAGAAAATTCTTGAGTCCTTTTACACACCAGCTCCAGGACAGATCTGAGTGTCCTCAGCTCGAGGGCATCTTGTGGCAGCAATTTCTTACATGTCCAGAGCTCTCTGGCAGGATTTGTTATATTATTTTCTGTATTTATCTGTGGGAATCACTTCCCCACTAATTTCCCACCACTTTTTTTCTTCACCCAGTCTTCCCAATAGGAAGCATTTGGGTTCTTTTTGCTGGATAAAAATGCTTCTATTTGAGGAAGGTAGGAGGGCGAAATACACTAATAAAGATCCTGGAAATACTGATTAAAAGTTACAGATAGAACCCTAATTATTGTCCAGGATGTTACGGATTTGGTTGGTGTCCAGCCAGCACCCTCAGCCTCCTGGGAGAATGGGAAATTCATCCCAACAATGAATCTGCCATCATTTTTAAAAATATGCTGTGAATAAGCCCAAAATATAAATCCAGTCATCCTTACCTCCTCTTGTTTAAGCAAATAAATGTAGAGTAGAAAGCAAATACAAGCTTTAGGATATTGTATTCTAGATCCCTAAATATTCTGGAATATTTTAGGGATGAGTGAAAAATAGAGGATCTTTCCCTTCCTCCCTTTATTCTGGGCAGCACAAATTCATCATTTATGAACTCGCACAACCTTTCCTGAGCTGTGCTTGCATTTCAAAGCCATTGTGAGGCACAAACTGCAGTATCTATTCTGGTTTTCCTCCCCTCTCCCTGTCCAGCTCCACAGAATCCAGGGATGTGGTGTGTGCCTGCAGTGCTGGGATGTGTTTGTGCATATCAAAAGCAGCAACTCTCTCAAGTCATTCATTGAAAGTTCCACTTGGCTTCGAGTCTTCCTGAAAAAATATGTTTATTTTGTCTTCTCGACTTACTTTTCCTCGTGTCTGAGTATTGTGCCTCCAGGAAGAAAAGCTTAAATTGCTGAAGTAGGGCTTTTTTTCAAAGCCTGCCAAGAATAAAGTGGCTTAATAAGGAAGCACACAGATTTCACTTTCTTACAGGGGAAAAAAAAAAAAGAAAAAAAAGGAAAAAAAAAAGGATTAAGTCATTTGGAGAAAAGATGGAAACTTTAGGAGCAGGGGATGGTTTCTGAAAGTGGAAAGGTAGGAGCTTTTTGGGAAGGAATATGGGGCTAACTCACCATGAAACTTGGAAAGGTTGAGGACCCCGCCAACCAAATTGGATCCATGAGCACAGGGTGGGAACACTGTCACAGCGAGGCCACACCTGTGGGTTCAGGGAGCTGTGACTGGGCTGCCACAGAGCATCTGTCCCTGTGGGAGGAGCTGGGGACACAGCAGGGACAGTCCGTGACTGTCACCATGTCCCTGGGGAGAGACAACACCTGGAGAGGCCGGGAACAGCAGTGCTGGAGCTGCTGTCCCATCCTGCACCCTGCACTCCTCTGGGGTTTGGATGTACCCAGTGCCAGCCTGACCCCACACACAGCCTGCGGTGTCCCTGCCACTGCCCCTATCCCTGTCCCAGCCTCACTGAGGCCACTCCCTGGCCACCAACCCAGAGGACACCTCCATCCCTGGGGCGCCTGCGGGAGGCTCCAGCCACCAATTGTTTTGTTTGTTTTGTCTGAGCAATATTTGTAGGAAAAACAGCCCAGGAGGAGCCGTGACTCATCCTGGGAGCTGCAGAACCTCCCTGGTCCCTGTTCCTTCCACCAGCAAGGGCTGAGATGCCGTGAGGGAAATGCAGCAGAGCCCATTCCTGTTGTTGTTGGGCACAAAAAAAAGATGAAATACTCTTAAGTTTTGTAGGGCTTTTTGGTTTTTGTTTTGTTGTCGTTTGGGGGTTTTTGTTTGTTTGTTTAGGTTGTTTTGTTTTGTTTTTCTAGAAGGCTAAAAAAGCAACTGCCCCATTGGGCTTTATTCTACTTTTATAAAGTGTTCTGATCAGACTTAACATGATTGGTGAACAGGAGTGACACTTCCCTGATCCCATTGGTTAATTAGAAACAACACCTCTTTGAAAACATCTTGCAAGTAACCAAGTACAAAACACTAGGTGCACGAATTGTTCTGAGAACAGGATAGTCGTTTCCAAAATCGTTTTGAGAAAAACTATCTCGAGAAATTTTCCCTTGAGATGAGTTAGCAGCTGCTAGCAGGCTGAAAATTCTCTCAGGCTCACACATTTCTGCGGCTCTTCATCGGGGAAAAGCCAATCCAGGCTGAAAAATCCGAGATTTAAGGCTGCCTGGAAGTAGGTGACGCCCAGGAGACACCCCAGCACCGCCACGTCCTTGGGGTCCCTGACAAAGCCTTGAGAAACTGGCAGCGAAGGGCAACTCAGATTGTTTTGTTACGAATGGGCCAGGAGACCAGCTCCTTTGTGATTTCAGCCTTTGTTGAGAAACAGCCTGGGTGGAGGCACGAGGGCCGTGCACACCGCGCACACCACTGTGGACAACGCAGAGGAGGAGGACGTCAGTTCCGTCTCACGGCGGATCTGGGTCTTCCTTCCTCACCAGAGTCCCCAAGAAGACACTTTGCAGGTCCCCAAACTGACCTGGGTACACTTTGGTCAGGGTGAGGAGGTCGAGAAGTCCAAACCGGGATCTGGAGGTTGCTCTGAGGCCTGCTGGGTCAAGGGTGTCACTTTTGGTCCTTTGGTGGCTCGCTGTTTTTAGGGGTTTTTCTCTTCTACAGTCCATGTCAGTCATATTTGCATATCGGACTCCCATATTAGCATACGGTGACATCATCCTCCTCCTCATGGCCTGGGGTCCTCATCCTGGGTGACAGGGGAGCAGGGGAGGCCGTACCCGCTGGTAAGGGGGATATAACAACAGAACTCTTAACAAGTAACTCATTAACTTATTAACTCATCAACATTTAAACTTTGTAACAGCATTCTAACAAGTTACCCGCTACAGTTTTGTTCCATTTTTCACCAGTGCAACGAAAGAGAAGTTGAGAAAACAAAGAGGAGTGGAGAAAACAAGGTTCTGTATCACAAATGACCAGCTGGAAGGTTTAGGCCTGGTCTGGCTCAGGCCCGGGCAGAAGCTGCTGTCTCCTTGATGCCTTAAGTTTTAGCTTTCACATTTCCAGATTCTGTGCTGCCTAAGTGTGTAGTTCTAAGTCTCATATTAAGTGCTCTCTTCACAGAGTAGGTAGACAAAACAAATCTTTTCCTGTTGGAAACCAAGGACAACTTTCAGGCCCAAAAGCACAAACAAGGGTGGACTGAAGGGAGGAACAAGAAGGATGAGACCTCACAACCTGAAGCTGCAATTGGACAATTGGACCCCAATACGCAAACAGCCCAAAACTTATAAAAATGTAAAACCTCGTGACCTGGGCGCCATTTTATGGCCACTTTGGGTCCGCCTGGGGTGCAGCCCTAGTCAGACTCTTGTCCTTTTAATAAACATCTATTTTTCTCTAGCTCTGTCCAGCCTCTGTTCCAGGTCAGCCTTTCTAAGGCAACATCCTCACCCAGGCCATGGGTGCAGCGGTGACTCCTGGGCCTGATGCCACCTCTGAGTCACTCAGCATCACTGCTCCACACCTGATCCTTCAGTTATTTTTGGAGGTTTCCAGCCTGAGTACAAATAAACAAACCCAGCCTGGCCCAGGCCACAGGCCGAGGTGGGGCAGCTGCAGGGTTCTGGGAGATAATGCTGGGAAGGGACAGGGGAATGAAAACACCAGGCAGGTATTTCAGATTGATTGGAGGAGTGAACCCTGCAAGAAGCCCACGTTGTTTCTGAGGAGTTAATTAAGGGTGTTTAGCACTCAGAATAGTTTGGTTTTGTTGGCCAGGGATGGAACAAATGCATTTGCTGCTTGACAATGTGGCTGCAGGGCTGATCCAACCTGCTGGAATTTATCAGAGCAGGAGTCTGAATGCAGCTCCTGAATATTGTCAGAGAGTCCACAAAGCAGACAGGAGTGCTGTGGAAGCAAGCCATCAGCTTTATGACTGTTTGATCCCTAAAATCCAACTGAATATCCACGTCTTTTGCAGGAATTGCCCGGGATTTTTTAACTAACCCAATTTCCATGTAGAGGGATGCTGTGTCAGGATGGGAGGGGTGGTTCTTCTCCTCAGGGCTGCGTTGCCAAATCCCTCAAATTCCACGTGGTGGCTCAGCACTGCTGGTGCCTTCAGCTGGTCCCACAGAACTGAGAATTCCCAGCCCTTCTTTTACTCCTTTCAGGGGCTTTAATCCTTCTCCACATGGATCCTGTGCCCATCAAGTTAAAAATACTTGAGCTCTGGAAGACCCATGAGGCAGAATCTCTGCAGTGGATGGGACCACTGGCCCAAGCAGATATTGGAATGTTGAGAGTGACCATCATAAATCCTAATTTATTTGGATACTGTCATCACAGTTTTATTTAGGGTCTGCTGAAATTCACTGTACTGTGTAAAGATTTCCGAATCTTTGAGCACAGGGAGGCACTCAGGGCTGTCATGTCCTGATTAAACTTTATTTTAGATTCATCCACTGCAGAGATTTTTCAAACCTCTCATTCCACACCAGCAAAGTCACCTGTTTTCCACGGGACACTCACTGGAAAATGTGGGCAGTCGGATTTCTCTGCGGTTCAGCCACTCCTATATTTGAAACATTGCTCTGAAAAAAAAACCTCGAGGCTTCTTAGACCTGGAAAGTTCAACCCGTCATCATCTCACCCCTTTTTGAAGGGCTCTCATTTTCTCAGTCTCTTATTTTATATAAAATCAATTTTTTCCCGTTTTTATCACACGATGATTTCACTCTTCTGCCAGTCCTTGATTAAAAAATTGCCTGAGCTGATTCATGCACAGAGTTAAAACTCAGCCTAGGATGGGGCAAAGCATCTGGTTGATATTTCAGCAATGTCTTGTGGTTAATAAGTTCTGCTTGAGCCACAGAATTCCTGCCCTGGCAGCTTTCAGGACTTTTCATGTGGAAATTTCCTCATTGCTTTGCAAAGTCGGTGCCTGTGGGGTTTTTATTCGGGTACAAAGTTTAGGGTTTGAGGACTCCACAGGACAAGTGTTGACAAAGTAAAATAAAATAGAATCAAATTAAATTAGATTAAGTTAAATTGAATTAATGATTGTGTAGATTCTTCTCTGTAAAATTAGCTGCCACTGTGACCCACCAAACACGGCCCTTGGTTAACACCTCTCCTTATATCATGAAAAATAAATATCTGGAGCTAAATTTGTCTGTTCAAGACACGATTTCAGACAGTTTTCTGCTTGTGACCATGTCACTAAATAATGAATACAATGCATTCCCTGGTCATGGGCTGGAAAATGACTTCAGCTCATTAAAAAAAAAAATAAAGAAAAAAAGAAAAATATGTACTTTGAAAAAAAAAAAAAGGATTCCTGGAACGCCAAGAGCCAGCAGAAATCCAAGGAAAAACCCCAACCTACGTCAGGCCTAATATTTATCAAGAACCTGACACCAATGTGGTCATTTCTTTGCTTGTTTACTGTTGAAATGAAGTTTATTCCAATTTGTAATCTCCAAACTTTCCTCTGGGCTCCTGGGCTGGAAGGGGCACCTTGGGCTTGGATGGGCTGGGATGGAGGAGATGAAAGGAGAGGGAGGAGGCGAGGAATCAAACCTGCCTTGCCAAAAATGTTCCTACAGAAACCACATTTCTGTGCTGCTTGTGTCTCCACTTCCCAGAGGTGTGAAAATCCAGGGCTTAAAGCGAGAACCAAATAAAATTGGGGAGATTTGGGGGCTTCTTTGCCCCACTCAGGAAAGCTTTTCAGGGAACCAGGGATTACAAAATTGGGCAGAAAGAGGAGACGGGCATCATCCAGGAGGCTGGAAATGATTCCTGAACTTTCTGGAAAGCAGCTGATGGCCATTTCAGAGCTAAAATACAGAGACAATCACTGTAAATTTACATTTATATTTACATATTTAAATTTATATTTACAATTAAGATCTGCCATGACCTTTAAAGAGATCTTTAAAAAAGAGCTTTAAGGGATTGTTCAGAGATGCTCTTGGTGAGGAACACAGAACATTTATGGCTAAAATTAACACTTTATTTTTGGCAAAACCCTTTCATCGTTTGTCCCATTTCTCTGCAAACTGTCTTGAAACATCTGCAGGGACAGAGCACATTAATGCAACTGGAAAAGGAGAGGGGTTTTTGTAATTTACAAATCGATAAATATTTATTAGATTCATAATTATTATAAACAAACAATAGGGAATAATTCTTTTTTTTAAAAATAATCTCACAGCCTGAGCTCCCATTGGTAAACAAGGTTATTTCTGTTGAAATAAGTGGAATATAAGGTACAATTTCTCTGTTTGCCTGAGATACAGACGAAATGTGGAGAGGGACAGTAAAAGGATACATTAAAATGAAGATTTTTACTGAAGCTGTCCTTGGAAAATGATTGATCTGCTCCCTCATATCAAATAATTTCAAAATAATTCCATTTTACCTGAACAAGCTTGCTGGGACAATTCCCTGAAGGAGCTACGGAGAAAGGATGATACAGAAACTACTAAACATCCCCAAACCCCTCTAACAAGACTTAATTCTGGCTGTTTTAACCTTTGATTAATTGTATTTTTGCTTCTAATGGCTCCCAGCTTGAATGAGTGTCCGAACCAAGGCTGAAATGATGAATTGTTTGCAGTCTACCACCACCAGGGCAAATTTATGGCTGCCCACATTACTTGGCAGAGGGAGAGGATTTTAGAAGGATTAAAAAAGTTGGAAGGAGGCCGTGGATGGAGGAAAGGCTCCTCTGGGAACAAGGAGTTGAGACATCAAGGTCCTCATTGTCCGAGACTGAGACAGAAACCCTCCAAGCACTGCTCTTATCTCCTTTTCATGAGCACTGAGTTCTTCCTTTTCATCCCCGGTGTTGTTTTTTTCCTGAATAAATTTGCTTTCCTATCTCCAAGAAAAGATTGGATCCCAAACGCAAAACAAAACGTCGCCGTGTGAGCAAAGAGAAGCCAGATTTTTTTGGCTGTAGGAGCTTAAGTGGGACACAAATGGCCTCTTTCCAAGCTGCAAATCTCTCAGCACGAGGTGCAGCTCTCCTGACAGCCAGCCTGCAGTGCAACTCCCATCTCCCTCAGCATTTATGACACGATTTGGTGCTTTAGGTTGAAAGAATGGGAAAATAAAGTTCAGAGGCAAGCGAAGTGTGGGCTCCTCATCCTAAAAGTGGAGGAGGAAATGTCAGGGAGGAGGCAGAAGTGTGGGACACGTGGAAATAAATCCCATTTTTCACTGCTCTCTAAACCAGGAGCACTGATAGCCACTCTATCACCTTAACGAGGGATATTTAATTTATTAATCACCCTGCCTTGTCCAGGAACCTGAAATGGAGATAATGAGGAAAAGCCTGCAATTAACAGAAAAAGACTATAATCAAGCCTTTGTGGCCATTTATTTGGGCAGGAACGAGGACTCCACTCCATCATTACTCCCCACACCTTGTTCACTTTTTGGGAACATTGGCACGAGTGAGAGGAACATGTTGTGAAACTAAGCAAACACTTACCCAGGAATATTCCCGGCCCGTGTGTATTTACAGAAATCTTCATCTGAGAAGGGTTTAATGGCTGCTTTGACAGGCTGTGTGCTGAAACGAGCTGCACTAATACCCTGCAACTCGGGAACTGCCTGCCCGGGGTAAATTTGGATCTCACTGATTTGGTTCAAGTGAAGCTGGGAGATGCGGAGAGAGCCGCGCCAGGGGGGCAAAGGTGCAGGGGGTTTGTGCTTCCAGGGAAATTTGTGCTGCCAGAGCCTCCCCATCCTGAGGCTGGATACCCATCCCGTGTGCACGCAGCGCACACACGCGGCACGCGGGCCGAATGTGTGTGAAATGTTTCAATTACCTCTAAAATAATGTTTAACATGTTCCAGACATACTGCATTAAGCAAATACCCCGGCAGTATTTGAAGCGTATTCTGTTTTTCATTTTAATAGATTGTAAATGTATTAAACACATGTTAAGAATATATTTCATACACTGCATTTGTAAAATATTATCAAATTTATATAGGCGGAAACCACAGAGCCACCACAGGATCGGCTCCAGAGCGGGCCCATTTGGGAAGTTAACCTTTTAGCACCACTGCATCAGCACAGAACGGAGGATTTGATTTGATTTCACTCGAGTTTTGTTTCGTTTTAAGCCCTTAACCCCTTTAGCTCTAAACTTGGGGCTCCGTAGAGCATTTATATCCCAACCATCTGCCCTGCATCTCCCTGTTCTAGTGCTGAGAGAGGTGCCTAATATCACAGCTGAAAAACTGCCCTGCAGCCATAGGATTAAATATCTGCTCCTCATTTAATACCCCCTCAAATCATTTGATGGCATTCAATATCCCGACCCAAAGGCAATGTCTGCAGATATTTCTGAGCTGGAAACTGAGATCCCACTCGCTTTCTTCCCCTCTGCCCTGCAAACGGAGCAAACTGCAGTTGGCTTTTGGGTTTGGGCCAAGCCAGGGAGGATGGTTTGGGTTTGAAGATGTTTTCTGAGCCCAGACACCCTCAGGTTTCTTTGAAAGCAGAACCCAGAGCTAGGTCTGTTCCTTTGGAAATGAATCCCACCTCCTGGCTGAGCTCAGCCAAAATCCTGGAAATGGGCACTTAACGCGAAGCAGAGGACGGGGTGTGCGAGAGCTCGGCCTAAAAGTGCAGGATTAAATCCCAGGTACCCACAACGGTCCTTCGAGGGAGTAGGAATCCAACACATTCCCATTTTTATACATCAATAACTTCAGTTACTTTTGATTCTCCTCCTTTAATGTGGATTAAAACAGCAAAGCCAGCCCAGACCCAGAACGAGAATTGAGATTTCCAAGTTGTATGGGACAGAAAACCCAAAGCTTTGGGTGTCTGGGGCCCAGAGCAGACCCTGGAATCTCTGGTTCTGCCTCTCTGCTGCTGGGTTTGGGAGCACAGACAGCACCTGGGGACAGGAAACTGCCACTTCCCAAACTGCAGTGAGGTTGGCTTTAGCTTAGACAGACTCTAGAAAGAGTCACTGCTGGGTGTTAAAGAGGAAAGTGATTCCTCGTAGAGGAATTTATCATCAGTGCTCAGATAAACCAGCCCAGGAACTCCAGCTTTCCAAACGTCCTGGAATATTGGCCTAATAATGACATTTATATTTGATGTGTGGAACCTTTTACTCAACTTTTTTTAGAGCCTCCATTAGTTTATAATAAAATTTAATCATCCGAATTTATTTTCAGCTAGAAAGAAATTCTTAGTACCAAATGCTTTTCTTCATGAAGTATTAAACCCCACACATAACATGAATCAGGGAGAATTTTTATTTATTTTTTTTATTCTGTGTCCATCCCAGCCCAGGAAAGCAACCATTGGCTTCAGAGGATTTTGAGGCTGATTCTCCTCATCCAGAGATTTTCAGAGAGATTTTAGAAGGGCCGGTGCAGGACCCTTCACCAGGATCTGGGTGCCAGAATATCCCACCCAGACCCTGGAAAATGAATTGCAGAAGGGGTGCACAGGTGGAAAAGAAGATTCCTCAGGCCAGGATGAGGCCTTGGATTCTTGCAGGCTGCCACTGTAACCACAGCCTGTATTGACACTCCAGAGCTTATTGCCAGTGACCTGTGGGGATTGGGTTTCCTGAAGCTCGGGAGATCCATTTCAGCTCCAAGGGGGAAAGATCAGACACGTTCTGAAGCTCCCCAGAAGAGTTATGACAGATGTGTCACAGTAACTTAACTGCACCCAGAAAAAGTATTAACTCTGAAGTGTGTTGGTTTTTATAGGCTTATTTCACACCATTATCCACTTAACTCCCCAATAATGTCCCAGTCCTGGCCAAGGAGCACCAGGAGATATTTGCTGTGCTTTGACTTCCCAATTATTTTGTGTGGATGGGCGAGATGAAATAACAGCCAGACATCCTGAAAAAAAAAAACAAAACACCCACTCAAATATTCACCAGCGCTGCGAAAGAATTCCCTCTCCCTCACTTTTAATAATGCAGGATTTACCTTATCACATGGGATGGATTTCTGCTGCAGGAGTTCTCAGACGGGGGAAATGTAAAGCTGGGAAGGAGTGAATTCCCCACTTTGTCACGTGAAATGTGGGATTGGGGCTGTTGCAAAACATTGGCAGGAGGAAAATCTCAGCGAGCAAGGGAGCCAAATGTCAGCCCGGAGCTGCCACCCTGCATTGCCCTGATTTGGGTTGGCCCTTCCCAGCAGCTACTGTGTGACCTGGTGCAGAAGCAGCTTCTGGAAGTGATTTTTGCCATCTGAGAGCACTTTGCTCGTTCCTTTCCCAGTAAATGTGCAGAGCAGCTCGGAGAAGGAGAGATCCCAGGCTGCCTCCTCAGCACCAGAGTCAGCTGCTGCTGCGGCTGCCCTGAAATCCCAGCAGCACCTCTGGAGGACAGAGAGGATTTTAAATAATGTCTTCCTTGCTGGAAAACATTAAATGTGGAAAGATTCTGGGGACACACAGGTACGAGGCAGTGAAATCCTGAGGACAGGAGGACAGGCACTTGACTAGAACCAGATAAGCCATAACAGAACACAATTTTTAGTTACCTGATCACACACAACTTTATTTTTGAAAGAAAAATGCATTTAAGTTCATCTTGCTGTTTTTTTTTTCATTGGGTGCCCTTGAGTTCCATAGGTGATTATCAAAAATGCTATTTTTATTCTGACCTTTTAGTCATTGATGACTAAAAACAAAAGCTGAGAGGATTTTTTCCTCTCCTCCAAATGGAAACGGATTTGATGGCAAAAGGAACATTGTCTGAGGGGTTTTTCTCCCTTTTTTAGATAACTGCCATTGCCATGAGGTTCACAAAAACACATCATTTTAGGAGAACTTCACACATGGTTTTGGTGGAGTTACACCAGAACTGAGTTTACCTGCGAGTCTTTGTGCCCAGCTGTGAAAGAGGTGATAAAACACAAGGTTGGAGCACCACACATGCAAAGATGGGGCTGAGTTTGAGTTTCCCAGCTCTGGTGGGAGACACACTGGGTCCTGCCGAGGGAGATTTGCTGAGGCACCACTCTGTCCTTCCACGACGTGACAAGATAAGCCCAAACTGGGAATTAATCCACATCTGCCTCCTGCAAATCCTGCTCAGCTCCACGAATCCAGAGCGAATTCTAGGCAAGAGGCCACTGGGAAGGTGTCCAGTTCTCTGTACCCCATGCCCAGCTCTGGCTGCAGAATCATTTATTTCCTGCAGTTCCTCTGGCCAAGGAAAACACCTCTGCTCCCTGTGGCAGGGCAGCTCTGCAGCGAGGGGCCTCTGCTGCACATTGTGCACCCCAGGGGCTGCCCCACGTCCTGGGGCCTGCAGGGAGCTCCACAGCAGGGCACTGTGGCAAAAATCTCCTTTGATTCCAATTTACTGGTCCTTGTGCCTCCAGAAATCGATTGACGGCCAATAGGCTGAGTTACCTTCCTCTCCACTCCGTAAAAACCCGTGGTTAATTGATTTTGCTCCGTTGTTTTTTTTTTTAATTTAAAACTCTAAGCAAGGGGAAATTTGTCCCGAAAAAGCTGAAGAAAGGAGCCTTCAAAACGAAAGCTCAAGGTGTTGGTTTATGTCTCGGAATGGATCTGGGCTAGGGGGAGGGGGAATGGGGAACTTAATTTCCTTGTGTTTTCCCTGGAACATATTTTTAAAGGGATATTTGGAATAAGTTTCCATTGAAAACAACTCCCCAACAAACTCCGTTTCTCGCTCCTAGACCCCCAGAAATCTTTTACCTGGAAGGAGTTGGAATGTACATTTACCTGGAATGTAATGTTTGACTTCAGCTCCTGCAATCAGAGAACTGTGGAATATCCTGAGCTGGAAGGGACCCACCAGGATCATCCAGTCCCAGCCCTGGCCCTGCACAGACACCCCAAAATTCCACCCTGGGCATCCCTGGAGCGCTGTCCAAACAACCCTGGAGCTTGGGGCTGTGCCATTCCCTGGGAAGCCTGGGCACTGCTGGATGAGGAACCTTCCCTGATCTGCAGCAAAAGCTCCCCCAGAGTGGAAAATTGTCCCCAGAACCTCAGGTGGGGCAAAACCAGAACGACCCAGAGGTCTGAGAGTGTTCCCCTGAGTTCCGTGGGAGCAGGATCTGCCCTTCCAACTCCTCCTTTCATCTCGCTCCCTTTGCTCCTGCATGCCCAGCGGGTGTGGAGCTCAGAGCTGTCCTTGGTTTTCCTGGGATATCGGTGTGGGGATGACACTGTGTCCTGCAGGGTGGCTGGGGAGGGTTTGGGCTGTGCTCAAGCCGTGCCTGTGACAGGAATTGTCTTTCTTTGCTGGTTCACGGGGAGCACTGAGGCATGAGATCTGAACATGAGGGATTTCTTTCTGAATTGTAACTTCCTCCCCATCTTCCACGTGATTTTAAAGCCAAATAATTCAGAGGAGCCAGAAGTTCCATCCCTCACCTGCCTCTGAGGCTGTCACACAAAGCCACGCTGAATTTTACATCTTTTACAAGCCCTACCACCCTGAAGTTTCAAGATTTTCTTTACAGAATCCACCAGAAATCTATTGCAAGGTCTCCCAGCTATTATTTTTATCATCCCCCAGTGCTGTTATCAGCAGGGCCTGATCCAGCAGATCTTTTTCTGCCTGAGCACAGCAGACCAGCGCTCCAGCTGCTGCCAGTCAGGATGGATTGGGCTCAAATCCCAACATCTGGCACATGCCCACTCCTCACATGAATGTCCAGCACAGGAGCTGCTCCCATGAAGAAAGTTCCTCGTGGCTGTGTTTGCAGGACCTCATTCCTAATGATCTAAGACACCATATTATTAAAAAATAGTGCAAATTATGCTTTCACTTACACGGCTGCCAATGTGATATAACTGCTCTGACAAGCCTTTGTGTTTGCTTTGGCTTCCCCCCGAGCCCAAGCCCAGTGGAATAACTGGAGTTTCTCTAGATTTACAGTGGCACAACAGAAACTGGGGCTCTGGGTGTGCAGAACCCCAGGTTGTCTGAAGCCATAATTGTTGGGGAAGGTGATATAGGGAAACCTTATAAATATGATTGTTTAGCAGGAAGTTCAGAGAACATTGGGCCAGTGAATGAGATAGAAATGACGGTCACTTTTGATATGGGAAGGGATGCCAGTCCAGGGACAGGATGTTAAGCAATACCAGTGACCAGGCAGAAAAGGGATCTGCAGGGATAGCAGGAAGAAGGGATTATAGAAATTAGCATAAGGAGGTAGTGCCTTATTCAAATCTAGTAGTTCTCATAAGCTGTATGTAAATTCTATAGGATTTGTGTCTCACACCAGTTAGTTACTGTAAATAGAATATTCAACACAGAATAGGATAAAATAGACTGTAACAGGAAATTCGCTCTCTTAGAACTCTCTTGGAACCCTCTTAGAACCACGCCAGCAGTTGGGCTGGCAACTGATGGCAAACGCTGGCACCCACGACCCCTGAGAATAAAGCATGTGTTCCATGAGCAACCCCGTCTCCTGAAGTATATCATCTAGCCATCGAGAGAACTTCACTTATACATAATAATTCCCAAAAGCTGCTGTGCTCCCGCTGTGGGGGCTGCTGGAGGGAGGTTTGATACAGAGGGGTTTGAGGGTGGATGTCCTGATTGGGAATGAAAACGTTGAAGAGCAATGAAATAATCTGGTGCAGACATTAAGTGATGAGATCTCTCAGCCTTTGGCTGCATTCCAGGTGTTCAATTCCTCCGTCCCTGTGGATGCAGAAGCCAGAGGGTCTTTCTTGATACAGTGAATTTGATTTTGATTGGGTTTTTTTGCTGTGCATGGAGAGGACTCAGCTCTGCGTTTTGCTGTCCTCCAGCAGTTTGGAGTCACATTCTCTTTGCCATCCATCTGATCCATCCTGCTCCTTTTTTTCCAAGCTTGGAGGCAGGAGGGTGTCCCAGCAGGAATGGTGAGGCTCTGTGGGCTCCAGGTCATGCCACAGGGTGGGGATATGGATCTGTCCAGCAGGGAAAATCCCTCCCTGAGAGGCTCCAGCCCCGTGTCCTGTGGGGAACCAGCGGCGTGTCCAGCCCAGGAGCCTCAGAAACCACAGCCCAGGGAGCCACCAAAGAGCTCTTTTAGGAAAAACTGGGAGGGACTGGGCTTTGAAATGCTGCTCAGCACTTTCCTACCTGAGGGAATGTGTGGAAGACTTGGCTCGGCTCCCACCAGGACTCGGCCCTGTTATCAAGGTTTGGTTTCAGTCGACTT
Organism: Nicator chloris; assembly: GCA_013400495.1. Taxonomy (NCBI): domain Eukaryota; kingdom Metazoa; phylum Chordata; class Aves; order Passeriformes; family Pycnonotidae; genus Nicator; species Nicator chloris. Next base: position 116,744 of record WAAE01004702.1, read on the forward strand.
GCAAGAAAACAAGGTTTAAATTCTGTGCTCTTTTCAGCGGATTCTGCTCAGCTCCAGCCCCAAGCAGCTCCACAGGAAGGCTGAGGAGGACAGATTTGTGCATTATCCTCCTCAATTCCTCTTCCCAGCAACATCTGGGGGTGTATCCAACTAAACCTTCCAGAATCCCAGCTGCTCGTGGCAGGATAAGTACAAGGACACAAACCTACCTGTGCTGCTGGGATGGCAACTCCCAAGCAGAATTTGGGAGTGAAACCCTCCTGCAGCCCAAATTGCATCTTTGGGATTGAAATCTTCTGGAATCATAGTGAGAAGAGAGACTCCTCCTGCTCCAACAGTGCCTTGTCTGGGATTCCCTTGATGCTCAGGGAAAGAAATTGGCTGGAGCTGGGGCTGGGAAGAAAGGCAGGGTTTGTGTGAAGGTGTGGGGAGGTGGAAGGAGGTAGAAAGGGGAGCCTACCTACATTTTTAACAGTTTCTTTACGAGTGTGATACAGGTATTTTCCTATAATAAACCAGTAATGTTCCCAACCAGCAAGTGCTGTTCTTGGCATCTCCTTGGATTCCACTTTGCTTTCCTTGCAACTGTGGGCAAGAGTCGTGAAAAGGGCCCTGCCTTACAGGTAGGCAAGGGAAGGCACTGTTTTTTATACAAATAAATGTCACTCCTAAATTATCTGCTTTTGGAGCCCACCACCTGGGTTTGGCCCATCTCTCCCACCCCCAAACTGGCAGCTGCCATGAAATACAGCAAGGGGATGAAATGGGGACTTGTTCCACTGAGTCTGCACTCACCTCCTGCCAAGGTGGGAGACAAATGAGTGCTAGAAAAAAATCTAGACTGATTGAGGAGTTTCCTTCAGAAGGAAGAAACTGAAAATGCAAGCTTTAATTTTTAAGAAATTAGCATTAAATTCTTAGCAAGTGGTTGAAGATTTCCCATTTTCCCATCTTCTCCAGAGCACAAGCTCTCACCTTATTTCAGAAAATTTCTTAGAGTGAATGGATCATAATCTATGGAATAAGAAAATGCTTAGGAGACAGAAGTCAGGGAATAAAACTCTCCTGTATTCTGCTGTTTGCCTCCAGTAATCTCATGTCATGTTGCTGTGCCTGTGGATTTCTGTGAAAATCAGGACCATCCTGATCCCTTCCAAGACCCAGCAGGAAAACATCTGTAAAGGAAATCCAGCTGTGTCTGGACAGAGCAACACAGCCTGGAGAGATTCCTGGGTGAGCTCTGTGCTCCTTCTCTGTGTCTTGGATTTCGTTATTTGAGTCTTTTATATTAATTATTTCTATTATTCCTTTATTCCCCATTGTCAGCCAGACCACTCCTGATGAGGATTTTAATATTCCAGCTGAGTCCAGGATGTGGAGTTCTATTACCAGTTTAGATTTGTAAACTCATCCTTGATTAGAGATTAATTCTGAGTTGTTTTTTTCTGTTTAAAGTTGAGTTAGACCAGGTTTTTATTCAATTTTTGAATGGATGGTAATCCTTAGAACTGAGTGCAGTGCAAGACATCCTGTATCAAAGTGATATGGATGTTTTCATACAATAGAAATTACAATAATGAACAAAACTACTCAGGAAAGGAACAGGAATGGCTCAAAAGTCACTCTCAGACTCAGCTCAAGAAGCTAAGGAGGAAGCATCCCTTAATTAAGAGAGTTTCAGGGGGGAAAGAAAGGATTATTTAGTGAAACTTGAGCTTTGAGGATGTTCAGGTAACTGCTGAGGAACAACCTTTTGCAGCTCTCAATAATCAGGGGAATTATATCACCTGGGCAAAAATATTCGTCTTTACCTGTTTGCAAGGCCTTCATTGACCCTTCCACTGCTCTGCTCTCCTCTGCCTTTGGGCAAAACATGGAATGGCTGTTCCTGCCTCAGTAGCTCCTAAAGTTTTGGGAAAACTGTATCAGAACTGGACAACGCTCCACAACTCAGCTTTTCTACCACAGGCTCAACACCACTGCACAAATTGAAGTCTCATTGTGAAAGAAGGGCTCAAATCTCACATTTCAGAACACAAGGAAAGGGTGTCTGGCTGCAAGTCAAAGGTTGAGGGACATCCCAGCTCCCTCTGCTCAGCAGGAAGTTTGGCTCTCCAGGGATCCTTTTTTCTGTTGGAATCTGTTGGAAAACTTCTGTAGGAAACCTGCATTGAATCCCTGAGCTGCACATCTCGCTGTTAATCCCAAAGATAACTCTGCCCACGCGTGGCTCCTTCAGCCCCACCACCCAAAGGTGAGGTTTTCTCTAGGAAATGTCTCTGTTTGCTGGACCCAACGTGAATTTTTTCCCAATATTCCTGCAGGCCCTGATGGTAACAGTAAACTTCCCACCTTGCAATTCCAGGAATAGAGCTGCTGAGGTTTTCCTGTAGCAGCTCCAGAGGGCCAAGACAAACCCCAGTGTTGGTGGCTCCTCCAAAATACCTCAGGAAGAATGGGATGTTTCCATCCACCGCTGAATATTGACTCTTGCCATGCTGCTGACCTTAAATCATTTGATGACATCACATTGTCCCTTTGAATCCATGTACAAATAAGCTGAATTTCCATTAGGGAACATAAAATGCTCCATTTTGCCTCACTCTGCAAACTGTTTATGGGTTCCTCGCAGCTTTCAGGATTTTTACAAGAGAACATCCACTGTTCATTTCCTGGCTCGGCTCCAACTGGACATGTTAACTTTGCCTAATTTCCAAGACATTTCGTGGGGAAGGCTCCATAATACAAGGCATGTTTTTCCACCAGGGAACTCACAGCAGCATTTCTATTTTTTTTTTTTATTTTCATTTTAAAGTCTATTTTTCCCAGACAAATTAAACCTTCTTTTTATGAGCTTCTTCTAAAGGGGTAGAACAGTAGCTGGCCTTGTTAGATATTAGTGCTGCTGTTGGGAAGGGCGATTGTGTAACTGCAGGGCCTCAGGATTTTACACTTTCTGGAGTTCATTAACCAAAAGCTTCTGTATTTGAACCTGCGAGGTTTGAGCTGGACGGGGCCCAGGCAGCGAAATCAATCCAGTCCCGCAGCACAGAACTAATTGTCATCATATCCAAATGTGCAAATATACAAGAAGTCTACAGCAGCAGAGGCAGGGGAAAATTGAGGGCTTTCAGCTTTTTTTTTCCTGGGGTATTATGTTGCTGAAAAGTTTTTTACGCACTTCCTCGCCGCCATAAAATCCAACATTGAAAATATGTTTCCTATATGAAAAGATCTGTCCCCAGTTGAAGGGTTTTATATCCCCTACATCCATCTAATCAAATGCTTTCCGCTGAAGTCATATATTTGACCACATATTGGGCCGGGGAGGAGTTGGAGGAGATTTCTCTTCTTGTCAAAGCTTGTAATGTCACCAGATCATTCAGGAGGAAAGGGACTTTTTTTTTCCCGCACCTTTTTCCAGCTGCGGCACGTGAGGAGAAGGAGGCGCCGTGAGGCAGCTTCTCCTCACTGCCCTGCAGAAAGGAGACTCTCAATTTTAACAAGAAACCATTTCAGATTCATTTGCTAAGGAACAGGGTTGTGTCCAGCTGCATTCTTGGGCTCCACCTCCCCGGCCCTGAGTCCCAAATGGGATTTTTTGGAAGGATCTTTGCGCCCTGGAGCTCTGGGAGCCCTCCTGTCCCCAGGCTGTCCTCAGAGCCAGGTCAGTGCTGCTCTGCAGAGCTCCAGTTTATCTCTGACAGGAGTTTTTAACTTCACCTGACATCTTCTGTAGCCTTTGCAATGCCAGTGACAGGGGGAATCTCCTCCCAGTGCCAACATCATCACACCAATTATCAGAGGAAAGCCCTCATCCTCTATTTGATGCCCTAATTTAAATGTCTGCAGAAAAGCGGAGTTTAGCCAAAATTAACCCAAAATTCAGCTTGAGTTTATTAACAGCGATGCAATCATGAGGTTCTCTCCCATTGTGGCTTTCTTGGCAATTTAATTCTTGGATCAGGAATGAGGGGTCCGGGTCTAATCCGAACAGATTCTTTCTAAATAAACAGGACTATATTTAATTCGCATACATTTTGAAAACTCCAAGGATGCTTCCAGAGAAGGGCTGCATTTTCTTCTCCAAGGTGTTGCCATATGGTTTTAATTTCTCAGAAATCTATAGACCAGCTTGTTCCCTGCGAAAACTGTGCCAAGTACGGCTTGTCAAGATAGCTGAAAATGTAATTTAACATCTACTCTTTTCCTAGAGTCACTCCTGACTTGTACAGCAGCAACGTTTCCAACTGGAAAAGTCAAACGACCAGCTGAAGGATGAAATCTAAAATATTTATTATTTACTGGACACGGAAAAGAAAATATTTTTATTTCCTATGTTGGAGGCACTCAAGCGATATCTACAAATTTTGACAACCTTTTTCAAAATGGTAAACAGCATGTGCTGCTGCTGTTAGAAATGGAGCAGAGTTACACAAATAAACCAAGGGCATGAAGTCTTCTCTGGGCAGATAAAAGCACAAATCCCCAGCTGCCCACACTGGCACTGCAGAGCCACGGCTGAGCTGCCTCGGTTAAATTGAGCAAATACATCATTTCGGGTTTCCACTCCGTGATTTCATGCCCACTGCCTTTCCTATCCTTCTCCCTATCTCTGTTTATTTTTTTTGACTCAGATATGAGTGTAGAGGGTAATTAAAATGAATCTTACATGAGGGACCCACCGCTGGAGCCAAACATTTGCTGGGTAACTATAAACTCCAAAGTCCATCCCTGCCTTTGCCGTCACTGCGGTTGGTCCATTTTCGCACTATTATTATTTTGTCTCTGAATTCCTGTGTTTATAAAATAGGGACTGGAACACAGACTAAATATAAATCCCATCGGCTTTGTACCAGAGCAGCTCAAAAAAACAGAAGCCTGAATATTCCGAATATTCCCACATCTCCTGTAAGGTGCCCAAAGGTTGCTCAGACAGAAACGTGAGATCGTTTCTGGAGAATGAAAGATGTTCTAAGGGTGATGAAATGATTTATGGATTTGTCTGGTGATTTATCCCTGCAGGATTCTTTAAAGTGGTGTCACCTTCAGAGCTGGATGGAGGGAATTCCCTCTGGCATGGACCAGTCCATCCAAAAGTGCCCTCCTTGCTCCTGGTTTCTGCTAAACTTTATGGACTGGACCTGGATATTTCCACCAATTTACCATGAAATAGCAGGGTCTGAGCCTGGTTTTACTTCTGTATGTCCCATTAAAAGAAATACAGCACGAGAAAACCCATCCAGAGACATCCACATCTTGGAATATCAAACCCCAAAAATCCAGCAAAATCTCTCTGAAAGGAAAAGAGGAAAGAAGGAAAGCAAAAAGGGGATGATAATAATTATAGGCACAACAGTGGCAGCCTCATGATTTAAAGGTAATAGTTTGTGATACTTGGAAGAATGCAGTAAGGCAAATTTAAAGGAAAATTTGGCAATTTCACACCATAAATTTTCCCCCATGCAGAATAAATAAAACCAACCCAGGATTTTTTGCTCCTGATAAATTGGTGCAGATTTGAGTTGTGTGGATTAAATTGATGCAAAGCCCAGCACCACAACAGTCAGGAGAAAACTCTGTCAGATTTATTCACCTGGGAGTCTGGCAGCTCTGAGGTCTTGGATGGCTCTCCCCATAAAACTGAGGATTTGTGAAAAAAAAAAAATTAATTAACTTTCTAACAAACTGTCTGAGGGAAAAAAGTGACACTGAAAAACCTTTTTTGAATGCTGAAAAAATCCAGAATGCAGGAAAAGCTTTAACTAGTCTTATCAAAGATAAATAGCAAAAAAAATTATATTCTTTGCTTTTACATATTTCATTAACAAATGGGTACATACAAAACAAAAATTAAAATATAATTTCTGCCATAATTCTCAAAATTCCACATCTTGAAACCTCTCTGAATAGCAGAGGGTGATTTCTATTATCTGTAATAAGGGTAGTTGCAATAATTTTTTTTTCTTGTAAAAGGTATTTTCCAAAAGGCACTGCCCTACCAGAATTCAGGGCTGAAAAGAAGAGGGAAAAGGGAAAATGAGGAGGAAAAAGGAAAAGGAAGGGGGGGGAGGAAAAGGAAGGAGGAAAAAGGAAATTGAAAGAGGAAAAAGCAAAAGGATGGAGGAAAAACTAATAGGAGGGGGAAAGGGAAAGGGAAAGGGAAAGGGAAAGGGAAAGGGAAAGGGAAAGGGAGAGGGAGAGGGAGAGGGAGAGGGAGAGGGAGAGGGAGAGGGA